>OZ023263.1:46067638-46400138 GCA_964006375.1 Tillus elongatus | reverse complement strand
TGTAAACTTAAGTCAGGGTAACCAAACAAAAGATCAAAACTCTGTTATAACCCAAAGCTCCACAACTGATATACTTGAACAAGAACCAGTAATAACACTTGCGCAAGTGTATAGAGATAATACAGAAGAGCCGGCAAGTGATTTAGTATCACCATCACAAGCCTCAAAACAAGCATCTAAGAAAAGAAAAGTTGAAACAAGTGACCACATTACAGAAGCATACAACGAAATTGAGCATCTCTGGCATGATGACGACCAAAAGTGTCTAGATTTTGTGAATTTTACTCAATTCCTTAGACAGGTAAAAGGCAAGGACAAACCGTTAGAGATAGCTAGACTATATACACAAAATATTGAAGAATTAGTTTCCCTTCTGAAATTTGTTCAACCATTCTTTTCACAACGGGCAAGTAAAGAACGATGTAAACGCTTAATAAACAGTCTCAAAAAGGCACTAGTATCAGAAGGAAACCTAACTATGTCACCACCATTATCAAGATCGTCATCTGTATCATCTCTAACTAGGTCATCCTCAGAGGACTTAATAAACATTTCAGACAGCAACACAGTAAGTAAGTCCCATTTGTTCTCTAAATAAATTCGTTGTTTCACTTAAATTTTATAAAATGGCTATTAAGATTTTATCAATAAATTCTAAAAGCGTAAAAAGCTGTTATAAATGGACACTACTGCAAGACTTCCTGTCAAGTGAAAATTCAGACATTTGTCTTGTCCAAGAAACAAATATAACAGAGCTCTCTGAGTCTGTTATACGCAACAAAAACCTTCATTTTTTAAACAACCCAGCAAATCAAAACTATTCAGGCACCCTTATTGCTTTCAAACGTTCTAGAGGAATACAGGAAGTAGATAATGAAATTCTATTTAACTCCTATTTACAGAAGGCAACTCTTAAAATCGATCAGCACCTGTGGATAATATACAACGTATATATTCCCCACAATCAACCCTTAGCTATTAGAATAGTTAACACTCTAGCTGACAGCCTATATGTTGAGACGACAAGACATAGTAATATTATACTGGGTGGTGATTTTAACTGTACACTTGACTCCACCATGGACCGTCACGGTGCTATTGAAAAATATACTGAACTGTGTAAAGAGTTGAAAACGATCATTAAAAATTTTCATCTCCAAGATTGTTGGCGACATTTTTATAAAACGAAAGGTGGTTATACATTTATTTCACCCGAATCTCCACACTCTGGTTCACGAATAGATAGAATATATTGTTCTGAGGCGATCCTGGGGAGACTGAGGGAAACCGTGGTCAGGGGATCATTCTCTGATCACTTGGCTGTAACTGCGACTTTCGTAATAGCCAGCGATACACAGCGTAAACCACCTTACTGGAGATTTGACAACACCTTGCTGGAAGATTCTAGTTTTACAGAGTGCATTGAAACTTTTCTTACTCAACAAATTACCAGTAAACCAACAAACTGTGATCTGCTAAAATGGTGGGATACGTTGAAGATAGATCTTAAAGAGGTTATAGTCTTATATATGCGACAAAAAAGGAACACAGAACTGATGGAAATAAGACATCTTCAGGAAGGAGTAAAACATATCTTAACAAAAACTTCGGAAGATGATTTGTCTCAAGCTTATCGACTGTTGAAAAACATAAATGAGTGGTATCATAACAAAACAGAAAAATGTTTACTAAATTCTAAACACAATAGCTTATTAGATACCGACCGACCATCCATTGATAAAAGTGCATTTTCTACTTTTAAGCCCATAAGTAAGCTCATATGTGACAATCAAATTATCGATCAACCAGCCAAAGTATGTTCCTACATTAGAGGCCACTATGCTGAGAAACACAAAGAGGTCACAAATGATTTAAACACCAACTCTGAGCTGTTCAAAGATCTAAAAAGGTTGTCACTATCTGAAAAATCCATGCTAGATGAACCTATTGCTCCATCTGAACTGACCAATGCCTTGTTCTCTTTAAACACACGAAGTGCTCCAGGTATTGACGGTCTGACTACAGCATTTTACAGACATTTCTGGCACATCCTTAAATTAGTTTTTTGTGAGGTCGTAAAAGAATCCTTGCAACGACAAACGCTACCTTCATCTGGATGTAAAGCTATTGTAAATTTGCTGCCAAAAAAAGGTGATCTGCTCCTGTTAGAGAATTGGCGAGGCATATCTATTTTGACAACGGACTACAAAATTGTTGCAAAATGCCTGTCCACTAGATTATCCAGCATAATGAAGACCGTTATAGATCCAGACCAAAGCTACGCTGTTCCAGGCAGATCCATATATGACACACTACACCTATATAGAGACACAATTCAACTTGCAAACCAACAGAACTATCCTTTGGCAATTCTTAACTTAGACCAAAAGGCTGCTTTTGATCAAGTGTCTCATAGATACCTTTTTCATTTGATGGGTCCTGGGTTTCGGATATCAATTTATTGGTGCCATAAAAACATTATACCAGAATGCAGTCTTTCATGTACGTGTTGGATCACTACTTACTGGCAAAATATATTTCAAGAATGGTATCCGTCAAGGATGTCCATTATCTGGTCCCTTATATTCTATATCAATTGAGCCATTCCTACAGTTGTGCAGACGGCGACTCAGTGGATTTGGGGCACCTTATTTGGAAGGCATTAATCTAACATGCGCTGCATACGCCGACGATGTGTCAATATTTGTAAGTAAAAACACTGACTTTCAAGTACTTCAGGAAGCGTATCAAACATATGCAAGAGAATCTAAGTCTGAATTGAACTCCGAAAAGTCTAGAGGTTTCTGGTGCGGTGCTTGGAAGACACGAACCGATCAAGCTTTGAATTTTCAGTGGTCTGCAGAAACCATAAAAGTTCTTGGATTGACCTTTTCCAACGATCCAGTAAGAGATTCTGAGAGTGCATCAAAGACCATTATGGAAAAAATAGAACAATGCCTCTTTAAGTGGAGACAAAAACTTCCATCCATATCCCTTGTTGGAAGAAAAACAATCATAAACCAATTTGTAGCCCCTAAGCTTTGGCATTTTTTCCACATCTTTTCATTCGCAAAGACTCAGGTTGAATCCTTTCAAAAAATGTTTACAAATTTTATATGGACAAGAAAACATTGGACAGGCGTAAAAGATCTTTGTGTGCCGGTTTCCGATGGGGGTTTAGGTGTTGTGCATCTGCAGTCAAAGATTGATGCATTTAGATTGTACACTGTAAATAAAATGATAACGACTTCAGAATCACAAAAATGGAAAATTGTTATAGAGCACTTTATAAAAGAATTCACAGGGTATGGCGTTTCGTGGCAAATGTTTTTTTGTAATAACTTCTCTAAGTGTGCAACGAACAAAAACACTTATTTCATCAACGGATTGCACAGGGTTGTTCAAAAATCAAAAGTCACTGTAAATAATTTTCCACAGTCACTTCAAGATATAAAGACTATGCCTCTTAGGGACACCAAATTGTTAAAAAAAACAATACCACCTCTGTTTAGTGAAATTTGGGAAGACGTTGGTTTTAAAACGGTGTCAGATTTTATGGAAGACGATAGGTGGATTTCAAACGATTCCTTGAAAGAAAAGTTGGATACTAATTCAAATGTTATTAAAAACAATTTGCTAACCCATTATAATCGAATCAAAGCATTTTTCGAGACCTATCGCAAAAACATACACAATTATAGTTACGAGCTAAAGTTAAGCCTTCTGGTTTCTTCGGATAAACACATTTCATTTAACAAGGAAACTAGGAAACAGATTCAACACATACTTACAGCAAATTACTTTGGTATCGAGAAACTAATGTGTGGCGCATGGACGGATGACCAAGTTATATGGTCTTCTTACTTTAGCCCGTTAACTTTAGGACATGATTCTGATGTATCATGGAGGTTAGCAAAAAATCGCCTAGCTGATCCAATTTTTCTCAGCAAGATCAGAGTACTGGACTCGAAAAACTGTCCATTCTGCCCAGGTATTATAGGAACAGCATGGCATATAATCATGTCTTGTCAAAGAACAAAAGACCTTTGGTGCAGAGTTAAAATACTGTTAAAAAATCTTTTGGAACGCCAAGAAATTCAAACCAAAGATCTATATTGTGGGTATCCAGGAAAATCGGTTAAGAACAACTTGGCCAATTTTATAATTAACATCGCAAAGTCAACGATCTACCGAGTAATAACCGACCTTTTCAAAGACGCAAAAGAGCCACCTCCCTACATAACAGTATTCCAGAATAGAATCAAATGCAGGCTGACAACAGAGTTCTCATGGTACTTAGGTAAGAAGCAAATCGAACAATTCAAATCCATCTGGTGCGTCAACGAAGTGCTTTGTGTGGTGACTCAAAATCAAGAAGTACTGTTTTCTGTTTTATAGTACTACGAAGAAGACTAAAATATTGGACGGTTTGTGCTTTTCCTTTTCTTGGACATAAAATGTTACATGTGTAATTTTTTTATCTGTATATGTGTGTATGTAATAGTTTTTTGTTTAGTTTATTGTTGTTAATTATTTTTAATGTATATTTGACAAGTATATTATTTCATAGTTTTAATAAAGATAATAATAATAATAATAATAATAATAATAATAATAATAATAATAATAATAATAACACACACACACACAGATATATATATATATATATATATATATATATATATATATATATATATATATATATATATATATATATATATATATATATATACCCTGACTTAGTGAAAATGGGCTAGCTCGAGAGTTTTAAAACTTCGAAAACATCCACCAAAATTCTCCAGCTATTATTAGAAAAAGCTACATCCTACGTCAAAAACTAACCCATTTTGTTAACTTTCAAAACAGCACCATTTCTCAAAACAATATCTTAGTTACTAAAATACTAATATACCTCTATCTGAAACCCTTGACATTTTCAAAAATAAACACAATACCTACTCCATACTCTAACCCTTCTAAAACATTGAACACATATTATATATATATATATATATATATATATATATATATATATATATATATATATATATATATATATATATATATATATATATATATACATAAATATTTACACTGTCTATAAAGTAACGCATAAATTCAATAAAATTGTGACAGGATCCGAACTCAGGCAGCAGTTTCTATTCTGTTTAATACCAAATAACCGGATATGTCTATCAACAGTCAGTCGAATAGATAAGAAATTTCGAGAAACGTCGTTCTAAAACTAAACCTGAAAACCTTCATCCTTAGAAAATACAGCTTTTGCAGGAGTTACTCGATGACGATACAGACTGAAGGATGCCGTTTTGTGCAACATTAATGGATCAATGTAATGATTACTTTTTGCAAGTACCTATTTTATCTTTTCGTACGAATCTACTTTTACACTACATGGAGAAGTTAACCGTCAATACTGCAGATATTGTGCAAGATAAAATCCAAGATGGATCCGGCAGAATCACACACAATATCAACAAAAGGTAATTATTTAAGCAGAAATTATTAGGAGTAGGATTATTGGTCCCTACTTTTTTAATGGAACTATAAATGGAGCACGATATCTACGATTTTTACAGCAATGTCTCATTCCGAAGTTATTGAACTTATTTCCTGATGGATGCGATGCTGGCATGGTAAATCATAACTTGTGGTATCAAGAAGATGGTGCCCCCGCGCACTATGACGGTAGTGTTCGGCAGTATCTAGATCAACAATTTCCCAACAGATGGATTGGCAGGCGTGAGGCAATCGAGTGGCCAGGAAGATCATCTGACTTAACTCGCTTATATTTTTTTCTGTGGGGTCATTTGAAAAATAAGGTATTCAAAAGTAAACCATATACTATATCGACGAATGTAAAACAAGAATTAGAACCGAAGGTACAAACATTTCTCCAGAGATTATAGAGTCCAACAAGAATTTGTTGATCATTTGGGATATTGCCAGGCACAAGAAGGCGGGCATTTCAAACATTTGATTAGATACGACTGAACTATGTAGTTGCAAGAATTTTAACATTCAAGGGTTTTTTGGAAGTAAATATCGATGGACTGTAGTTTGAAGTTAAGTTTGGAATGGAGAAAGGTTGGAGACATGTTGGTGATGGAAATATAATTAGAGCAAGATCTGAACAATTGTAAAGTGACAGCTAACATTAGTCATTTTTGACAGTTATATTTGGAATGCATCGCTTATAGAAATTGTGTCTTATACAATCATAAGCCAAGCTTATTTTGCATGACACATTGTATATTTATAATAAATATATTATTATTATTATTATTATATTCACTTTATTTTGTTCCTGCAAAAAAAAATGGGTGTTGCTGAATAGAGAATTCCATTAGTTTTAAAAATATGTATCACTCTACCCACCATCCAATTTTAAAATTTCGAAAGGGTAGCTACCCCTTAAAGTATAACGATAGGTGTGAGATTTTTATATCAAAACGTTCGTTTTTGTAGATAAAAATCGACCTGTTTTCGAATTCTCCTTAATAATGGTCACATTTAATTTTATTGAATTTATACGTTGCTTCCCAGACACAGTATATATATATATATATATATATATATATATATATATATATATATATATATATATATATAGGGTGGCGCATTGAATATTAAACAGACCGATTTGCGTCCAGAGAATTTTTTTAAGAAACGCTGAAACACGTCAATTTTAATATTGAGGGGACATGTTTTGACATAAAACTCAACCTTATAACATCAACCCCTTAAGGGTGGTGATAACAACCATTATATTTTAAATAGGGAACATAGGTCGAGTGTTACATCATTTGAAAGTTATATCTTTTCTGAATTCAGCACACTAATCTTTTTGGAAGTGTTATCAACTCGTTTAAAAATTATTCACAGTTGGAGATGCAAAAACGAATTTCACTCATTTCGATAAGAAATGTGCTGATAGTCAATGTTTTGTTGGTCTGTAAACAAAAAATTGACTATCAGAACATTTCTTATCGGAATGTGAAAAATGCGGTTTATTATTTCAGTTTGTCGGTCGGTTAGATACTTGATAGTACTACCGAAAATTAATTTTACAATGGTGTATTCTGTAGAAGAAAGAGTTGAAATAATTACTCTTTTTTTTTCAAAAACGATGACTGTGCCAACCGTACCGCAAATGTGTTTAATGAACGACATCCTAACAGACATGTTAACATAAAATACATTTTGGAGTTAGTTGTAAAGTTTTGACAAAGAGGTTCAGTAGCCAACAAAAAACGGGATTCTGAACGTGAATTTCCGGTTAGAAATGAGAGTACTGAGATTGAAGTTTTAGGACAAATTGCTGCAGACCCAACTTTGAGCAGGAGAAAATTGGCCACTGTTTCAAACACCAAAAGAAGAACTATTCAGCGCATATTGAAGCATCATATATTTCCCCGTATAAAATTCATCTTGTACAACAACTGAATGAAGATGATTTTGATCAGAGGCTGGAGTTTTTGTGAAGTTATGACTGCACGAATAGCTTATAATGGAAACTTTCTGTTCAATATATGTTTTTCAGACGAGTGTACGTTTTTATTAAACTCTACAGTCAATCGTCATAATTGTCCACACTCAAACTCCACAGAAATTGAATGTCTGGACTGGCATTTTTAGAGACCGTTTAATCGGACCAATTTTTCTTGGTGGTAGTTTGAGTGGCGAAACGTATTTAGAGTTACTAGAAGATATCGTTTACCCTCTACTAATTGACATTGTTGAAAATGATGATCGCTATCAAAAAAATCAATTAATGTTTCAACAAGATGGAGATCCTCCGCATTTTTCACAACGTGTTAGGGAGTTTTTGAACAGAGAGTTTCCAGAGCAATGGATTGGGCGTAGAGGTGCTATTGAGTGCCCCCCTAGATCACCGGATTTAACTCCTTTACACTTGTTTCTATGGGGCCATTTAAAGAGTAGAATTTTCGCAACAGAATCGGAGTCTCTGGTAGAATTACGACGACGCATTGTTGAAGGATGCCGTCTAATAACTGCACAAATTCTCCAGAATGTCAGAGCTCGTTTTGAACAAAATTTGTACTTTTGTATGGAAGCTGGTGGTCAACAATTTGAACACTTACTTAACTGAATAAACATTTTTGTACGTTTGGTTTTGTTTTTTAGTTTTTTTTAAATGAAAAATTGACTAATTACTGCATTTCTTATCACAATGAATGAAATACGTTAAAGTTAGTATGCTGAATTCAGAAAAGAAAGAGCTTTCAAATGATGTAACACTCGACCCATGTTCCCTATTTAAAATATAAGGGTTGTTATCACCACCCTTAAGGCGTTGATGTGACAAAGTTGAGTTTTATGTCAAAACATGTCCCCCTCAATATTAAAATCGACGTGTTTCAGCGTTTTTAAAAAAAAAATTATCTGGACGCAAATCGGTCTGTTTCGTGTTCAATGCGCCACCCTTTATATATATATATATATATATATATATATATATATATATATATATATATATATATATATATATATATATATATATGGAGCGTCGATCACATTTTTTGAAAACAATTTGTATACAAAAATTCGCTGTAAAAATATCTAGCAAATTTAAGATATAAAATTTCAGTTTACGGGTAAATCCAAAAAATATTGGCTGCTTTGACTACTTCAAATGTATTTTTGTGAATTTTTATTAAAAAAATTCACTAATAGAGAGGTATCGATGGTGAGACTTTGCAAAACTTTTTTCAAATGAGCGCGAACTAGGACCCCTAGAACCCATATCCGGGGTCAGTTTCGATTTTTGTATATATATATATATATATATATATATATATATATATATATATATATATATATATATATATATATATATATATATGTATGTATGTATCCGTCTGATAACTCAAAAAATAATTAACCGATTTAAATGAAACTCGGCAAGTGCCTTTATTTTATTAATGGCTTGGATCAGTTCGTTAGCCAGGGAAATCGGACAGGGTTTTCCGGAAAAATTGTGAGTTTTCCTCCAAAAAAAATTTTTTTTCCGAAAATAACATCGCTGTTTTAATGAAATTTACTATAAATATTGCCTTGGCGGAGGCCTTACTAAGTACCAAAACTCAACTTTCTCAGTTTATAGAAAATTGAGTTATTTTAATGAAATTTAGTGGATATCTTTGCCCAGGAAAGGCCTTACTACATACCAAAATTAAACTTTCTAACTTTACAGAAAACTGAGTTATTCAAATTTGAGGCATTTAATAAAAATTCACTACCATAACGCACTTGCTGCGTCCAGAGTTTTTTCATAATTATTTAACACCTAAATATCGTACTTCAGATTCAATCGTTTTGGTGCATTACCCTTGACACATAGTATATACTTACGTGCTTATATTATAGGCGGTTCAATAATTATTTATTAGATAATTACTTAGTCGAAATAATGCTGACGGCATAAAAAACAATTAACAAAGGTTTGGAAATTACGTGGAGAAGAAATCATTATAACAGGACTTAATATAGCGTATACGTTTAACCTAAACAAACTCGCATTGCGTTATTGATAAATGCTCATCAAGCTAATGAATAATATCAACTCTGAACCGTTGTGACCTAGTCTTTCAGCGAAGCCTGACTAAATCTCGATTACTATTACTATTTGACTTTTAAGTCCTCGACCAGCGACCACTAATAGAAATAATATGAAACTTCCAAGATTCGTGTTATTAGAGATTCTTTGCCTTTCACCAAATGCTAAAAAAGTCTAAGAAACCTTGTATGAGCTACGGGCGGAGAGGTAAATATTTATACGCACGCTTTAAATTGTTGATTACTTGTTTGCTCGTATAATCAGTATCCTAAAAACAAACGTCGAGGCGCTACAAGCGCGTTATGGTAGCGAATTTTCGAAAGTTTTGTTGTACATAGCTACTTACTTTATCCCCTAAGCATATCATTGCACCTGTCTTAAATTATTTTTAAGTCGCTGATATTTGTAGGCTACTCACACCAAATAATCTGAATTTTCTGTATCAATAATTCAATATGAAAACTCACTCAAATCGTATGACATTCTGTAGGTTAGAAACAGACGACGACTAAATGATTTAGCATATCCATCTTTATTTATTTTTTGTCTTTTCAGCGCACAGTAATTGCCTCTTCTCACGACAACGAGTATCCTTAGCAGCTTTTATCAATTTTGTTACATTTTATTCTGGAAAAACTTTGATTACAAGTATGCAGCAAAACTGAATTTTGCACATTGCATCTGTAGTTTAATGGTAATATGCGAGTTAAATTTCGTAAAAATAAATTGACGAGGTTCAAAGAGATAGCATTTTTGAGAAGAACATTTGCAATTTTCCATAAAAAAATTGACTTTTTATAACTGGCCAACGACGCCATATATATATATATATATATATATATATATATATATATATATATATATATATATATATATATATATATAGTCTATGGACAAGAATTAACAGGATGAATAATGGACACAGAAACAAGAACGTAGAGAGCATAAAAACCAAGCAAGGCAGGCTCCTGCAAGATCCTGGTAGTATGGTAGATTATTTTAATGATTACTTTTCCTCAATTGATAAAAACCTTGAAACCTTGCTGAAAGCATAAAGAGCTCTAGACATTTTAAAGACACACGGTTTTCACGTTCGATGGCTATTTCCCACAGATGAATATGAGGTTAAAAGGATGATACTGCGCCTAAAGAATAAGAGAGCTCCTGGGCATGATCGTATACGTTCAAATGTCCTTAAACAGGTTGCGGATCTAATCCTGGCCCCACTTGTCTTTATGTATAATAGATGTATTGAGGAGGTAACGTTTCGCAGGGTTTTGAAATTCGGCGTTGTGAAACCCTTCTATAAAGGCGAAGATTGTGACGAAATATAGGCCGATTTCTTTGGTTTCCAATGTTGCAAAGGTTTTGGAGATGAGACTAAAAGAGCGACTAAAAGTTACCTGTGGAAATATAATCTGTTGTCTGATAGGCAATATGGTTTTTGTGGAAAAAAAAATCAACTCAGGATGCTGTAAATGATCTAACCTTCAGCATATATGACAGTCTTGACAGAGGCAATCATCTGTCATTATGCATTTTTAGAGATTTGAAAAAAGCTTTTGACACTGTAAGCCATGTGAAAGTGCTGGAGGTTTTGGAGAGTACTGGCGTAAGATTGAAGAGCTATATGACTGTCAGATTTCAAGCAGTCAAGATAAAAGAGACAGTGAGTAGCCCTCAACGAGTTAAGTTCGGTGTCGCTCAGGGAACAATTTTGGGTCCCCTGCTTTTTAATGTATACACATATATATATATATATATATATATATATATATATATATATATATATATATATATATATATATATATATATATATATGTATATATATATATATATATATATATATATATATATATATATATATATATATATATATATATATATATATTAATGACCTTTATAAATTGCGCTGTATGGGCAAAGTGATAGCGTACGCGGATGATACTGCAATTTTCTATACAGACGACAGTTGGTGTTCCCTAAAAAAACTAGTTGAGAGGGATCTTGAGGTGATTATGGCATGGTTTTCTGATAGATGGTTGACGGTGAACCTTTCAAAAACCGTGTTTGTCCCTTTCTCATCTTACGTCCACTGTTTGCCCTCTTATGATGCAATCAGTATTGATAGTGATTTGGCAATACGAAAGGTGAGCAAAGTATCCTATCTGGGACTTGATATAGATTGCCATATGAGATGAGATTTCCATATTGAAAAATTGGTTAAAAAACTTAGGGTATTGCTGTATAAATTGAGATTCATTAAAGAAATGTTGGATAATAAAGATCTACGTATTGTACTTAGCATGTATAATTTTCGTAAAACAAATTTGCGTAGATCATTTCTATGAAAATTCATTACCATAACGCACTTGATGCGTTCAACTTTTTTCTTGTAACAGTTAAGATCCACTGTTGTTTTCTTTATTTTTAACATTACATTCTAAATTCTAATACACCTCAAATGAATTATTACCACGTAAGTAGGTAATGCAACGATTGAGACCCAAACCGGAAGTGCAATCCGGCTCTCTGATTGGTCCACGTGACCCACCACCCAGAATCCCTTGCTCTCTGATTGGTCGAAACCCGACCACGTGACCTAAATGTGCTCACGGCCGTCACTTGAGATGTGAATTTCACAATCTGGGCTCGGCGCGAACGTCTGTGCGGTCTCAGTGGATTTATCATATTTTTGTCGCCGCTAAAGGCATTGCGATATCTATTTCGAAAAACATCCTCAGTGGTTAGATTATCGAAAGTGCACAATTGCTTGCGGTTTAAATTTCGAAAAACAACCTGTCAAAGTTTATTCTCAGTGGTCAGACTATCATTTATTTTTTGTTTCCAAGATCTTATTTTTCAGTGGTTATCTTGCTCGTATCCTCAGGGTTATCATTTTGAAAATGCACAATATTTTGCTTGCGGTCTACATTCGAATCTCCATTTTGAAACCGCATTTTGAAACCTCATAAATATCAGCGCTCGGGCTGGCACGTCTGTAGTCATGTCTAAAATAATCGTCGTGAACGATCATCGTAGGTATTGGGTCACTTGGGCCAGACAGTGACGTCACAGGAAGTGACGTCACTGGCGCCGGCGCCACGCCCTGGCCCCGGCGCCGGCGCCACGCCCCGGCGCCAGCCCCGGCGCCTACCCCGGCGCCTACCCCGGCGCCACGCCCGGCGCCGGCGCCTACCCCGGCGCCAGCCCCGGCGCCAGCCCCGGCGCCAAGCCCCGGCGCCTAGCCACGCCCTGGCCCAGACAGTCACATCCGTGTTATTCTGCATTCTAAGGTCATTGACCTGTCTTTAACAGTGACGTCACACGACTTGGGCCAGACAGTCACATGCAAACATTCCAAAGTGTCTAACCTATTACTTCAAATTATTATATTTTGAAAAAAACCATTTGGTGCAGGTGAGTTTCGAACCCGGGGCATTCAGATGGGAGGCAACGATGCTACCCGTTAAGCTAAGCAGACGCTTATTAATTTATTGTTTTAGGTTGGTATATATACGACTTTTAATTACAAACAAACCATACATGTAACATAATTAAAGTTTATTATTAGACAAATGGATGATTTACAAAATAATGTTTAATATTAGAGGCTGAACCAAAACGGAGGAACCAAAATGGCGGAAAATGGCGGAATGAAAGATGGAAGCCTGTGATACCTTAAGCTGACATTATAAAAATGGCGGCTTTCGTTGATAAAGATGGTGCAAGGATGGATGAAGACTTATCTAAAGATACGTCACTCCAACCTAGCCGACAAATGAGAGTGAAGGTTGATAAACGAGAATAATGGTATTGGTCGAAGACTCTATGATTTAAAGTTACGCCCCCCATTAAAACAAACCATTCATAAAGCTTTTGTTATTAGACATAAGACATAATAATTAATATGTTTAATATTAGACTATTAGATTTCGCATAGAAATTAGCCGAACGTCACAATTGTTATATGGGTAGGTTCTAAAAATAACACACAGAGGTCGTTGGCAAACAAAAGAAGGAAGTTCAGAAACATACTGTAGGGGGCCCCTTGATGGGTAAATGGTATTCGTGTTTGAGCTTGTCTAGAATACAGCCGTTAGAAGTATGACATCATCCACAAACCTGTTCCACAAACTTGTTTGAGTTTTGTCTGTACGGTTGTTATCTAGTGTAATTTCCGTTGAATGACATCACCCCATTATTTGTGTTTGAACTTGTCTGTGTATCTGTTTAATATACGCAAGAGAGAGGCCCGCTTAGGGTAAATAACGTGTCAGTTGATGACCTTGGTGAATGTTATCTTGTGTTATATCTGTTCAATCACCCCCATTACTCGTGTTTGAGCTTGTCTAGTACAAACCGAAAGGATGACATCATCCATGTATTTTAGCCTAATATATAAATAAGTGAGCAAGTTCGGTTATATTATTAGTTGTTGTACCATGTCGTTTAACAGTGTCTTATGGTATGGACACAAAAATAGATTGTTTGAAGAAGACTGTGAATTTGAATTAAAACAGTTGGTGTTAAAGATACAAGAAGAAGCCTTTATCGACGAACGTGATTCTGAAGGAGAAAATTATGAAGCCGGACATATAGTCGAGTTGTGTGACATATATTTAAGTGGGTTCTGCTCTACACAATTTTTTGCTTTGGCACTCATTCGATACCAACCGGGGGCCCCGTTAAGTGAACCGTTTTTCAAGTATTTACCCGAAGAAGCAAAACATCAATACATACGTTATTACGATAAACAAACCGTCCACACAGAGGCTATTTAGTTTATACAAAAGCCCAGTGGTATACAGATGAAACAAGAATGAATAGTGAGAACGACACCACAAAAGTTAGACTGTTAGTGTTACAGATACAAAAACAAGCTTATCGAGACGGGCGTAAGTCCGAAGCCGAAGAATATGAAAATAGACATATGGTAGAGTTGTGTGACTTATATTTAAGTGGATTTTGTTCAACACAATATTTTGCTGTGGCACTCATTCAACACCAACCGGGGGCCCTGTTAAGTGAACCATTTTTTAAATATTTACCCGAAGAAGCAAAAAATCAATACAAATATTATTATGATGCTGATGAGGTCACACTCGAAACAACGAACATTGAAATTGAACCGCCCTGCGAGGAAGAACTCAAACAAGAAACACTCGAAACGATGAGAGAAGGGTTTAATAAAGAATTTGAGTTTTCAAGCTGTGATGACATCCACAAGGTTGCAGACCACCTAAACGATATATTAAAGCACAGTTCTAATTTAAATGATGATGATGCTGAACGTACTAAATCCATTAATTTTCTAACACGAAAACTTCACCGTACAGACGTCACCGACATGTTATATACAATTTGTAGCGAATATTTCGACAGTCTTCCAACCAATGCTGATTGGGATAGATATGAGAACAAAGATTGTGTTGTTGTAGACAAGTTTGTTAAAGTCTGGCAGAAATATCTGGATGATCATGCAGTGTAGCACGAAATATGTTAAAGTATTTAGTGATCGCAATAGATTTGTAAAATTTACCAGGAAACCACTCAGAACCATTCAACCGACGTTTGTGGTGGAGGGAACAACATCCGGCATCAGTGCAAGAAACGACTTTACAAATGTTGTGAAATTTGTCAATCCGTTGGCGTTGAATGAAGAAAACCAATATTTGGCATTGGAAGAGTGGGATTTTTACGATTTCCTAGACAACATACGTGAGCTGTATAGGAAATATCTTAAAGGTGAAGACGAGCCAAAATAGCTTTATAGTGCATCATCTTAATTACTGTCGCATAACCTATTCAAAGGTGCTAAGTGAAAAAAAGCCTTGTGTATCGATCACGGTTTCACATCTATGCATCTATTCTTAAACGAAGATCACCATTTAAATGACGTGTGTAAATATGGCGGCTAGAGCATGCGTACAAGTAATTTGTTTATTAAAGTCCTACGTGTTTGGTATTAAATGAATCGTCTTGATTCACATAGTAAGTTAAAAGCAATAAAACTCAACACGGCAACAAAGCTCAGCTGTAAGAGTAATAATAATAATTAGATAAGTATAAAAGTTGATAATTTCAAACGGAGCATTTAGTTGAAAACTGAAGCAGACCGAGTATAATATGGTGAACAACGGTAGAAAACGAAAATCTGCTAAAGCAGAAAATAGTGGTGGTAAAAAACTTAAAGTGCTACAAGACGTCTTACTGGGTAATGCAATAGAAAGTATTATTCCAAAAGAAGAACCAAAAACGTTGGAAAACATGATAAGTGAACTATGTACATTATATCCAACAGCAGAAGTTGATGAGCAGCAGAATCAGGCTATAGAAAATATAATTAATGCAGCATATCCAACAAACCTACAAACACCCTATCAGCCTACGCAAGAAGATATTTTCAATCAGAAGCTGGTGGAAATCAATAATAAAAACATCGAGAAAAAATTGAAAACAGAAGACTGTGAACTGATGTGTCAAACAACTTTTTCTCTTACGTCGAACGGCGAGAAGCTGCTTAGCATTGGCGTTAATCCAGTTTTAAATTTTTTGCCGTTAATTAAATTATCTCAGAAAAACTCTAATATACCTGTGTTTTTTGATGTGTGGACATTTGAAGAATTTTTAAACGTATTACCTACGATAATTTACAATTTGGAAAACAAATCTATAGAAACTAGTGAAACATATACTTTAACCAATTATCTTGTTAAATCACAAAGAAAAACTGTAAGTTTTAAGCTGAAACTCTGTGGTAAGGAATATGTAATTAATTTTAACTTGTCAATTCAATCACTTAAAATACTAGAAGATATCGGATGTGTAGCTAAGGATTTATTGTTAGAACTAAGCTGTAAAAGTTTCTTTAATTTGAAGATGTTTGCTAATGATTTAAGGACCGAATTAGCTAAATTTAGAGACATTTCCCTAATTAGATGTGCCTTTTTCGTAGCTAGAGAAAGATATAGTGATACTTTAAGCATGGTATGTGAATTTGTTACAAAATACCAACACGTACTTAATGATATTGTAAACTATCGCAAATTTTAAATGTATAAATTGTAATAAAGAAATTGTAAAAAATATATTCGTTTTATTGAATAATTTTTACAAGGATATGTGTCAACACTGTTTAAAAATAAAAAATCTGAGAACACTATCTACATCCTCCGGAAAACACATTAGAACCAGATGTTTCCGGCGACTAATTAACCGCTATCTACATCCTCCGGAAACTCTATAGGATGTTTCCAACAACTAATTAACCACTATCTACATCCTACAGAGTTTCCGGAGGATGTAGATAGTGGTTAACGGTTAATTTCACAAAAACTTGCGTCAGCTATGAGGTTTCATACACAGATCGTGAAAAAGTAACGAGGACTACTTTTTTTACGATCTAAAATATTTATCCAGCTCGCCAATACCTGTAAAATCCAATTCGTCTTCATAAGGCAGCTCATTTAGGTTAGGCTTATTTATTTACTTCTTTATGTACTTATCTATATAGTTATTTATTTACTTCTTTATGTACTTATCTAGTCAAACGTTCCTAATATTAGTTTCTATACTCTTTCAAGATTTCCTTGTGAAAATATTTAGTTTAAAGACGTGTTATAACGTCTAAAGTGATTGTAGAAATTGAAAATCAATTGTAATACTGCTTATATTTAAGCGACTTGTCATAAATTTGCTAATAACGAAAACTTTACGTTTAGCTTTGTGTTGAGTAGGTTGTTGAAATAAAAAAAAACACATATTTTACAATGTTTATTTTAATAAAAGCATATATTTTACAACGTTTGTTTTATTATAAAGTATTGTAATACAAATTATTTTATATCTTTGCTAGTTATCCATGAGTTATGAGATTTATCAAAACCAAGCCATTTCACATACGACTTGGCGCCTTTCTTTCTGATTACTCTTTCAACTAAATAATAATCAGGGGTTGCAGTCTTTTGTAGCTCCTCTTCATAAAATCCACCACTGATTGGTTTGCCTTGCATGTCTTCTATTAAATAGGTGGTTGGATTAGTGCAGTGAACTTTAGTGATTTTAAACAGCTCCGTTGACCAACGCGGTGTATAACCTTTCTCAAATAATGTTTTAGCTTTACTTAGACGTACAACATCACCCACTTTAAATTTATTTTTGTTAAACACTTTCAGATTCGAGTAAACTTGTTTCAGGATAGCTTCTTCATTTTTCGTGTTAACATCTTGAGGTTTTACACCAGTTGTTCGATGAACAGTAGCGTTGTAAGTAGCAGTGACATCAGGTAGTGTATTAACCCACTTGTAGGAGCCAATCAAGTTGAAATTTTTATATATCTTCTCTTTTAAGGTACGTATGACTCTTTCCACTATTGCAGCCTTCTTCACGCTATAAGTGCTGTAGTGATTAATGTTGTATTTTTTCATTAAGGCGTTAAATTTAGCGTTATAGAACTCGCGACCAAGATCAGACTGGATGTTAGAGGGCGCTGTACTAGTAGATAAAATATCAGCCATAGCTTTAGTCACCTCTCCAGCAGTTTTAGATTTAAGAGGGCGAGTCCACACGTACTTTGAAAAACAATTAATAACCACTAAAATATACTTGTAACCAGAGTTGTCTTTGTAGTAGTCTGTAAATTCTGCTAAATCAATCTGCCACAAATCATTTAAACCTTTGATTATTGTACGTCTACGTTTAAAATTGATTCTTGCCGGTTTATATAACTCATCAATAATTTGTTTTTTGGTATCAGATGGTTCAACTGTTTTGCGTCTCATGGCGATGTTGGATTTAAAAGTATCCACTTATCATGTAAATCTTTTAGTTTGCTGTCTATCTCACCTAGCTTCTTTTTCAACTTGTTATTCTTTAACACATCAATATCTTTTAAAACTTGAGCAGCTATCGTCTTGTCTAAATTTTTCAATTTGTTTTCAAACTCGCTTTTAAGAGCAGCTAGTTCTGATTTATGTACAGCTTCAAGGGTTATAGCGACAAGACTCTGTGATACTTCATCTTTATTCTTCTTATACTCATCTGCCCACACATCGACAAATTTTCTATTCACACCATCAGCAGGCTCGATAGGATCACCTACGTTACATAATTTATGGTTTTGCACATCAAAATCACCACTTGTAGTTTTCGGAAATGTTTCTCTGTGCACAATTTTGTTTAAGAAGCTGGGAGTCTTTGCAGAACGTCCGAACTTATCGATAGACATTTTTACACTGAACTTATTTTATTTGATTCCAACTAAACTCCATTTTTGATATCCGTTTATCCACCATAACCCAAACTGCTGCCACTGCTTCCTGAACTAAATTTCTATTTATCCCTTCGATAGCACCATCGATATACTCCTTAGTCACAAACGTTTTTTTAAGTTTATTTTCAATCGTAATCACTGCTTGATTTAAATCGTCTTTAGTAGCAAACGTATTTTTCAAGTCAGCTTCAAGTTTTGAAACTGCTAGATCTATATAATCTTTTTGAAGTTTAGATATAGCGGTATCAGCCATAGCAGTAAACGTTTTATGGAGAGGAGACACTGTTTGATGTATGTACTCCTTGATATCCTCTTTAAGACTAATTAATGTTTCATCAATGTTAGTTTTAAGCGGAAACGAGCTGTAGGCTTCATGTTTAAGATCCATATAATTTTTCATTAATTGCTCTTGCAGCTTTTGTAGTGATTGATCAACACCAGTCTTAAGTGGAAATGAGTTATAGACTTCACGTTTAAAATCATCATAGTTTTTAAATTTATGTTCAAAGTCTTTTTTTAAAGCTTCCAACTCCGGCTTATGTACAGCGTCAAGCAGTATAGCAATTTGAAGTGCTACAGCATCTTTGCTCACCTTATAATCAGTTTTAGTTTTCTGATAGTCAACTTTAGTTTTCTGATAGTCGTCTATCCATACATCGACAAATTTTTTACTTACACCATCTGTAGGTTCAACAGGGTCACCCACGTTACACAACTTATGGTTTTGCACATCAAAATCACCACTTGTAGTTTTCGGAAATGTTTCTCTGTGAATAATTCTGTTTAGATGTTTTAAATTCTTTGCAGAACGTCCGAATTTATCGATCGGCATTTTGAAAATGGTGAAAAACACACAAGTCTGTTTATATAACACCCACTTCCTTCAGTTCTTCAATAATAGACTGAATTTCGTTGTTGTGTGCGTTATTACCAGCTGCTTGAGAAGCTACTAACAGTCTAAGTCTATCAACCAACTCGTTTATATCATCCCAGTATACATACTCTTTCTGTTTTTTGGTATGTAGCATGTATGGCATACCACGGCCTAAAGTTACCGAGGAAGATCGCGCTCTAGCACCTTCTTGTTTTTCTAAAATTGGTTTTATTACATGTTGATATTTGGTAGAGGTGTTTCGTAGAACGTCTTCTTTAGGATTGTTCTCTTTTCTGTGAAGACTAGTAGTTGCCATTATGTCTGCGTAGTCACGTAAAGCTTCCCGATTGTTCAAAGCACTCATACCAGGTTTTCCCAAAAATATCAATTCCAACAGATGATTAGTACCGTAATATCTTCTGTCACCAACCACAATTTGAAAGGTTTCTCTATTTTTAAAATCTACGTTAGTAACAACAAATTTAATAGGTTTGTTTCCAAGCATCCAAGTGTTGGTAGCTTTATCATAAGTAACACCATATGTTTGATCACAGGAATGATTATCTGTAAAATATTTATCAACATAATATCTAACAACTATTGGATAGGAACTTAACATTCGTTCGTACACTGCTTTTGGTGTATTTGCAGCAGCATCTAATTTTCTATAAGCTTTAGTAGCCCATAATTCAGGTTCTGGTGCCTCCGCCTCCAATTCAAACGTTTCATCATCACTAAGGAATGGAATTTCCTCCTTTGCTGCTGTTGGTTTGACATCAACTTCAGTTTTAGTCGGTTTCTGTTCAGTTGTTTGAGTAGTAGCCAATAATGTAGCAGGTTTCTGTTGAGTAGTAGCTAATGATGTGGTAGTTTTAGTCGGCTGGTGTTGAACAGTAGCCAATGCTGTGTTTTTCGATATATCACTCAAAGTTTTTAAGATGGGTTTATATAAACGATGTAATGTTTCATCTGTCTCTGTTTTGCCAAGCTTCAAAGCTAAATATTTCTTTCGAATTATCTTTGATAGATCAGCTATTTTACGTTGTATATTTGGTGGTGCTACTATTTTACGGTGACGAGCAGCTTTAGATTTTTTCGACATGTTTACTCTATGTCGAACAACTTAATACTAGCGTTTTCCAGTCAACTGAGATATATAAAGTGATCAAACCCTTTGCGGTATCTTCCTTGTGTTAAATCAGAATCTTTAACGACAACCACCATATCATGTTTGTTTTGCCAGCATTCACCACAAAGGAGCTTGAACTTTTCAAAACTCATATCGGTAGTTACATGATCATCATACACATGTTTAAGATTAGTTTCATCTTGTTTAAATAAAACTATAATGTTAGCATTGTCACGCACCAATTGCTTCGGAACTTTGCTATATGTCTGACATAAGTAGAAACTGTCAATATTTTTATGTCTACCCATACAAAAATACGATTTTATTTTATCTTGCTTATCACAAGCTACATCATCAAATATAAAAATTGAATTACTCTTTGCATCTGCAGGATCTAATATCTCCTCGTTTTCACTATATGGATAGTATCCAACACCTTTCGTAGCATCCAACACCTCCTTCAACATACTGTATTTAGGTTGATATAAAGACTTTGAGTATACGTATACGTTTTGAAATTTTAAACCGTTGGGTTCAAACAACAAACTTAGCATAACATTTGTTTTACCACATCCACTTGGACCACATATCAAACATCTAACTGTGTTTGGTAAAAGAAGTCCATGTCTTTGCTGTTTAGGTGATGGAATGGTAACAACATCATCTATGTTTGTGACTGGTAGGGTAGCTTTTGCGTGTTTAACAATACGCATCGTTAACTAAACTAAAACTTTTACGAGTGCAATCATCTATATAAATACTTAGATTTATCATACCTCATTAGCAGTATAAATGTTGGTGTGCCAAGGTGAAGGTCTTGTTAACACTACCATCAACAAATTACCTGTTGAGCTGCATGTTCCTGGTTATCAATTTTGTGGCCCGGGTACTAAACTTAAAGAACGTTTAGCAAGAGGTGATCAAGGTATCAATCCTCTAGATCGTGCTTGTCGAGATCACGATATCGCATACGCTCAATCAAAACAGTTGAGTGATAGACATCGAGCTGACGAGGTGCTGGAGAACCGAGCTTGGGAGAGAGTAGAGTCGAAGGACGCAAGTTTTGGTGAAAAGTTAGCTGCTTGGGGTGTTACAAACACTATGAAAGTTAAAAGAAAGCTTGGTATGGGTTTAACCCCAAAGACGGCAACCAAACGTAAACGTAGCAGTAAAAAAGTAAAATGTGGCGGTAAAATACCATTTAAAAACATAATAAATTTAATGAAAGGTGCCATAGCTGTGGGTGCGGAAGTTCCATCTGTAAAAAATTTACTACATGTAGCGAGAAAAGTAATTAAAAATGCTGGCGGTCGTAAGAAAGTCAAGACACCCAGAGTTATTCCAGTACCGAAAAGTGGCGGTTTCCTTCCACTACTACCTTTAATTTTTGGTGGTCTATCAGCGCTGGGAGCTCTAGGTGGTGGTGCTGCGGGTATTGCTAAAGCCGTGAACGATGCTAAATCAGCCAAACAAAAATTGGAAGAAGCAAAACGTCATAACCAAACGATGGAGGCTATTGCTGTTGGTCACCGAGGTAGTGGCTTGTATATGAAGAAACAGCGAAGCGGTTTCGGTTTGTATTTACATAAGCCAAAAAACGTGTAAAGTGTTTACCAGCAAGACCTCTAACAAATATAGATCTTGTGAAATTTGCTGGTAAAATGAAAATTCCATATTTTAGAGGTGTATACATGCGAGATACTTTACCATCGAATGGATCACGCAAGAATGAATCATTTATCATGAATTTGCAAACAAACAAAGAGCCAGGTAGTCATTGGGTTGCAGTTAAGAAACGTGGTGACACGGCCGTGTACTTTGACTCATATGGAAACTTGAAGCCGCCAACTGAACTGTTGTATTATCTTAAAAACTGTACTATATTGTATAATCATGATGTATATCAAAAGTATAATACTTATAATTGTGGTCACTTATGTTTAAAATTTTTAAATAAAAGACTTAAACAGTAGTATCTGTGTTTCAGTCATGGCGCGTACGTTTGCTTTGAAGGGTTCTTCGTCCTCTTTATCGATGGAAATATTTCCACCGTTAGTATTAAAACCACACTTTGAGTATTCGCTCGCGCTTGCAAACTTTCATACATATAACACTATACCAAACATAGAACGTGGGTGTAATAAGTTTCATTATTTTTCTGCTGTGAGTGGTAGAAAGATTCGACAAGAAATAAGTATTCCAGATGGTTCATATGAAATCAGTGATATCGAGAAATACATTCAGAATGAGTTGTTACGACGTTATATTAAAGATAAACATCTGGATCCTGCAGTAGAACACAACATCGATGTGGTAAAACTGTTTTCGCTAAAAGCCAACAACAACACTTTGAAATGTGAGATTACATGTCAGTATGATATAGACTTTTCTACCGACGCTTCGATAGCACCAATATTGGGATTTTCTAAACAACGTCTTGCTACAGGTAAACTTTACGTTTCCAATTTACCCGTAGAAATTGTACGAGTAAAGACGATTCGTTTGGAATGCAACATAGTAGATGGTTCTTACCACAATGGAAAACCTACACATACAGTATATGAGTTTGCTCCTATGGTAGACCCTGGTTATGCGATTGATATAAAACCATATAGTAAGGTTTTTATGCCTCTTACCACACGTATCATTTCGCATATAAATGTAAACATTATCGATCAGAATTCAGTACCTGTGAACTTTCAAGGTGAGGAGATCATTGTGATATTGGAGTTGAAAGAGACACCAACATATTATGCTGATTATAAATAGTAGTAATCAAACCGCTCCAGCTTCAGTATCTTCGCTACCTGAGTCGAAAGCGGTTCTATCTTGGGAGAACATACAGTTTCTACAATCATTGGGTTACGATGTTAAGCAAACTACATATATTCGCAGACCCTGTGCACGACGAGTCAATCAGAGGGGAAGAAATACACACATACGCTCCTCAAACCAGATCGTTTGACCATAATGATACCTGTGAGTTTGCAATCAACCAACAAGATATTTTTTACGATTGGTCTTCATCTGTTCTACTGATAAATGGTAGTATCGAGACGAGTGGTACGATTGGAACTGTAGAAGTAACGTCTAATGCAGCAGCTCATTTGTTTTCCTCTATTGCGGTTGAAATGTGTAATCAGATTATTGAACATGTTAGAAATCCTGGTATAGTTACATCAATTAGAACACTTTTGGAAGCAAACAGTGATGAAGCAAGAGCTCTGATTCCAGCGGGATGGCATCCAACCGAAAACAATGTGATGTTAAAAAATGAACGTTTTTGCTACTGCATACCTCTTAGCTACTTGTGTAATATTTTCAAAGACTATAAAAGAGTGCTTTTCAGTAAATTGCTTCTACGTCTCACTAGAGCTCAGAATGATAGAAATTGCTTTATTTTGGTTGGTGCCGCAGATGCAGATAAAGCATTAAAGTTTAACATTGAGTATATGGCTCTGCAGGTGAAACATATCCACCCTAGTGAAGTTATACAGCAGCAATTATTAAAGTCGATTGCTCTAGATAAGAAAATCCTTATACCATATAGAAAATGGGAGATGTATGAATTACCAAATCTAAATAATTCAACGAAAGACTTGTGGTCTATTAAGACATCCTCAAACACTGAACGACCCAGATTTGTTATTGTGATATTCCAAACAGATCGATACAGTAACGTTAGAAAAGACATCAACGAGTTTGATCATGTGGGTATTCGAGATATAAGACTTCACTTAAATTCGAAACAAATCCCCACAGAGGGTATGAACCTGAACTTTAACCAAGCAAATTACGTCGAGGCATATAAAAACATGATTGAATTTCAACGTTCGTATGTTGGCAGAGAACCACAGCCTACCTTGGATTACAAGTCTTTCCTAAAATATCCCATGTTTGTATTTGATTGCTCCAAGTATAGCGACTCTATAAAACCTTCTACTGTGGATATCAAATTGGAAATGGAAAGTACTACCAACTTTCCCAATCACACAAAATGTTTTTGTGTAATTATACATGATTGCGTCATCGAGTATGCCCCACTCTCCAACATCGTACGCTATATAATGTAGCTGCAAGGATGTTGCAATCACTTTCACGATGAGGTTCGTAGTCGTTGATACTCAGGGTTTTTGTCTGCCTGAATTTACACCTAAAGAGTTTGTGATTTATAATGGTTTCCAAACAGTGCATTGTGTTTTTAAACCGCATACACCATTACGTTTACTGTCTGCAGACATAATCAAGCAAGTGAAGTTTCTACAAACACAACACCATTGCCTTGACTATAATTGTGGTGATATCAATTTAGAAGAATTACCAAACATAATAGCAAAACATATTATAGCCCAACGTGTTGACAGAATTTATGTTAAAGGTGAAAACAAGCAAAGGTTTTTGTTACATTTACTATCAACCTGTGGTTATCAAGTGGATGTTATCAACCTGGAAACCAGTGAACGCTGTCCAAAGTTAGTGCCTGATACTCCTTTGTGTATGGATCATACTTTAGGATATAATAGAAAATGTATCTGTAGCATAAATAACTGTATATCATTATTTACTTATATTGTAAGCTTAATGCCATAATAAAACAAACGTTGTAAAATATATCTGTTTTTTATTTTAATCTACTTTTAAATACATTTATTAATATTAATTTCCAACCACATTAGTCTTTCCAACATCCATCCGCTATCACCTTTCAGCAAACTCTAAAGCTTTTGTGTAAATCTCCTCAGTAAATTCTTGATATATATTTTCAAAGTTAGTTGCCACTGTGATATTTTTATTTTTAGTATTAAATGACTTCATTTCTTTTTTTATTTCGACTTTGGAGCACATACAAACCAAACAATTCTAGATTCATTTTAACTGTATCGTGTTTGGCTAAAGCAGCCTCCATCAAATGAAACAATTTCTGCTTCACACTTTCCATGGCAAGTCGTATATCACTACCATCCATACTAATACGATAGGTAGCCATTCTGTTTTTAAAAGCTTGAGTTAACATATAAACTTGTTCAACTTCCCACGGTTCACACACTTTAGATTTGTGAATTTCACTACGTAAATGTCCAGAGAAAGCACTCTTTTTCACTTGTAACGAGCACGATTCACAGTATCTCATCTTAACTATAGGTGCTTAACTAATGAATGAAACACAGACATCTTCAGTTATATATTTTTATTAACAAATATGTTTACGATAAATATCTTTAAGTACAGTGTAATATTTAAAACCAAAATACATGAGCATAAATATGGCAAGACACATAAGAAAACCAGTTGATATAAACATAGAAATATAATTTGAAGTGAACAGGTAAGAATCATTTAACACAAGAGTTCTCCAGTCAGCTGTCTCACCTCGGGTGCCATGATCAAACAAAAACATAAGTTTATAATGTACTATATCAGTTTTAATATTGGACATGTTGTATGTTGAAACTTCAATCGCTTCATCGTTGTGCAGATATGTTCTTGGTAGTCCAGACCATTTGGTGCAGTCATCGAAACAGATTCGCACTTCTTTCACATTTGGTGGTTTGTAGACGTAAAACACATTTTGACACAATGCTGTCAGGATGACGAAGCTTGCTTTAAGAGGTGGCGCCATTGATGAGGTTATTGATGTCGGTTAGCACTTGTTCTTGAGCGTAATGCAAACACTCTGACATGTAATACTTGAATGTTGGAGACATGTTGTTGAGTAGGGTTTTTATCACTCGGATGGTTTGCGCGGCACTCACATCTGAATTACCCAGCTCTGTTAATGTTTGAACGATGTCGCGAAGAAAACAGTCATATATCCAAGCAAACTGTGTTTCTCTTACATACTCAAATCTTTCCTTAATGATTTCCTCATGCTCCACCAGCTTTTCTACAGTGTCTTCATTTAGATACATAACCATATGTGTAAAACAATTATTAACACATAAAACTTTTTCACTTAGCATAGTTGCAGGAGAGATTCGACAGTAGCTCGTCTGAGTTACAGCATGAGTTTGTTCATTATCTTTAAACCACTTTGCAGATAATGCACGTATGTTATCCATAAAATCGTAAAACTGCCACTCTTCCAATGCTAGATATTGATTTTCTTCATCTAGAGCCAAAGGGTTAACAAATTTCACAAGTATTGTGAACTCATTTCTTGCACTAACACCAGTTACTAATTTTACAGATCTTCTGATGTTGAAAGTTGTTTCCATTATCATCTTGATATTTGTTAAACAATAACTTTTTCCTATGATGTTCACGGAAATCAGGACCATCGTTTTCGTCACACATTGTTTCAGCACAACAATTCCAAGCAGCTTTCATAGCTAGAAATTTTAAACTAAACTTGCTATCGTAAACTCTGATGTTAAATAGGTTTTCCCCCCTCTACTTTAATTGGTTGTATTCTTCTGGTTGGTTGACTGTTAAAAATCTGAGAACACTATCTACATCCTTCGGAAAACACATTAGGACCAGATGTTTCCAACGATTAATTAACCGCTATCTACATCCTCCGGAAACTCTATAGGATGTTTCCAACAACTAATTAACCACTATCTACATCCTCCAGAAACTCTGATGTACTTATCTATATAGTTATTTATTTACTTCTTTATGTACTTATCTAGTCAAACGTTCCTAATATTAGTTTCTATACTCTTTCAAGATTTCCTTGTGAAAATATTTAGTTTAAAGACGTGTTATATATTTGTTTGAAATTCTCAACCTTTTATACAAAAAATTCTAGAGTTTTATCTATTTCATACGACTTTAAGGTCATTCAACGGAAATAAAACCACAAACAGGAAATATGAACTGCTCACAAGGTTATTTCAACAGCTGCAAGGAAACTATGTTGGCTAACAAGGTTAATTTCGGGAAATGCTAAATATAGTCATCGTTGGAAGCGATATCGCTGTTACCACTAGAGGTATTGTTACCAGCTCTACTTTCAACAGATTCTTTAAATCGAACCGATTCCAATAAGACTTAAGAATATAAATTTTTTATTGTACACATGTACATCTGTTAAATTTGGATTCTGCTTACCTAAACGAGCGATATGACATCAAACACGTAGGACTTTAATGCATAAATAACAAATTACTTGTACGCATGTGTTAGTCGCCATGTTTAAATGGCGACTCCTCGTTTTGCTTAATACAGGTTAGTTGGCTTTTTTTTTTTTTTTTTTTTTTTTTTTTTTTTTTTTTTTTTTTTTTTTTTTTTTTTTTGATTACGTCATCTCTATTCAGACACTTGTACGTAGCATGCAAGCCTTCAATATAAACACGTACCAATTCAATCTCTTAATCCATTATTAACATCATAGGTTCAGAGGGGTCCGCTTGTAGATAGCTTGCTATCTCTACGCCCCTCAACGTTGGTTGGTTGGTTGGGTGGTTGGTTAGTTGGTTGGTTGCACTTTTCATAGAAATGATTGGATATCCAACAAGCCAAATTTAATATTAAATCTTTACAGACATATGTACCAGATATCAAGCTGTTTTCAGCTTGCCTTCCACCAAAGTCCACCAAGTATGTAGCGGTTGTAGGTGTTAGTTGAGATGTTGCTTCCAGCACATCTAGGGGGCCGGAATTCCGGCCCCCTAGATGTGACTCTAAGTGGACACCTTCGGTTGAAATATTAAGGGTATCGGTATTGATTGGTACATAGACTGTTTCTTTAGCTGACCGTTGTAATAGATAATCAACTCTTTTAGTTTTCTTATTTTCCAGCCAATGTCTGAATCTTTTCTCACCATTTTTACACAGCTTAGTCGCATTAAAATAACCAGTGTTCTTATCGATAATTAGTTGAAAGTCTCCAAATAAACCATACCATACCATACCATCTATACCTACTACACAAGAGAGTGTGTGTTGGTTTTAGGTGTTAACACAGCTTGTTCTGACTTACTTAAATATTATATTTCTTCTGTTCAACAAGACGATTATTTTGATGTGTCACACATGTATGTAGCTCTAAGAATAGCTATACCGGAAGTGTCTACCCGGAAGTAACATTTTTTATTGAATATGTTTATAGAGTTTGCTTTGCTGAACAGCGTGCATGTGTTGGTTCCAGCGTACATCTCACGGATCTTCCGCGATAAGGGTTTGAAGTTTTTTATCTCAGTTTCTTGTAGAGCTTGTTATGAAACGATATATTTTTGAAGTCGGTTCATTTCTATCACTTGTCGTTGAAAAGATATAACGATTTAAAGTTTAGACCGGAAGTGGTCATTTTATTGTATATTCCAATTTGATTTGGCCTCAACACCGTGCATGTATTGGTTCCAGCGTACATCTCACGGATCTTCCGCGATAAGGGTTTAAAGTTTTTTATCTCATTTTCTTGTAGAGCTTGTTATGAAACATACATTTTTGAAGTCAGTTCATTTCTATCACTTGTCGTTGAAAAGATACAAGGATTTAAAGTTTAGACCGGAAGTGGCCATTTTATTGTATATTCCAATTTGATTTGGCCTCCTTAACACCGTGCATGTGTTGGTTCTCTCGTACATCTCACGGATCTTCCGCGATAAGGGTTTAAAGTTTTTTATCTCATTTTCTTGTAGAGCTTGTTATGAAACATACATTTTTTGAAGTCAGTTCATTTCTATCACTTGTCGTTGAAAAGATACAACGATTTAAAGTTTAGACCGGAAGTGGTCATTTTATTGTATATTCCAATTTGATTTGGCCTCCTTAACACCGTGCATGTATTGGTTCCAGCGTACATCTCACGGATCTTCCGCGATAAGGGTTTAAAGTTTTTTATCTCATTTTCTTGTAGAGCTTGTTATGAAACATACATTTTTAAAGTCGGTTCCTTTCTATCACTTGTCGTTGAAAAGATACAAGGATTTAAAGTTTAGACCGGAAGTGGCCATTTTATTGTATATTCCAATTTGATTTGGCCTCCTTAACACCGTGCATGTGTTGGTTCCATCGTACATCTCACGGATCTTCCGAGTCTTCGACCAATACCATTATTCTCGCTTATCAACCTTCACTCTCATTTGTCGGCTAGGTTGGAGTGACGTATCTTTAAATAAGTCTTCATCCATCCTTGCACCATCTTTATCAACGAAAGCCGCCATTTTTATAATGTCAGCTTAAGGTATCACAGGCTTCCATCTTTCATTCCGCCATTTTCCGCCATTTTGGTTCCTCCGTTTTGGTTCAGCCTCTAATATTAAACATTATTTTGTAAATCATCCATTTGTCTAATAATAAACTTTAATTATGTTACATGTATGGTTTGTTTGTAGTCGTATATATATATACCAACCTAAAACAATAAATTAATAAGCGTCTGCTTAGCTTAACGGGTAGCATCGTTGCCTCCCATCTGAATGCCCCGGGTTCGAAACTCACCTGCTCCAAATGGTTTTTTTCAAAATATAATAATAGGTTAGACACTATGTGACTGTCTGGCCCAAGTCGTGTGACGTCACTGTTAAAGACAGGTCAATGACCTTAGAATGCAGAATAACACGGATGTGACTGTCTGGGCCAGGGCGTGGCTAGGCGCCGGGGCTTGGCGCCGGGGCTGGCGCCGGGCGTGGCTAGGCGCCGGGGCTGGCGCCGGGCGTGGCGCCGGGGCGTGGCGCCGGGGTAGGCGCCGGCGCCAGGTTAGGCGCCAGGGCGTGACGCCGGCGCCGGGGCCAGGGCGTGGCGCCGGCGCCAGTGACGTCACTTCCTGTGACGTCACTGTCTGGCCCAAGTGACCCAATACCTACTTCTGGAAGACGGCGGTCATCAGGTCCCACAGGTCTTCGGTCGTCAGGGTGCTGGCCTCGCGGAAATGCATCCATATCGGATAATCCAAATTGCTACCCTCAAAAGAGAAACCAACCTTGTCGTCAGGCTCTATATCGGCACCCACTCGGAGGACCGCTTCGTCCACGGCTTGTCTCACCCACAGGCTGGGGTCTTGATCTTCTGGTGGCTGAACAATTTTAAAACTCAAACGTCGTTTAGTATAACTGAATCGATTGTTTCGCTTGAGATGATCGTTCACGACGATTATTTTAGACATGACTACAGACGTGCCAGCCCGAGCGCTGATATTTATGAGGTTTCAAAATGCGGTTTCAAAATGGAGATTCGAATGTAGACCGCAAGCAAAATATTGTGCATTTTCAAAATGATAACCCTGAGGATACGAGCAAGATAACCACTGAAAAATAAGATCTTGGAAACAAAAAATAAATTATAGTCTGACCACTGAGAATAAACTTTGACAGGTTGTTTTTCGAAATTTAAACCGCAAGCAATTGTGCACTTTCGATAATCTAACCACTGAGGATGTTTTTCGAAATAGATATCGCAATGCCTTTAGCGGCGACAAAAATATGATAAATCCACTGAGACCGCACAGACGTTCGCGCCGAGCCCAGATTGTGAAATTCACATCTCAAGTGACGGCCGTGAGCACATTTAGGTCACGTGGTCGGGTTTCGACCAATCAGAGAGCAAGGGATTCTGGGTGGTGGGTCACGTGGACCAATCAGAGAGCCGGATTGCACTTCCGGTTTGGGTCTCAATCGTTGCATTACCTACTCACGTAGTTAGACGTTTTCTTTAATTTCACTATAATTATATGATGTTTAAGTGTTTATGAACATCTTCAAGTTGTAGCTTCCACCATGTGATTTATTTCCTTTTTTCTTGAAAGAGAGAGTGAGAATAACAGAACAAATGTCGCAAAACATTCATATTTATCCTAACTAGCGTTTCAGGCGAATAATTTGTTAGGAGAGAAATTTGTTAAAACTGTTAAAATAATTTGTTTGCACCCAGTATTCCCACAAAAAAAAAACAACAAAAGTTTTAAAATACCGTTGAACAATCATCTAGTTTGCTAGTAAGAGATTTGAACAGACTTTTTATATGATTTACAGTTGTATTTAGTGAGACACTAATAGATGAATGTTTTTTTTGTGAGTATTGCACAAAAGTTGTTAAAATTGGTATTAACCTCTTGATACTATTATGCATTTGGTCTGGATGACTTTTCATTGAATCATCGATATTATATAAAATATGAAGTCACGCAAATATAAAAGGTTTTATCAAATTTATTGCCGATGACCGACGAGTGACGATGTACTTTAGAATGATTGTGAGTTGATTGGTTTTTTTTTTAACTCCAACGTCGGTATGGCCAATCACCGCCGGCAAGGAGCAGTTTCACCTCACTATCCTGGAAATTTTTCCAAACCCCTTCCTCTCTGTAAGGAGGGTATGGATCTTTAAGGTGCCCAACATCGCATGAACACGGGACCGACGGCTTTACGCCCCCTCAGAAGGGCGGAACCTGCAGCCATTCGCGTTGCTCGAATATAATGCCACAGCCTCGGTTGATGTTAATTTTACAGTATGTACAGAAAAAGTGAAAGAGAAACCCTGGGAATCGAACCCAGTACCCTTCGGTTCAGAGGCACACGTTCTTACCCCTGGACCATTGTTTGGTTTTTGATATAATTAGAAAACATTAAAAAGTATGGACGAAGCAAGTGCGTTATAGTAGCGAAATTGACATATACCTTCCTTTCGGATGTGACTTGGATAAGTTCAAAAAAATATTACATGAATATTTGCAGATTCATCTATGAAAATTCGTTTTTTTTTTACAAAAATTAGTTTAAGTAATGTTACACGAAAGTTACACTTTTTGTGAAAAAAACTAACCAAATTATTTTCACCAAAATTGGAAAATCTTTTTTTACAATAACTCATCAAATTACTTATTAATTACTAACAATTCATAAAAATTGGACGAAAAAAAATATTTTACGAAAACTAACAAAAATTATTTTTGAAGATACAAAAGTTTTCCCAAAGATCGAAAGATAAATAAATTTTTTTCCGGCTAAACTGGTCCGATCTTTCTAGCGAATTTATCCTTATCCAATCCAATTACAAAAGAAAAGTACTTCCCAAATTTCATGAAAATCGGCTTATTTTTTGAGTTATCGTTGTGAAATACCTACACAATATATATATATATATATATATAAATATATATATATATATATATATATATATATATATATATATATATATATATATATATATATATATATATATATATATATATATATATATATATAAAAGCCTAGATGCAGCAAGTGCATTATGGCAGTGACTTTTCATAGAAATGATCTGGCACAAAATATTTAATTATAACTTTTTTTTTCTTGTAACATAGAAATCTAACTTTTGGTGTATAGTTTATTTTTTATATCGTAAACCTACCTACCAAATTTGGTTATCAGCTTTTTTATGTTTTGAGATAACATTTTTTTTTTCGAATGAAAACTCAAAGTTTCCCCGGTTTATATATATATATATATATATATATATATATATATATATATATATATATATATATATATATATATATATATATATATATATATATATATACTGAAACTGGTCCCAGATATGGGTTGTCGGGGCCTAGTTCGTGTGCATTTGAAGAATTTTTTTAATTCATAAGTCACGATCTCCTCATTAGCCAATATTTTCGAACAAAATTCGCTAAAAATTATAGACTAAGTTACCTGTGGCTAATAGATTCGTCTGAAGCCATACCAAAGCTGTTTTGTCACACACACACACTTATAGACTATTAAATCACGAACTATAACTTAAGCTACTGTAAAAGCATCAAAAAATGGTCTATTTCTCCTCTGTTTCAAAATGAAATGAATTAGGCAAATATTAGAAAAATGAAGAAAAATTAGAACAATGGCAGTTGAAATCAGAATCTTTGTTTAAAAATTGCCAACTTTGATGTTTAAGAAGAAAAATTATAAAATTGTCAAACTAATTTTTCTGGTACGACTTGACGTTTTTGCACCAAGAAAACTTAACCTTTGTTTGCAATATTTAATAGATTTTGTTGACCACACAAAATATTTTGGTCTAGTGCGTTTCTCTGATCAACCGTGTCACCCAATTTTGTTTCTTTAATTACTTATACTTAATCTTTTCCTTTTACACTTAGACATCTAAATTTTGGTATGTGGCATACGTTTTACAGTATAAACTTGCGTTATATTATTTGGTTGCAATACCGTTGTTCTTTTCAGAGATATAAAAATTTTCTGAAAGAAAACCCAAAATTTTCCCGAATCCGATTTTTATGGTGGAAACCTGCGGACCAAACTTAACTAGCTAACGAATTTGTCAAAGCCAATTACAAACGAAAGGCACTTCCAAAATTTCGTCAAACCGGCCCATTATTTTTTGAGTTATCGGTTTGATATATTTATAAACACAGGTCTCCTCATTAGCTATTCTTCTTTACGAAAAGTAGGAAACTTTATAACAATCTTAGTTATAAAACAGTTATGTATACACAATTTGTATCTGTTCATAATCTGTTGACAAAATTAGAGTATTACACACTATCAACAAACTAGTGAAGGTAATTTTAGACTAAACACCAAAGTCATTGAATCCTTGCCAATATTTTTGTTTATAAAGCTAAAACAAAGTTGAAGGACTTATCATTGAACCTTAAAAAACATTTAGATAAACATCAGTATAAAATAAAAACATTACAGATTCTTATGTCTTGTCGCTGATTTTAAATTAATCCTGGTTTACAGTATTAACTAAATATAATCATTATCTTATCAACATACTACAAAGATTGTGGTAAGTGTTTGCAAAAATATGGGCCAAGACAGAACTCACCGTTCAGTCCTCAATTGATAAAAATCCTTTTGGCACTATTTCCCAGGAACAAAACAAATATTTACTAAAACACACACAAAATCACAACAACACGTTATGTTGTTATTACGAAAACACTGAAATATGTGTAGTAACCTGGTTTAACACTTGTAAGTTGACATAAGTAAACCGCTAAGTATCACGTTGTTTAGCCCGCAGTGCCGTGTTGATATAGGTTCCCGAATTAAGGTAGATTCAGATTCACACATGCCCGGCCTTTAACCAGTGACAGTTAAGAACAGGTACACAGTAGATCGGAGCATAATATTCGTGCGTTGCGCGTCGCGTATTGTGGAACTGTGTCGACGTCGACTACGATTTGTCCGACATCCACGATGTTCAGTTGTTGTCGGCAAGAAGCCGCAAAGTGGAGTGAAGTCGCAGTAGGCTGACTGAACTGAGTGTGCCGCTGACGATGCTTCTGCCGCACAATCGCCCACTGTACCTGCTGAACTGCCCCGTTCGTTCCGATCGATTTAACCCCTTTTTCTCTCTCTATATGGATGAAAGCTACCCTGCGTTGTTATTTGGTGGTGATGCCTAATGATAGCATCAAAATAATATGATCATTGTGCCAGATATCGTTTCGTGTACCCATTTCTCCTTACTTTAATATTAATAGCTCGCTGACAGTTTAATAGTTCTGAGTTTATTTTAGGGGTGAAAAATTAATTATTGAGATGGGTCTCGGTATGGGGTCAAGTGTCAGATGCCCATAAAGATTTAACTCCTGTTCAAACTTTATTCGACAACTGATTGAGCCAACATGCATTTTACTTCCACGTCGCCTTTAACTTATGGAAGTATGGGAACGGGGATGGAAAATCGAAACATTTTTTAGCTCAAACGTTGTAAAAAGTCTCTTGTACTTATATATCGTTTTTTTACCGTCGGTCTATTTCCGCGACTATGGCCAATCACCGACGCCAGTGAGCAGTTTCACCTCATAATACTGGAAATTCTGCCGGTAAATTTGCAGATGACCTCCCGTGGCTTATTTGATTTTTTTTAGAAACATGCTTAGAACCCCCCTGGATGCAAAAACCGAAACAAAAATTTCTTGTTATCGACCCCTAAGGAAGTTAGCGAGACCAGAGGAGAATAGGGCGCTGGGCGGTGAAGAAGATAAAAAGGAAATAAGAGCGAAAATGCGAAAAAAACAGCTCGGACCTTTAAAAGCTGCCTTTTTCACATTTTACAACCATACCTCCTTACAGTCCTTTTTACCCCGCACAGAACCCCGTATTCGTCCCAGGTTCCGTAACTTTCTTGAGGCTTGCTCCCAAGAAATTTTTCTTGCAGTGTATAAATTGATTATGGTGGTATGCATGCAAGAGAGAAGGGAAGCCACCACGACTAAACAGCCCCCCCCCTTTTTTTTTCCAAATGAAACGGTAGGGGAAGGAATGTTATAATATAATTACCCTAGTTTGTACAGATGTCCCATTTAGGTTGCAATTGCTTGGTATATCGGTTATTAGTAAAGATAGAACCTTGGGGTTTTCGCGAACCTGGGCTACTTTTTTGTGATCCGAAAGATATCGCAAACAAAATTGTCATAGCCCTCTTAGTTTTCGAGCTACAGGGCGATATTGAAAGTATTCCATTTTCAGGTACACCTTGATTTCAGTTTTCTGACAACTTGTCAAAAATTTAAAAAATTCGGGGCGCTGCAAGTGCAGGGTATAGACAAACTGGCGCCGGCGCTTACCATCATTATGAGGGCCAGCCTGGCTCTGGGGTACATTCCGAGGGCATGGAGACTGGCCAGGGTTGTATTCATTCCCAAACCCGGGCTCCAACACAGGCAAAGTCACTAAGGTCAATAAGTATCATGTCCTTCTTGCTAAAAACAATGGAAAAACTGCTCGACCGGCATATTAGGGGCGGTGTACTGGAAGCATATCCTCTACACTGCGGACAATATGCAGAGCAGGAGTCGCAACAGAAACAGCACTGCACCAACTGGTGCTGAAACTGGAGAATGCGCTGGAGAACCGGGAGGTGGCGCTAGGGGCCTTCCTAGACATAGCGGGGGCCTTCAGCAATACCTCATTCGGATTGGTACTGGCAGCTGTCAGGGAGCGTGGAATAGAGGAGACCTGCTGCAGGTGGATCGGTTCTATGCTCAAGGACAGGGCGTTGTTCACCTCACTCGCGGGAGGGACTCTGCTGGCGGGGGTCGCGGCGGGGTGTCCGCAGGGGAGCGTTCTATCTCCTCTGCTCTGGTGCCTAGTCGTGGACGGCCTGCTAGGGAGGCTCTCGGGAGGGGGTATGAGGTGCAAGGCTATGCGGACGGCATTGTCATCATAATCCGAGGAAAGGTTACACAGTCAGTGTGGGAGCGCATGCAGGCAGCACTGAAAGTGGTGGAAAGGTGGACGGTTAGCCAAGGGATCGGGGTGAGCCCCGAGAAAGCAACCGTCATACCGTTTACGAGGAGGAGGAGGGAGTGGGAGAGCCACAGAACTCTCACTCTATACGGTAGAAGCATTCGAATGGCCAGGAGGTAAAATATCTTGGGGTCGTATTGGACTTTAAGCTAACCTGAAATGGTCACGATAAATAAATACTGCGTAAGGCAGTTATGACCCTAGCCGTCATTAGGCGGCTATATTGAAAAAAGTGGGGTCTAAGACCTAGTATGGCCCACTGGCTGTACACAAGGGTGGTCAGACCATCGTTAACATACGCGGCACTGGTCTGGTGGCCTAAGGTGATACGATCCAGTGCCAAACAAGGAATAGGCAAGATCCAAAGGATGGCTTGCCTGGGCATCACAGGGGCCATAACTTCAAACCCAACAGCCACCATGGAGGTGTTGTTGGATCAGTCCCCCTACACTTAGTTGTCATGGGGGAAGCCAGGATAGGACTATACAGACTAGCCTCCAATGGTAGACTGAATGTCAACCCAGGCTGCAGGGGCCACTGGAGATCGTGAAGGAGCCCATGCTTGAAATGAGGTTAGGCTTCTCGAGCTCGCGAATCTGCAGGGAAAACAATTTTACAGTGGAAATCCCCGACCGCGAGGCATGGCGTGGGGAGGCGCCGGGCTTACCACGGGACGCGATCGTGTGGTTCACGGGCGGATCCGGCGGGGAGCGTGGGACAGGGGCAGATGTTTATTCGGAAGGACCGAGGGTAAGTCATAGTATTTCCCTCGGGGCTCATAGAACGGTCTTTCAGACCGAAATGTAATAAATCTTGCACTGCGTGCGAGAGAACAAGAGGAGGGCTACACCAACAAGCGGGTCCTCATAGCCACAGACAGCCAGGCAGCCCGTAAGCCCCTAAGTAGCCCACGGGTAAAGTTCAGGCTGGTAAGTGAATGCCGAGACGAGACGAGCGACCTGGCTGGGCAGAATGGGGTCATCCTCATCTGGGTGCCAGGTCACTCGGGGGTCAAAGGCAATGAAGAAGCTGACAGTCTCGCGAAAAGAGGATCGGCAGAACCATTTATGGGACCAGAACCAGTTCTGGGCGTCACAAAGAGCACTGCCAGCGGAGCCATTAAGTCCTGGGTCAGAAACGAACACAATGTGTACTGGGCAGACTGTCCAGGACTCAGACATGGGAAGTCAGTAAATGAGGAACACAGTTTAAAGAAAGCTGTAGAGCTACTAAATCTTAGCAGAGGATAGCTCAGAAACATAACAGGACTCTTGACGGGACAAATGGCCGTCAAGAAACACATGCCTAAAATGGGGAGGTTCGGGTGGGGATCTGGCATGCAGACCCTGCGGCGAGGGGGAGGAATCATCCCAGCACATCTTGTGCGAGTGTAAAGCTCTGGACCGCAAAAGACAACTGATCTACGGTTAGCTTAGACCGGAGACAGAGCAATAAAAATAAAAAACTTCACCCTACCCATTGCTGTGCAGACTAGTTCAAGGTTCAAGGCACAGTGATTTTGGAATGAGTGGAGTAGAAAAGACAAGAGGGCGTGCACAATAAGCCAAAGGCTGTGCTGCTATAGGGGTGGCAAAGACGCGGGCGAGCCCTGAGGGAGAAAGGAAAAAAATAAGTGCGTTATGGGAGCGAATTTTCATTAAATGCTTCAAATTTGAATAACTCAATTTTCGATAAACCTATAAAGTTTAATTTTGGTACGTAGTAAGTTCTTTCCCAAGGCAACATATTCGCCAAATTTCTTAAAAATAGCTTTGTAATTTTCGCAGACATTTTTTTTTCTAAAGAAAACTAAAAATTTTCCCGGAAAACCTGGGCGAATTTTCCTGTCTAACCTTATCATATCTTTCCCGATACCAATTGCAGAAGACTACCCGACGTTGAGCATCCGCAGAATGGTGGTGATGGTATTTGTGTTTTCTTAGAATTTTTTTTTAACTTTAGCTTTTGGAATCCCTACGCTGGGATGTCTATCAGATGTGATAAGGAAAAAAAACATGCAAATTGTGAATTATCAAACTTGCCTCTTTTTTTTGTTTATTAAAATATATCCATAACGTTATATATTTTTGAGAAGCTTTTAAAAATGCAAATAATTTGTTGACAAATATACAGGTGTCCGATTACAAAAATATTGCTCAATATTTCAAAAACTAATATTTAGAAAAAGACTTACTACGTTATTAGATTCTTCGCAAAGAGTTCTAAAATAATTCGTTTTTATCTTTTTGGCAAGTTGTCAGACAACAAAAATACAAGGGGTACCTGCAAATGCAATATTTTCAATATCGCCCTGTAGCTCGGAAACTAGGAGGGCTATGACAATTTTCTTTGAGGCGTCTTTAGTTTAAGGTTCTATCTTTACCAATAACCGAGATACCCGAATTGCATACAAAATTTGACAGCCTATACAACTAAAAGAGAACATATAGCAAATACTGTCACACGATCAAAATTTAAAAAAGAAGAGGAAATTTCCATAACACTTATCTTTTTCATTTCAAGCAACTGAGCTAGATCTGGCTCCTTCACTTCGACCTCACATTTTCCTCCTCACAGAAACATTGTAGGAAACAAATAGTATGTCGCGGAAATCGCGACACATACACGCTCCAACCACTGAAACACTAGGTATAATGGTCATAATAAGAAAACAAGGTAAACAATACACAATTTTAGAAATAAGGTCTCGGAACACATGAATAATTAAGAACCCGATAACAGCAATACCGACATGCGTACCAAAAGCGATAAAGCGATACTATCCAGTAGTAATAGTCCAAAGAAGAACTGCCGGATGTGGAATATTTAAGTAAACCCCATTGCTAAGTTTACGTCAAATTTCCATGTGTAGGTGTGGAAAGGGTGTCACGGAACAGAACTGTACTGGGAACCTGTTGAAAAAGTTTGTAATGTGTAAAAAACTTTAAATGTAGATGACTCAGCAAAGACAAGAGAACAACAGGTAAGAATAGTGTCGGCGTACATGTACGATACCAAACTTTATATATTAGCAGTCGTTTTATGTAAAACTGTCCGGGAGGTTATCTGCAAATTCGCCATTTTGCCGAATCCCCTAATTTCTGTGAGAAGGGCGGGAATCTTTAAGATGTCCAACATCGTATGATACACGGGACCGACGGCTTAATGCCCTCTCCGGAGAGAGGAACGTGCAGATATTCAACTAGCTCAAACATAATGCAAGAATCTCGGGGGATGTTAACTTACCCTATGTTACTTACACACAAAAAAGTACTTATTAAAATTTGGAACTAAATGAAAATATTTTTAAAAAACTCATCTAATCTTGAGTCTTTTGAAAATAGCAGAAAACCTATTCAGCGATACCCTCGGCATAATACACAACTCCACGGGGGTACTTGAAACCTGATGACCTGCAGTTCAATCTTCCAAGGAATTCAGATGAGTACCTGGACAAAACGGAAAACCACGGTGGTGGTGTCATATGTCAACAAAACACGCACAGGTGTCGACAGTATTCCAGAAAATTAACAACTACTGCCATACAGGAGAGAGGTCCGTATCGGAGAAAGGCAGAAGTGGTGGGTGTTCAGGAGTACTTAAATTTGACGGCCTTAGACATCTCCAATAGGAAACTCTCACTAAACTCAGATAACTGATAACGGCAATGACGGTATAAGGTAATATCACGGAAGTGTTAGAAGTTAGCGTCCATCCCCAGCAGGTGCGCGGGCTGCTGAAGATAGTCCGCTTTTGCGCTAAGGTATCGCTGTGTGAATCTTGGCGGGGGAGGAAAGGGTGTTGACGGTTAGTCTCTATCTCAGTCCCGTATCATACGTGTCATGCGGCAGAGAGGCAATACAAGCCGTGGTATTGGCTAGAGAGAGAGAGAGAGGTAGGTAGGTAGATAGGACGGGAGAAGAAATATATAAAAGTTATTTATTATCGCGAAGAGCATTTGTTTAATTAATAGGGCTTTTCTGCAAGCGCATTGACACCCGTTCTAGAAATTTCTTCTGGGAATTCCTTTGTAAAATATTCCTTTAAACATTCGAAAGTTAACAAAGATTTGACCGTCAATAATCCGGATAGAGATGTATTGATTTTTCCTTGAGTAATTACCGTAATGAGTCTAAATAGGACCCAAATCTGGTATTAACTAAGAATTTGTGAAGCCGTTTTGCCGCCCTGCTTGGCAAAAAATAAATCTTCGGTTAGGAGATTAACTTCCGAGATTCCTTTTTAAGATCAAACATATCAGACTGTATAATATAATTGTGTGTTTAAAAAATTTTTAATTAAAATTAATTGTATCCCATAATTAAAAAAATATTGTTCAAAATTGTTCCGATCCAAAAAAAAATTCTTTTCTATTGTGTGTGTGTAAACAGTAACTTCAAAATCTATTAAGTTGCTAACGAAACAGAGTTCGTGGTCACGGAATAGTAATTAGGGTAACTGATAAAATTAAAATTAAGAACATATCGATTTGTATATTTCGAGCTTTAATAATAATTTAATTTGTGTAAAGCATTTAGTAAATACTGCCGTACTTTTAAGTTAGTGGAATACATTGACATTTTTTGCATTTAATATTTGGTGCATTAACAGTCCAAACAGGGATTGAATAAAAGTCATATTGTTATGTAGGGCTAGATGCATTCTCGCAACAATTACAACCGTAGACCGGTTTCGCTCTCATTAGAGCTCTTCAGTACGGCATACTAATTGTAGCAAAAATACATCTAAAGTAATACGGCTATAGTATAGCCAGCCTTTCAACGCTAAGTGAGTGGTGGACGTGTCGTCACCTAGTTGCGGAACCAAGTAGTATGTTGTCACGCCAGCTCCAATTAACACAAAGTGTTAAAAAAAATAGAGCTACAATTAGTATGCCGCACTGAAGAGCTGTAATGAGAGCGAAACCGGTCTACGGTTCTAATTGTTGCGAGAATGCATCTAGCCTTACATACTTTGTCCCTATATTATGGTAGAAATGGGCCAGGGTTGACAATGTACTAAATTGTTAGTTGGTTGTATACAGTCTCTATTTTTTTAACACTTTGTGTTATTTGGAGTTGGCGTGACAACCTACTACTACTTGGTTCCGCAACTAGGTGACGGCACGTCCACCACTCACTTAGTGATATTATGTCAATCAAGTGTGTTATTGCAGTAAATCCTATCCTTAACAGTGTCTCTTAGGACGAAACATTTTTTGTAGAACTAACACCAAATAATTAAAGAGCATAATGCTGTGTCTGCTGCTCTTAGAAAACAGAATGAATTACACAGACAGTGTCATCTCTCTCCTTCATCTTCGTTACCTAGATCGATTCCGTTTTTTCAGTTCACTCTCAAAAATTTGCAGAGTATTATGTAAGTATGAATTTATAACGAAGTAAGAATAAATCAGATTTTCTGAAATGACCGCCAGTGCAACTCATACTTGGAAAAAAAGCAAAGAAGCATAACAAGAAGAGAACCTGGCCCAATTGATGATGTGCGAAAGCTACACTGAATGAAAGAGCCTCTGGAGTCATAGAGTCAGGGTTGCAACGACAAGGTTATCGCCTTTAACCTGTAATGTTGACGAGCTATTATTTTAAAATATAACATTTTAGTGAATTTTCTTAAAAAAAATTCACTAATGAGGAGATCCCGACTTTTCAATTTTGAAAAAATTTCTTCAAATGAGCGCTAATTAGGCCCCCCACAACACATATCCGGGGTCAGTTTCAATTTTTATATGTTTATATATATATATATATATATATATATATATATATATATATATATATATATATATATATATATATATATATATATATATATATATATATATATATATATATATATATATGTATGTATCACACCGATACCTCAAAAAATTATGGGCCGATTTTGATTAAATTTGGTGAGTACCTTCCTTTTACAAATGGCTTGGATAACTTCGTTAGCCAGGAAAATCGGCCCAGGTTTTCCCGGAAAATTTTGTGTTTTCTTTCGAAAAAAATTGTAAAAAATTTATATCTCCAAAATTAACAAAGTAAGGGCAACCAAATTTGGTACGCAGGTTTATATCATTATACGTAAGCTACCTACCAAAATTAGCTCTGGAGATCAAAAGACAAAAAAGTTATAGGCATTTAAATAAAAATTTATTCGGATTTTCCTCAAAATGTCAAAATTGCGATTTAAAACGTCAAAAATTGGCAACATTTAGGCAAAGAACTTAAATCTAGTACGGGCTATGGAAAGAAAATGTCTCAAGAAGAATGTTTTACAAACCCTGAAGTCTTAGTTTCAACCGTCATTGTCCTTCATTTTACTAAAATGTTTCCAGAAAATTCATTTAAAATAGACCCTTTCTCAGATGCTTGGCAGTAGTCTTAGCTATAGAGTTTATCGTTTAATGGTATATAATTTTTGTCGAATTTTCGTAAAAAATCAATAAAGCTCAATATATCCGTTATTATACAAGATATGAAAAAAAATTATATATTAATTATAGGGTGTCTTGAGCTACATCTTAAAAAAATATTTCTACAATCATAGGGTGGTCCATAAGTCGTTGGTGATACAAATTTTCTTATTTTTTTAATCAAACACGCCTTATGTTATTGCATTTTCCACCGAAATATAATGCATGTTTGTAAGAAAAGAAATTATGGACGCAGTAAGCGCGTTATGGTAGCGAATTTTGATCAAATGCTTCATATTTGAATAGCCCAATTTGCTATTAACCTATAAGGTTGACCAAGAAACGAGTTTTTGTGGGAACACTTTAAGTTTACTTTTGGAAATTTTTGTACATTTTCACACAATAAAGTTATTTTTATGAAACATGGCACATTGTTTATACTATATAGGTTATATTGGTAACCAAAATTGATGCACGCTTTCTTGAATAAAAAGAAAACAGACATATTTGCAATAAAAACATATTTAAGAAAATTCACTACCATAACGCACTTGCTGCGTCCCGAGTTTTTAAGAAGCAAGTTGCATGAACAAATTTGTTAGTATTATATTTTCTTTATTTTGGAGCTTGCAGCGCAACGATACATTTCACGGAAGTATAATAAACAGACTGCTGCTTTGATAAATTTTATATTTTATTTTGGGAATCCTAGATACAAGATACAAATGCATCTGTAAGTTGCACCGATGCATAAATATGCAGAGATTCCCTATAAATAAGTTCTGCATAATATAGAGACAAAATAATTTTAGCTAGAAAAACAAATCCCTATTTTATTTTTCCAGCTAGAATTATTCTCACTCTCTATTACGCAGAACTTATTTGCAAGGAAATTCTGCAGGGAACCGAGACTGTCTAATATCAAAAGAAATGGAAACTGGCTCAAGCTGCCGGTGAAAACATTTTATTTCCAGATCACAAGCGTATTTTCCAAGAGGTAATAAATATGTGATGAATGGCATTGTCGTTGTAGAATAAGTGTAGGATTTTGAATGATTCTCAGAAAGATAGGTTTCTCTGAGAATTAGCAAAACTTCTGCTCGGCTTTTTTCATGAAATAGGTTCCACGTTAGTATATATATAGTGTATGATTAGAATTCAGCTCACGTTTTATTAGCATCGCGGTAGCCTTGACTTTATTACTACCAAGCTGGCAATGTCGAGGTTACTTGGGTTTGTAGTAATGCAAGTGGCTACTGTTGTTTGGGAGTTTAGGATATCATACAAAAAAGCTTTTATTGAACTTAAATATCTTAAATATATATAACTGAATGTACTCGACAATTTAACAAACACATGACAGGGTTCTTAACAGCCTATACGCTTTACATACAACTGTTGGCATCACGAGAGCTGCTAAGTAAGAAGCAATATAGACAATTGCTGGTATGGAGATCAGCTCAATCCGCGAATGAAGAGTAGTGCTAGCATTCATGACAATAAGACAAAGATGGCTTGAAAATAATAGGTTAATCTTTATAGCTTTTGTAGGCCTAAAACATTCGATAGAGTAGATTTGTTGTGGGTTGTACAGTGTATTGTAATTTTTAATAACGGTACGAATTACTTTAGGTGCCTTTATTTGGTTATAAAGATACAACTTAAAACAATATTCTGTAATACTAGAAGTTATTGTAAAATGAGAGCTGAACATTTAGAGTGGTAGTGCAACTGTTAGTGGCAGAAAGGAAGTTCAAAGTTATTGAATATTTAACAAGATTTAAAATAGGGCAGATTTGGCAGTTTCCTTTAGGCAAGACAGAAATCAAAATTGCGTTTATTGAAAGCACGAGCATTAAGCTTAATTGTGAAATACATTGTAAAATTATGTAGTAATAAATATACTAGATTTTTTTTTAATTTCAACAACACACCACGAGGGCATACAGCCTAAATACTATCGTACCGTAGGTGTCGACAAGGAGGAAAGAGGCAACTTGTTAATTCTGGACTTGAAGGTTTGGAGGTTCGGGAGAGAAGAAAAAACATGTGCAGGCAAGGAATTCCACAACGTGGAAGTCCTGGGGACAAAAGAGCGGGCATAACAGGATGTTCTATGTCTGATGACCTGGCCAGTCAAAGGGTGCATTCGCTCTGTTCCCCTGGTAGATCTGTTGGGGGCTGTAGGTGGAGGAACTATGGAAAAAGCTCCTCTGAGCAGTGCCCGTGCAGATATCTATAAAAGAGAGAGAGGTCACCAACGGCACGTCGGTGGGCAAGGGATGGCAGCCTTTGGATGAGGGTAGGGTCACCGATGAGACGTTTCTGAATGGAGTCCAGGATAGCGAGTGTAGAAGTCGCAGCAGCACCCCAGATCTGGCAGCAATATTCGAGGTTTGGTCTTATTTGTGAAGTATATAAGGTATAGAGATTAGCTGGTGAAAAGTATTTGCGAGCCCGGAAGAGGAAACCTAATTTCTTAGCAGCCGCTTCTGCAATTGATGTGACATGTTGGTGCAAATTGAGATTTCGATCCACCGAAATGCCAACAAGTGAAAATGACTCATTACTTTGAATAACTTGGTTGTTTATTGCGATGGGTCTAGGGCTGGTGTATCTTTTATGAGAAAGAAACAAGACTGAGATTTGGTGGAGTTGAATTGTACAAGATTTCTACTTCCCCAGTCGAATATTTTTTGGAGACTCACGGAGATAGAACCCTCCATGAGTCTGCGATCCTCATCTAATTGAGCTAAAGAGACAGGCTTAGAATATTGTATATTTGAGTGGAGGGTGCTGTCGTCCGCGTAACTATGAACTGGGTTGGATGTGCTGGAGAGGAGGTCATTGATGTGAAGAAGAAACAAAGTAGGGGCTAAAGCTGAACCTTGAGGAATTCCTGCATTAATTGGATACAGTTTAGAGGAATGGCCATCCACGACAACAGAAATGTTCCGGTTGGGGGGGAAATTTGCTGTCCACGTACAGAGTTTTGGTGGTAGACCATAGGCCGGTAGTTTATTAAGCAGCGCTGCGTGCCAGACCTGGTCGAATGCTTTGGATATGTCTAGAGCGACAATCTGGGATTCACCGTGTAGTTCCATAGACTTGTTCGAAGAATGGGTGACAAAGGAAAGGAGGTCGGCAGTTGATCCGCGCTGACGGAATCCATACTGCCTGTCGTGGATTAGACTGTGTTTTTCAAGAAATTTTAGTAATTCGGTGTTTATATACTTTTCCATCACTTTAGAGACGACTGAAAGGAGAGAAATAGGCCTGTAGTTGCTAGGAAGCGCTTTGGATCCTTTCTTGGGGACGGGTTGTACTCGAGCAGTTTTCTAGTTACTAGGGAATATGCCTCTATTGTAAGATGTCTGTAACAGACGAGTCAGGACAGGAGCAAGTTCTGGTGCGCATTTTTTGAGAACAATTGCTGGGATCTCGTCAAGGCCAGCGGCTTTCCTGGTATTAAGAGAAGAGAACATCTTTCGTACCTTTTTAGTTTTGAAAATGATATCCGTCATTTTATGCGCGACATTGGGGGCTGTTGGTGGTTGAACATTTGGAGGTGGGTTAAGAGTAGAATTGCTGGCGAACAACGAGGCAAAAAGTTCAGCCTTGCCCAGGGCGGTAGAAACAATTTCATCCCCTGAGACAAGAGGTGGGAACGTGCTCTTGCAGAAATTATTCCCAATAGATTTAGCAAGAGTCCAGAAGGGTTTGCCACCGCTGGATCTTAAGAGGACTTTGTTTTTGATGTGATTATTAAACGAGTTTTTTGCCTCAGAAAGAATGCGGACATAGCGGTTTCTTGCGTCGTTAAATGCTTGATGGTTTTCTTGACTGGGATTGTGTAGAAGCTTTGACCTTTTCAATTCTGGCCTTGTCACAGGATTTAGAGAACCAGGGCTTTTGAGTGGCTGCAGAGGTTTTCTTTGTAAGCGGAATAAATATTTCCATGCTAGCTTGGATAATTTCGGTGACGTTTTATAAGATATCAGAGGGGTCAGGATGAGAGAAGCACACAGACGCCCATGGAAATGAGGAAAATTAATCCCGCATTTCGTCTCAGTTTGCGGAGTTGTAGTGCCAAACGATACGTGGGTGTGATGACTGTGTGACCTCGGGTTGCATTGCGCAGGAAGGAGTGACCATGCCGTGGTCTGAGCAACAAAGGGGGGGGGGGTGACTGATATCTTATAGCAGTCAGGATTTGTAGTAACAAGGAGATCCCAGGGATTTGAGCTGTGTGTTGGCATGCGAGGAAAGTAAGTAGGTTGCTGAACCATTTTGGATAAAGAACTGCTGACTGCAAAGGCCTCCGCTGCTCTTCCTTGTGGATCGGTTTTTGAAGATCCTAGCCATTCCTTATTATGGACATTGAAGTCACCAAGAATAGTGACCTCGGAGGAAGGATACTCAGAAATCAGATTGTCGGTTTTTTCAGAAAGGTAGTCAAAGAGCTGAACAAAATTGTTGTCAGAAGGTGACAAATGCAACAGATGAATTTAGTTGCAGCCCTGAGAATTTTATCCATAGTATGTCTTTTCTTCCAGCTTCTAAATTGGGAAGTCTGGTGCAGGGTAGATTGCTACGGACGTACGCGCAGACGCCTCCATGCAATCTAAAAGAAGTAAGGAGCTCATACGCTGGAAAATTAATGTGATTAGTGGCTGTTTTGGCACTGATTTGAGTTTTGGTGAGGAAGAGGAGTTGTGGCCTATTAGCCTGGAGGAAATGGTGGACGGAGTTCAGGTTAGAATTTAGGCCACATATATTCGAGAAGGATATGTTAAATCTTGATGCTGACGCCCCCTGTACACCCCTCTCCTGGAGATCCGAATGGAGGGGTATTTTACCTCCGGAATCTTTTGTACAAGGAGGAGCCATCATCATTTTTGCTTATAAGGGAAACCGACTCATACACCAGAACCGGAAACGTCCGTTGGGACTTCACCGGCCCCTTGATGTAAGGGGTGGTATCTCCTCGGGCGTGAAAAAAATCCTTTACTATCACGTAAAGGAAAATTCCACTACCACCTACCATAGATATACTAAATATACTAACAAGGATGATTAAAGGTACAGATACAGTTTCTTGAAGCTCGAAAGATGAGTACTTAATCGACTGAAACGGGAGAACTTTTCTGTTCCGTTGACACGACTTATGCGGCAATGACATTTGACATATTAGAATATTCCACAACTACGAACAGTGTTGCTGGTTATAACGAGATTGAAACACATTTTTTTATAAAATCAAAAGAGCTAAATTAGACTGGAGAGGATATTTACGATTATACAAAAACCAAAGCATTACAGTAGAGAAACCGGATATCCAATTAAAGCTAAAATAGCAAAACCCGCAGCGAAAATTGCTAGAGAGTTTGCTGGATGATGTATCAAAAAAAATAATTAATAAATCTGAATCAAAAGTAATGAAGGTAAGTGAGGATCCGATTGCGAAAAGGTATATAAAACTGAGCGATCATCAATTTATTTATTCATTTAATATATTACTATTTATTATTATTTATTTTATTACAACGTACTATACTAGAAAGCCAAGTAAAAATATTCACATACTGTAGAATGGGGTGAAATGGATCTCGTGGGGTGAAATTGATTATGCGGGATGAAGCAGAATTTGTGGGGTGAAATGGATTTTGTGGAGTAAAATTGATTTTATGGGGTGAAATGAATTGTGTGAGGTGACTTGAATGATGGCAAGAAACTCGTTATTATGATTTAAGTTAAGCCCCAAAATAATCTGTAGACATTGGCTATTCGAGAAAACGTAGTTTTGCAAGTGCTGTGCAGTGGCGTAGAGTTTCTAGGTACTTGTTTCAATAATTTTATAAATAATTGAAAATACGGATTAAAATGAAACCAAAAACAAGCCTTGGATAAAATCCTGTTGTAAGTAATTAACGTTCAATATTTCTAATGATTCTGCATAAATACATGGTTTGGAACCTAGTGCTTGCTTAACATCGATGTAATATTCAATACGCATCTCATTTCTTAGAGAGTCAAAAATACTCTGCGGGGTCACTTTGATAATCTAGTCAGTGTGTTTAGCCTTTTACGGCATCGTCAGGCAAAACAAAATTAAATTTGTTTATACGCATTATTTTTTTGTGCCTGATGATGCCGTAAAAGCGAAGAAAAAAACAAGTACCTGTGAAGCCAAGAAAGAAGTCTCTACGTCTGTATATAGTATGTAACGGTTTCGCTAAGTAATGCGACAAAGATAATGAATTAAATAAAACTAATTTAAAATTATTTTATTTAAAATCTAAACAACATAAGTGGGTATGTTGTATTCATAATTAATTTAATTAATTAAAACGGTCAAGAAATATATTCGGTATTATCGAATTATTCAAGTCGCAACAAAAGGAATTGCATGTGCGAATATCTGCGTCGTATTAAGATTTGCCTGCAACTAATTACATATAAATAATTTTATCGACGCTATTTGCAGAGACACTATCAGAAATTTCCAGAAACAGTCATCGTAATTGATATTTATGGCCTGTGAATTTCGTAATTAGCATTTGCTATATCGAAATCGATTGATTAATTGCTTTTTTCTTATCAACATATAGATACAAACACATGTCGAAAATGCATTGAAAGGCCAGGGAATTAAACTTTTATAATCTAGTTAACCAGGTTTTTTGGCATAAGTTAACTTTTCATTTTGTGTACCTATTATAAGTATTCAAAGAAAAAATATTAATATATATATATATATATATATATATATATATATATATATATATATATATATATATATATATATATAATATTTATACATAAGCAGAAGAATAAGGGTCGTTATTGTTAGTTTCCAAAATTTAAAGTCTCAATAGGGGCTATCGACCTCAAAAATCTATGGGCATTAAGAAACGGAAGGTCTTTACTAAATCATGGTCTATATAATTTCGCACCTTCTTTGGTACTTCATTAGCAGCCTAGAAAGAGTTACAGCTATGATATACAATCCAAAGATAACTTAGACAAACAACTTATATATATATATATATATATATATATATATATATATATATATATATATATATATATATATATATATATATATATATATATATAGTATCAATAGTATCAAAACTAGCGCAAGACAATAATATATTTCTAGTAGTCGACCAGTCGGATCAGTTTAGCCTAAAATGTATTTATTCTTTATTTTCATTTCAGTGTCGTGGATGTGAGCTTTTGTCTTTGTATTTAATTGCTTTAAGAGGTGGTTCAATAAAATGTTTAAGATACACTATATTTGTAGCAATTAAAGCTTTAGACCAAAAATATAGTATATAGTAGAAAGATAAACGTTTAAGGAAAGCAATATTTAAGGATATATCTCTTTTATAAAGAAAATATAACGTTTTTGCCATACCGTGATTTTACAATGTTTTGTCGCAGAATTTGCTCAAAATCACTCGTTGCCTAGGATAGGTATCCAAGAATAAGTTTCTTAAATTTCTGGCTTTCCTGGAAAATTTTGTGTTTTCTTTCGAAAAAAGTTTATATCTCTGGAAGTAATAAAGTAAGGGCAACAAAATTTGGTACGCTGGTTTCTGCACAATTAAAGCTTTAGACGAAAAATATAGTACATAGTAGAAAGATAAACGTTTAAGGAAATCAATATTTAAGGGAATATCTCTTTTATAAAGAAAATATAACGTTTTTGCCATACCGCGATTTTACAATGTTTTGTTGCAGAATTTGCTCAAAATCACTTGTTGCCTAGAATAGGTATCCCAGAATAAGTTTCTTAAATTTCAGGTTTTCCTCGAAAATTTTGTGTTTTCTTTCGAAAAAAGTTTATATCTCTGGAAGTAATAAAGTAAGGGCAACAAAATTTGGTACGCTGGTTTCTGTCATTAAGGGGATCCTATGTACCATAATTCAGACCTCTATGTTGAGAGTCAAAAAGTTGGAGGTAAATTAATTTTTAATTAATTAAATCTGATTAAAGAAAGTTAAAACCTCAAAATTGATAATTCTGGTAGGAGTACGAATGTGAGGGATAAGTACGACACGAAATGACTAACAAGCTCCTATATCTGTGTCTAAGTCGCTATTTTTCTTCGTTTCGTTAAAATATGAGAAAAAAAATCCATTGCAAATAAAAATTGTTTGGTGTAAACAGTAAAGACGTTAGACAATTAACATACTACCGGATATACCTGCTAGTACATACGTGTGTGATGTCGACCGACGAGTTCTGATCCTAGTTAGTGTCTTCACTCTTATCAATTTTGTTTGGTCTCATTTCACTTTACCGTTATCTGATCAGATTGTTGTTATTCCGATGAATTTTTAAGCGAGTTTCTGTATAAAAAAATAATTTAATTAATAGGAGATGAAAACTGTTAAGACTTAATTCAATTTCAATAGGATATCTGCTTGTTTGTTCTTGTCCAGACTTATTGAAACCATTTCATATTTAAATATTAATACAGGAGTAGACTTTTCCCCTGGCTTCATAAGTGCTTGTTTTAGTGAATTTTCTTTACAAAAAATCACTAATGAGGCAATATGATTTTTAAATTTAGAGAAATTTCTTCAAATGAGCGCAAACTAGGCCCCTTAGAACACATATCCAGGGTCAGTTTTAATCTTATATATACATATATATATATATATATATATATATATATATATATATATATATATATATATATATATATATATATATATATATATATATATATCAACGGCAAAAACCCACGACCTATTTATTCATTTTTTTATGTATTATAATTTATAAATTTCTTTTAATTAGTTCTATAAAACTCGTTTTACTGGGTTTTAATTTACGTTGCACAGTTTTCATTTTTTGTATCCACCTTTCCGGCTTTAAATTTTTTAAACAATTGCAGGCAAGTCGAACAGAGATTTGTCCTAGGTGTGTCAAAGTTAAAGGTAAATTTAGTACTGAATTTTTTTCTAAAATCTGACAGTTTCACCTTGTAATCTGTGTCAACACGATGTCCTACATTTTCTAGTTTTATTATATTTAAATCGAATGCTAAATATTTACCTTTGGTGTTTTCTCTGCAATAGTGAAAATCAATTTGCTTTAATTTTCCAATAGATGAGCAAACGTCTTCATTTTTTTAGCAGACCTGTTAGAGTCGCTAGTTTAGAAGGCGCCTCTGCCTGATCGAAAGTGCGTCTTTGCAACTCTGTTTATCCTGCTTTTGTTAACAATAGAATGTTTAAAAAAATACGAATATGTGTACAGACATAACAACTCCAGTATTTTTAAAGCGTATAAAATATTTGTCCATCATACTTTCAGATGCTTGTTCACTAGTAACAGGCCGTCTTCGAACTGCTTTACCCACAGTTATGTATTTTAAAAACAAATGTGGACGCAGCAAGTGCGTCATGGAAGTGAATTCTCAAAAAAATGTTTTTTATAGCAAATATGTCTTTTTTATTAAAAGCAGCCATCAAATTTGTATATAACCTATATAGTAGAAACAATTATGTACTACACTTCATCAAAATAACTGTATTGTTTGAAAATGCACAAAAGTTCTCCGAAAATGAACTTAAAATATTCCTGAAAAAACTGGTTTTTTTGCCAAGGTTATATGTATATATATATATATATATATATATATATATATATATATATATATATATATATATATATATATATATATATATATATGGCAAATATATGATATATAGCAAATTGCGTTATTGAAATTTGAAGCATTTAATGAAGATTCGCTACCAAAACGCACTTACTGCGTCCAGCATTTTTTGTTACAAACATGCAATTTCGATGCATTTCGATGAGCAATGCACACATACATTTTTCTTCTTCCTGACGATGCCGTAAAAAGCAACATTGGTTGCAGAGAAAAAATGAAACGGTTTCACCAAGTTAGAACAATAGCAAACAACCAGATCAGCTATTCAAATCGAGTTAAGTCTTAAAAGTTTTCATCTCTTATTTAATGAATTTTTTTATACAAAATTTCGCAAAAAAACATCATCGGAATCACACAATCTGATCAGGTAATGGTAAAATGAAATAAAAGACTAAAGAAATAAAAAACAGTAAAGTTAGTACTATAGGTATGTAAGGCTAGATGTCGCTATATTAGGGTAGAAATAGGCCAGGGCTGACAATTTACTAAATTGTTAGTTGGTTGTATACAGTCTCTATTTATAAACACTTTGAGTTATTTGAAGCTGGCGTGACAACATTCCGCAACTAGGTGGCGGGACGTTCACCACTCACTTAGTGTCAGTACTATAGGATTAGAAATCGACTTTATTATCTGACGGCAAACATAACATAACGTAACATAAACCTTTATTGATATTAATTACAAAAAATATTTACAAAGAGTTTCTAAGTGTACTAAAATTAAGTTTTTGTTTACAATGTTCCAGCCTAAGGCTTCTACATTATGTTTATTTACATCATAGTTTTCTGTTTCCAATTATTTTAATAATTATGTAGTAGATATACTGAATGTTTATGTATACAGTTATATTTACACAACATATTGGATTTATGCATACAGTAAAAGGGTGGGTAAAAAACCTACATTTTCATATTTGGTTTCTCTGTACATTTTACAAAATTTGTGTTGTCATTAAAAATATTTAAAAAAATTCAATCACTCCCATACAGTGGACTTCCTGTTACGAATCATGTAAAGTTGCATTAAAGAATTTTAGGCAATTTGTGCTGTAAACCTATGTATAATACTGTTCATATTGTAATTCACAATATAGCTTAGAAAATTATTGGTGCCATTTTGGGTATTATAGAATTTGTTTGTAAGCTCTGAAATATAATTTTTGAGGTATGGCATGTTACGCACTTATTTTGGAATCGCTGTAACTTTTCCTGTGCATTTTAGCCCCGCCACCCCAAACCGGAGCTGCATAAGTTATCACAGGTCTGAGCATTGTTTTATACAATAATATTTTGTTGTTCACTGACATTGCACTATTTCTGATTAAAAGTGGATATAATGTTTTGATGGCGATATGACCTTTTTGAATTGTTTTGTTTACATGTTGTTTGAACGCTAGACCTCTGTCTAAGTATACACTTAAGTATTTTCTAGTTGGGTATTCTACAATTGTTTTGTCGTTAAATTTCAAATGTTGATATACTTTGTTTTCTGTAAATTTCTTTATAAATATTGAAACTACACATTTTTGAGTGTTTAATTTGATTTTCCACTTTTTGAAATATTATTCTATAATGTTTAATTCTATTTGTACTTGTTTTGCGGCCACAGCAGCTATGAATAAATGTACATAAACAGCAGTATCGTCTGAAAAAAGCGCCTTGTTAGTTTTTTAAATATCGGACAACCGTTTACATATACGTTAAATAGCTTGGGACCGATTAAAGGACCCTGTGGGACTCCCTTGTCTATTATTTTGGTTGATGACCTGATGTTGTTGATTTTAACACGAAAGTTTATGTTTCTTAATTATCAGTTAATGACTTTTATTATGTACATTGGATATTTCTGCTCGATCATTTTAAACAGGAGGCCATCATGACAAACACTGTAAAAGGTCTTTTCTAAATCCAAGGTAACCATTACTGTGGTTTTGTCTTTATTGAAATTAGTGCTTATAACCTGATTTTGCCTGTCCTGAATTGGCCTGTCCTGAGCTACCTTGGCCTGGTTTGACCTGGCGTGGTCTGACATGGCCTAGTCTGACCTGACTATATGCCTAGAAGACGGAATAGCAAAATTATATGAACATGTAATAAATAACAGACTCCTAAAGGAAATCGAGAGAAGAGGAGGGTTAGCAGACAACCAATTTGGCTTCCGCAAGGGGCGCTCGATGATGGATCCTGTAAAGAAGGTATATGGCGTGGCAAGGAAAGAAGGCAATAAAAGCAGGTTTGCGACCATGGTAACATTGGACGTAAAAATGCATTCAATACAGCACCATGGAGAGACATATACGAAGTGCTAAGAAAGAGGCAAGTTGAACCATATCTGCTGAAAATAGTATGTAGTTACCTGGAAGACAGACAGCTACTGATAGGTCAGAAATATGGGATGCAGGTCACATGTGACGTACCTCAGGGGTCAATCCTAGGACCAACACTGTGAAACTTGTAGTACGATAACGTTTTTAGTCTGGTGTCCGTAAACAACATGGCTATTATAGGGTATGCAGATGATTTGGCGCTGGTTGTAAGAGAACAAACCAAGGCTAACATAGTAGATAATATCAACTGGTCAGTGGCAAGGGTCGAAAACTGGATGGCAAAAAGTGGTCTACAACTCGCGCCTCAGAAAACTAAAGGTATAGTGCTAGTGGGACGAAGAACACTGAGAACAGTAACCGTCAAGATAGTGAATGCAGAAATTAAGTCGCAAAGAAGCCTGAACTACCTCGTTATACAAGTAAGACATAATATGAACATGGATGTCCACATAGAAAGAGTACTGGCAAAAGCAGACATGATGGTTGCAAATCTAGGGCGTCTAATGCCAAATATCTGTGGACGAAAGCCAGGGAGAAGGAGAGTGCTGAGTAATGTGGTAAACTCAATCATACTGTATGGCACATCAGCATGGAAGGCCGTGTTGTCAAAAACAAGGTGTAAAAAGAAGTTGGGGGGCGCAGAGGAAGGTATCCACCAGGATAGCAAGTGCATATAGAACAGTGGCAACGAAAGCAATACAGGTAATTTTACGAACGATCCTCATGCACTTATTGACAGGAAAGGTAACTTATGAACGACATGAAAATAGAAGAGAAAGAAAAAGAATACAAAAGCAAAAACGATGTTGGAGTGGCAGCGAGAATGGGAACAGGCAATGTCAACATCCCAGTCAACAAAGCGGCTCATTCCACACATATAGACATGGATATCTAGACAGGATGGGGTGGTGGGTTATTATTTTACCTAATTTCTGTCAGGTTATAGGCGTTTGAGGTCTTACCTGAGTAAAAGGAAAATAGTCTATAAAGACGACTGTATGTATTGTGGTGATAGAAATACGCCAGAACACACAGTCATTGAGTGCGAAAGATGGTGGCAAATAAGGGAGCAAATGTATAAAGAGACTGGCAGAGATTTAACAGCAGATAATGTGGTGCACATAGGGTGGGAAGTGAAAGGGTGTGAAATACTGTGGAGAGACGGATCGTACAAATAATGATGTCAGGGGAGGAGGAAGACAGGGTGTAGAATTTTCAGAACAACAAGAGTTAGGGGAGTGGTGAACCAATGCCAGCGAATGGTTTTCGCCACGTCTCTAGGTGTCTAGGGGGAGTTTAGTGGGTAGTCCCGACCTGAAGGGAAGGGGAGTCACCACAGTGCCGGTTGGTGTCAAATTGCGGAAGCGCCAGCCACCGGCTTGCGTAAAAAACATTCACCTCCGCTATGAGAAAAAAGAGTCTGACCTGACCTGAGCTGACCCGTACTGACTTAGACATTCACCTGAAATTTGCTGGATAGTGAAAATCGATCAGCATACTATATGCTGGTTTGTTTATATAAAATTATCTTTAATTCGTGAGAATTTGCCCAACGTTATTATAAATTATTGTTGTTGTTGTGTTCGACGAAGGGATGGCCTCGGAAATCAAGTTCAGCCGGCCACAGTACATTTATTATAAATTATGTTAGGAGGCATATTACCACACTAGTTATTTTTTCTCGCCTAACATAAATGTTTAATAACTTGTTACTGTAAAATCCAATTTCTTTAAAAGTTGTAATTTCTGTTCACTGTTCGTCTTTAACCGAACATAGCAAATGCACTGGACAGGTGAAAGTCATATCTTTAATTACATGTGAGTTTCATATGTTTATGTTTCCTAATTAGAATCTCAAATGGATATTGGATTATGATTGATCTCGTAACATATGTGAAACATTTTACGTATGTTTTCTTGCAAAATAAAAGTGAACTGAAATTTTCACTTTCTCTTCTTTACGCGATAATAAAACTGAAAGTAAAATTTGATTTTTCCTTCAAATTTTTAAGATTTAATATATATATATATATATATATATATATATATATATATATATATATATATATATATATATATATATATTATTTAAGAAAATATCCTGCTTCAACCTAAAAGATTATTAGCAGGTCTTGGTGAGATATAATTAGATAATAATTAGATGACAACAATAAATACAATAATATCATAAGAAGGGGCAGTTAAAGTTTATTAGCACTAGATCTGGTTGAATAATGCACTTGACTTCAGGAATGCCAGGAGCTGAGTATAGTTTTCTCTGTTGGATCCTAAAAGATCGGTCAACTTGTTTGGTATCTTTGAGGATATCCTATTTGCTTCGTATAGTGGGCATTCCACAAGAAGATGTTGAACAGTGCTTTGTGTATCACAGCAAAAACAAATAGATGGGGGCAGCTTCTTCATTATATATTCGTGGGTGAATTTAGTATGGCCTATTCTCAACCTGTATATGACTGTCTGATTTTTTCTTCCATTTGGAAATGGTAGCTTATCATTTACTCTTGGTTTGATATGGAATAGTTTTGAGGGTTTAGTCTCTCACATTTTTTTCCATTTGCTAGAGATAACTGTTTTTATATTGATCTTGATACCCTCGTTCGTAAGGATTTGGTAGACTGGATCGTTACAGGAAGTGGCGACTCCTTTTGCAAGTGCATCCACAATTTCGTTACCTTGGATGTTTACGTGGGAGGGGGTGAACATGAAAATGAGTTTCTTTTAATGTGCAATTATGTACGTCATTTGTTCTCTTATTTCCCTTGCAATATGGTGTTTAGGGTAGATTTGCCTAATTATTTGTAATGCACTCAAAGAGTCTGTGCAGACAACAGTCTGTTGTATATCAGATAGTATAACATGCCTAAGTGCTTCTTTTATGGCAGATAGTTCACAAGTAAATATAGAGGCTGATTTAGGTAGTTTGTATGTCAAGATTGTATTGCATGTATATACAGCTGACCCTGTACCATTTTGATTTTTAGAGGCATCTGTATAGATGAATTTGTGGGTCTCATACTCAGATTTCATTTGTAAGAATTGATTCCTTATTACACTGGGATTGGTGGTAGTTTTGGGATGGTGTGTTAGTCTTAGATCAAAAGCAGCTTGATGTTGTGTCCAAGGAGGGCTCAATGTCTTGTATGAACTGGCACATAATGGCAAAGGCTCTTCAACACTTTCAAGGATTTTGTGGCATCTATGGTTTATGAGAGCTGAAAGATGCTATTTTCTTCTAAATAAGGTCTCGTAGCTCTTTGACGAAAGCAACTCATAATTTGGATGTTCTGGTGTACTAAGAACTTTGGAGGCGTAATTTAAAGTTAACTGTGATTTAAGATATTGTTTTTCAATGAATATATGATTAGTTACATTTCGTTCATACGTAAGTTTTCTAAGTAGAAATAGGATCATTAATGGTGCTTACTATCCAAATGTAACAAAAAATAATTTTATGGACTGTTTTTACTTACCAAATTAAGTATAAAAAAAACCTCTTGACGCAGCAAGTGCGCTATGGTATCGAAATTTCATTAAATGCTTCAAATTTGAATACCTCAACTTGCTATTAAAAGTTCAGTCTTCGTACATAGTAAGGCATTCACCAGGGCAACATGCCTACCAAATTTAATAACTTTGTTATTTTTTGGGATACATTTTTTTTGTAAACTCAATTTTTTTTCTTCAGAAAAACTGGTTCGACCGGCCTGGCTATCGAACTCATTCAAGCTATTAGTTAAAGAAAGGTAAGGTCACCAACGACTTATGGGCCATCCTTTGATTGTCAAATTAATTTTATTACATGCAACTCAGGACGCTTCTAATAAGCGTAAATAATTTTTTCTTCCAGTGTTTCTCCTGCAACAACTTGTAGCGTAGATGTGTGCATGCGTATGTATGTGTGTGTATGTGCACATGAAGAAATAATGTGCATTTTCTGTCCTGCACCTAGTGTTAAGTACTGGACGTATAAAGCCTATTGACATGAGTGCGTATACATGAGTGTATATGCGTATGTGTGTGGGTGGATATGTATGTAAGTTTTAATTTTAATATATATTTTTAGTAAACAGCAAGTATATAAGGAGATAAAAGAAGATAAAAGAAAAAAGTTAAAGAGCTTGTTAGATTAACATTTTTTGCCATTGTGAAAAGCAAGGTCAGATGCATCCTTCTTCATTTTGAAGATTGACAGTAACTGAATGAGCCAGTTCTCAAAGTCAAAACTCTAATAAAAAAAATGTTTTCTCGTATCTTGTATAATAACGGGTATATTGAGTCTTACCGTAGAAATTCGCCACCTGTTTATAATTGTTTTCAACAATTAAAAGTCGAGATCCCTTAAACAGAAATATTTTTTCGACGAGAATTCGTTAAAAATTAATGTGTATAAACCAAGGACTCTCTAACTGAAACTACTGCCACGGTATTAGAGAAAGGGTCTATTTGAAATGAATTTTCGGCAAATATTTTAGTAAAATGAAAGACAATGACGGTAAAGTAGAAACTTAAGCCGTTGTAAGAGACATTTCTTACGATATTTCTTTTACATAACCGACATTTGTTTCAGCTATTTGTCTAAAACTTGTAAATTTTGACATTTCAAATAGCGACTTTGATGTTTCAGGAAAAAAAATATTCAAAGTAATTTTAATGATATTTCTTCATCTTTTTACTAAAAAATATTATCTTTTGTGTCTAGAGAATGTAATGTCTTCTAGCTAAATGTTATTTAGTTGTTGTTTTCTTTGTAGGCTTCTGTTGAAGTGTCAAGTCGACACGAAATATATAAAGCATGGTATAACCAAGAACTTTCTTCTTACTTTTTCTGCCCACAAGGTGGAACGCCCTGAAATGAGATTTTGAGTTATATATATATATATATATATATATATATATATATATATATATATATATATATATATATATATATATATATATATATATATATATATATATAGGCTGGTGCGACTAGGATCAAGTGGCCGATTGTAAATAAACGGCGACGAATTTTAATAATAGGACGCCATGACATGAACTTATCAAAACTACAAATCGTAATCTCAGTCGTTTTTATTTAACGTTGAAATTTGAAAACATAGTGTACCTACCATTTCAAAAAAAAAACCTTTTCCAAATTCCTCACCGTTCCATCCATTTTGGTTGCACCACTCTGTATATATTGTAGGTATTTTCAATGAACTATTATAATGGAATTGGAAGCCTTAAAATTTCTCACATCCTCATTAATAATATATTTTACACTACAAAATTTATTGGAATTACACAATCTGATCAGATAACATTTAAACTATTGCACATTAATTTTTTAATTATGGATGTGATACAAAAATTGCAACTGACGCCGAGTACAAGCTCTCAACGGAAGAAATTTTTTAAAATTCAAAAGTGGCGATCTCCTCAATAACAAATTTTTTCCATAAAAAGTCGCTTAAAGTAATTTTGGTATTATATTTAGACTTGCTAAAAATTGTTAATAAGTTAAAATTCTATTGGGATCAGACACACTCTACAGGCTGTTTGGCGAGTCGCGTTCACTAGAAGATCGAATAGAATTCTAAATCAAATATTCACATAAGTACTACATATCAAAAACTCGACGTTTTCGAGTTATTTTGACTCTTTAAACAAGCTCTTAAAGTTATATATATATATATATATATATATATATATATATATATATATATATATCATTCGATATAGTAATATATATATATATATATATATATATATATATATATATATATATATATATATATATATCATTCGATATAGTAATAATAAGAGTTGTGTGAATTAAGCATCTCCGCCTATATATAGTTTATTGAACGACCACTTTACAAACGATACCGACAAAAACATGGGAATGAAGATAATGGAATTCAGATAGAGAGACTTTCCGGTAAACAAGCAGTGAAAGTTTGTTTGTTTGATCAAGCTTTAAGCGCCTAAGGCCGAGTACTTGCACAGACTATAAACGCCGTTGTCAAACGCTTAGAATTTTTTATTCTCCGATGATGCTAACTTTCTTAGTGAAACGATAGTCAGGTTTATTAAAAATGGGTTGTGATTTGTGTTCTCCAAGTGTAATTATCAGTGCTCATCACAGGTTCACTTACTTTGATTACAATTTTGAATCTTTACCAATGTCATTTAATAAAAATGTAAATAACATGATGTACCCGGCTTAGTTTGCAAGGCGGCTAATGTCGGGTTGTCAAACTTGACATGTCCGTTCCCGGATCAGGTTCGTGTCCCAGGAAGGCCAAAATATTTCTTCTTTGGCTGAGAACGAATTAAAGATATCGTACCATCTCATACTGTTCGATCGACATCCATCCCGCCTATCACCTAAGTGGTTGATTAAATAAATAATAAAAAAACATTATATACTCCAAGACCTGCAGTTATTACAATTTAACTTTCGAGCTCTAATTCCATTATATTACCAAAAATGTTCTTAACGAAAACTCGCTAAACATCTGTGATTCAAAACAATATAAAATAAAATTGAATGTAGCAACAGGAACTGTCACTACTAATTTAAATGCTAATGTGAAATGTAAGCTTAAAATTAAAGCCATACAGCGACTGATTCTCCAGCCCTGTTAAACGCTCTAGTAAATCTATTTACACAACAGCCGTTTACTCAAATCCCCAATCTCTATCTATCAATACAGGTATTTATCAGCATTTAGCCACAGAAGCCCTATCTGGACTACCCTAGGTGGAGAAAGGGTACGCAAATATTTGACGTGATTTAGTCTATTAGAAAAACTGCTCTGTGCTGAAGTAAAGCCATAAAGATGTCTTGTAAGCTATTTTTCTTTTAGCTGTCCCTTAGTTAATAAATGGTAGGTAATTATAATCTGACACCAGCAAAGTAAAAAAATTCGGGACGCAGCAAGTGCGTTATGGTAGTGAATTTTTATTAAATGCTTCAAACTTGAATAACTCAATTTTCTATAAACTTAGAAAGTTTAATTTTGGTGTGTAGTAAGGCCTTTGCTAAGGCACGATATCCACCAAATTTCATTAAAATAACTTTGTACGATTCGGAGAAAAAAAAATTCGAAAGAAAATTCAAAATTTGAATAACTCAATTTTCTATGAACTTAGAAAGTTTAATTTTGAGTTTTCATTAAAAGAAAATGTTGTATCAAAAAATAAAAAAGCTACGATAACCAAATTTGGGAGGTAGGTTTACGATATAAAAATTAAACTATACACCAAAACTTAGATTTCTATGTTACAAAAAAAAGTTATAATAAAATATTTTGTGCCAGATCATTTCTATGAAAATTCACTACAAAAGCGCACTTGCTGCGTCCAAGCTTTTTTTCTTTACTTACACTAGGTATATAATTTCAATGTTATGTATTTTTTTCGCAATTTTTTTATAAAAAATTATTGTTAGAAAAATCCTTGCCAATTCATGAATTTTTTTGAATTTTCGTGAAAAAAACATTGACAATTTTCGATAAAATTTATTTTTAGAAATGTCCGTAACAAGATTTTTATATAATTGTTGTTTAGGATTACATTCCCAATTTTTGTAAATTAATGGCGTTTTTTCATGAAACAAATTGCTTGAATATTATGATGTAAACTTTCTTTTTATTTCTGTCAAAAACGTTCCGTGAACAATTATATCTTGGCTAATAAGTACACTCGAAGAACCTAAATCACCACAACACATCTTTTGGCTGGTGTGGTTTCTGTGTAAATTGTTTGGATAGGCTCGTTCGCCAAAAAAGTCAGACCAGTTTTTTTGTTAAATATTAAAATTTTTGTATTTTTTCAAAGAAACAGTTAGTTTGATGAAATACGATTCATCATTTCTACTATAAAGGTTACACTATCTACGAAATTTGATGTATTTCTTAAAAAACATATTTAACATAAAAACAGTTCTATGAAAATTCGCTACCATAACGCACTTGCTGCGTCCAGACTTTTTGTAACTTGAAATAAATTTTTTTAAAAATAAACGCCATATTGATATTATTATTATTATTATATTATACCTAATAAAGATCCTTTTGATTCTCGAAAATTTAGGTGTGGGCCTTGTCCAATATAAAGAAAACAAAAACAAAATAGTGAGCTAAAGACTGTGAAGTAGTCAAGTCAAATAATAACCATAGTCGAATAATTCAAGATGCTGTGACAAATCGAACGTGATTGCAGAAAAATGAAATCCCTCTGGACAGCTACCCACATCTTTTGATTTGAAAGGAAGGCCTGAATACCCTTCGAGTGACACGATACGCATCTTTTCACTTTCAAGGAAATCAATAAATAATTTCACTTTTTATCCTAGAAAATACCAGCCATAATATTTCCAAGAAAGTAAAATCTTATGCGCTTAGCTTTTAGAATGTAGAATGAAATGTGGAAAATCAATACAATTCAGGTGGCGATTTATTCTTTCAGGTTATTTAGTAAAAACAAAATGTTTGGTGTAGACTCACAATTGTACAAGGTACCCACATTGGGCAGTTTTATCCGGTATTAGTGATCTTTTATTAAAAAAATTCACTAATATCACTAATAGAGAGGTATCGATGGTGAGCCTTTGCAACAAAAATTCAAATGGGCGCGTACTAGGACCCCTAGAATCCATATCCGGGGTCAGTTTCAATTTTATATATATATATATATATATATATATATATATATATATATATATATATATATATATATATATATATATATATATATATATATATACATATATATTCGAAAAGATTTCCGCGGTCTTTAATGTGAGATATACTTGGTTCTCGGGTTGAACCGCGTCCAGAATTGATTAAAACTCGACATTTCGGCTCCTGTTTTGGAGCCAGGAGGTAAAGGAAATATGTAAGGACATGAACTCTAAGGCCTCAATTTGCCTACTCCTTATAGCGGTGGACGAAGGTGGGTTGGGTTGTTGTAGCTCAATTACGGGGCCTCAATCTGCCTACTCCCCAAATCTCGTCGGAGATCGTCTCTGGGGTCTCAGTGTGTTCAACCCTAGGCCTAAGAGAGATCTAGGAGTTCGTTGCAAGTCTTGTATTTTATGTATCGTTTCGTCGCCCTGCTTCATTATCAGTGAAAGTAGTCGGGTCACGGTCAGGAGCTTTAGTTACGGTACTTAAAGGATTAAGAGGATTTTACAGGCATTTGTTGAGATAGATAATGCGACAATGAAATTTTCTAATAAATGTATTGTCTTTTGGTGTGTTTGTAATGAAAATATAATAGGTTACGATGTAATCGGAAGACGAAGACCATCATCTCTCTTATTTAAACAATCGCGACGTTTTTCGAACTTGATTGCTTTGCGGATAATTCTGGTTTTGAGGTTGTAAACCGGGGCTATTGCTTTGGCATTTCCGAAGTCTATTTTGTATATTGTATGAATATGATGCATGGCCAGCGCCGATGAGTGGTCGGATTTTCTAACTGAGAGGGTGTGTTCATATATTCTTTTGTAGATGCGTCTATTTGTTTGTCCTGCATAAGTTCGGGAACAGTCAGAACAAGGAATTTCGTAAACTCCGTGGGATTCGTTTGAAATTGTGTCCTTGGGAGTTTTTATCAGATTTGGCAGTTTTTGCTCTGTTGTGAATATGGTTTTGGAATTCTGGGTCCTAAAAATTCGGCCGATTTTGTCGGTGACACTTTTAATGTATGGTACAAACGCTGTGTGTTCTTGCGTGGACTCTGTGTGTTCTTGTTGTGGTGTAGTGGTTTGTTGTTGTGCGTTTCTAATGTTTCGTAGTATATGATTGTTGTGGTATCTATTTTCTAGCAATTTCTGTCTTAGGAAGTTTAATTCTGTCTGTTTATTGTTGTTGTCCGTTAGTCTAAGGGATTATGTTACTAGTGTTCGAACTACGGAATTTAGTTGCGATGGGTGATGGTGAGATTGGGCGTTAAGATAACGATTAGTGTGGGTTGGTTTTCGGTACACAGTGTAAGAAAATCCTCTGACTGGGTTTTTAGTGAAGCGTACATCTAAGAAAGGCAAAGAAAAGGCAAAAAGGTTTTTATAAATTCTGGACGCGGTTCAACCCGAGAACCAAGCATATCTCATATCTATATATATATATATATATATATATATATATATATATATATATATATATATATATATATATATATATATATATATATATATATATATATATATATATATATATATATATATATATATATATCAGTTATTGTCATTTAGTGGTTACACTGTGATCATTTTGAGAATATTCGCTGGATAGGCCTCGACGGCACTCGGTTTTTGGCCTGTTAAATCTCCCGACTTAAGTCCTGTAGATTTTTTAGCTTGGGGCCGTTTAAAAACTTTGGTGTTTATGACTCACTTTCAAAACTTAGAAGACCTTAGAAACCGCATTATTGAATCGTGTAGGGTAATCCAAGATTCTCTTGGCATTTTTTATCAAATACGCAGTTCTATGCGACGTCGTGTAGGCTATTGTCTAATTGCTTAAGATGGTGGTTTTTAACAAATATTAAGATTTTCATGAGTTACTAATGTTACATATATAGTTCGCTTTCAATAATTATTTCTTTATTTTGATAACATTATGTATAACTACAAAATGTCAACCTATGCAAACTATGTACATTTTTTTATATTTCAAAAACACACCACGAGTGCTTACAGCCTAAATACTATCGTACTGTGGGCGTCGACAAGGAGGAAAAAGGCAACTTGTTAACTCTGGACTTGAAGGTTTGGAGGTTCGGGGGAGAAGGAAAAACAAGTGCCGGCAAGGAATTCCACAACTTGGAAATCCTCGGGACAAAAGAGGGGGCATAACAAGATGTTCTATGTCTGGTGACCTGGACAGTAAAAGGGTGCATTCGCTTTGTTCCCCTGGTAATTCTGTTGTGGGCAGCAGGTGGAGGAACTATGGAAGAAAGCTCCTCTCAGCAGTGCCCGTGCAGATATATATATATATATATATATATATATATATATATATATATATATATATATATATATATATATATATATATAGAAGAAAGAGAGAGAGAGAGAGAGAGAGGTCACAAACGGCACGTCGGTGGGCAAGGGATGGCAGCTTTTGGGTGAGGGTTGGGTCACCGATAAGACGTATATGTCTCTTCTGAATGTAGTCCAGGATAGCGAGTGTGGAACCGGCAGCGGCACCCCAGATGTGGGAGCAGTATTCGAGGTTTGAACTTATTTGTGAAGTATATAAGGTATATAGATTAGCTGGTGAAAAGTATTTGCGAGCCCGGAAGAGGAAACCTAATTTCTTAGCAGCCGCTTCTGCAATTGTTGCCACATGTTGGTGCCAATTGAGATTTCGATCCACAGAAATGCCAAAAAGTGAAAAGGACTCATTAGTTTGAATAACTTGGTTGTTCATTGTGATGGGTCTAGGGCTGGTGTATTTCTTATGACATAGAAAGCAAGACTGAGATTTGGTGGGGTTAAATTGTACAAGATTTCTACTTCCCCAGTCTAATACTTTTTGGAGATCCACGGAGACAGAACCCTCCAATTCTGCGATCCTCATCTAATTGGGCTAAAGAGACAGGCTTAGAATATTGTATATTTGAGTGGAGGGTGCTGTAGTCGCGATACTGTGAACTGGGTTGGGTGTACTAGATAGGAGGTCATTGATGTGGAGAAGAAACAAAGTAGGGGCTAAAGCTGAACCTTAAGGAGCTCCTACATTAATTGGTTACAGTTTAGAGGAATGGCCATCCACGACAACTCAAATGCACCGTTTGGAGAGGAAATTTGCTGTCCAGGTACAGAGTTTTGGTGGTAGGCCATAGGAAGTTTATTAAGCAGCGCTGCGTGTCAGACCTGGTCGAAGGCTTTGGATATGTCTAGAGCGACAATCTGGTATTCACCGCGTAGTTCCATAGACTTGTTCCAAGAGTGTCTTCTTCTTAGCAGGCAAGATCTACTGAATTTAATTTCTGTCACTTTTTTCATATTTAAAAAAAATTAAAACCTACTTTTTTGGCATCCCTTTTATGGCGTCGTATCTTTATAGGAGAGGGATGTATGAGTTTTTTTAATATGAAATACCCCCTTTTATTTTCAACAAGGAATCATCCCCTGAATGTTTTCGCGCTAATTTGTTTACACTCTGTATATGCAATAGAGAATAATGGCTAAGCGCGACTCTGGTGTTGTGTCGGTGCTAGGCTTCCACAGCCGCTTCCACGCACACACTCTTAGACCAAGAAGAAAGCTGTGGGAAAAAACTAGCGAGATAAATCAACTACTTCTCTAGCTAATACAACGACGGCATTCAATTACATCACTCACTGGTTATAATAACTTCAGTCCTGCCGGAACTTGCAGTAAAATGTAAAGCAGGAGACACAGACCGGTTTCGTCCTCCTAATGTCATCCTCTTAATGCCACACCTGCGCTTCAACAAGTCGGCCTTAAGAGACAGGCATAGCTATAATACGTAATAGAGGATAGCGCAAAGCGCCATCTTTGCTGTTGTGACGGTTCTAAGTTTGTCACATATTATGACAATGTCTACAAAAGAATCTACCAAGTGCTACGCTATTTGTAGCAAATTAAAGAAAACCATTTATTATCTTTGGAAATCCATTCCTCGGAATCCACTGCTTCAATTTAAAAAAAGGGGCACCGTTTAAAAGAGGTTTACACCAGCTCTAAAATGATGTGCTTCTTGACCCCCTTGTCATTTAAGATTTATGGGTGGACCGCACCACAGCTTAAGGATTGGTGTAGCGATGTTGAAAAAAACCCTAAAAATCCTTGAAAGCAAAGTTTACCTCCGTGAGCGATTTTTAACAACATTTAGGTGCCCTAAAACGCGTCTCTTTCACTTTTAAATGGCCATCCTGTATTTATCTGTTAGCACATAATTTTTAAGAAACTTAATTTAACTTGAATGATATAAGACAACTCTATTCTAAAAAATTTCACCACGTATATTTATAAATACAGACCTTTGGTTTTTCAAAATTGTATTAATTAAAACGGAAAAACGGATCCCTGATTTAATCACACATCACCAGTTTTCTATTACGGTAAAATCATATACCTGCTATTTATCTTTATAGCTTAATTCAAAGTTCAGGAAGTTTCAAGCAGTTACAGTTAATAATACGAACACTCCAACCACTTAATTGCCATCGAGTTCCTAAATGCTTTTCCGATAGTTAATACTACTTGGCAACGTCGCCTGTTACTTAGGTTTATAAACAGCGCAAATCCACCAGAAAGGATCCGTTAACCCTCAAATTCTAAAATATCACCCTTCAGTAATGAAACTGTTCGCCGATTTGTACTCGATCGAGGTGAAATGGAGTCACACAAATTCCCCAGCGCAGCTGTTTGGCACTGTTTCAGTTTGGATTGAACCGGCAATAAGTTGCCTAGGTCAGGTCATATATAGGCCACTTATCGACCCTTCTCCAATGCTACTCCTGACTCTTGAATGCCTGAGTTTCTCATAAATACCTAGCGGTGTTTCGTTTCGGTCTTTTCACTCTAATTATGTCAGGATCGGGATTAAATCTGACATTACTTAAATAGCATTCCTGAAGAAATTGTTTCAGGAAAGTGTTTAGTAGACCAGTCTTGAGTTCTTTTTAAAAAGTCCCTGGTGTTTTCTTGTTACTATTTTTGGGATTTTTACTACTTAATAAAACACAGGTTTCCTAACTACTGAATTTATTAATACTTAAATATTTGATTATCTTACACCCGCTAACTATCACTACAGGGTGTTAAAATAAGAATATAATTTCTATTTTTCTTTATACCTAAAAATTTTTGACGTATTGTCTTGAAACTCGGCATAAAAGGTTTTATCAAAGTGATAAAAAATAATTAATTCCCAGTTTGGTTCTATCAAATATAAATCGCTGCTTGCGGTATCCTTCAAGCTTTAAAAATACCCACACTTTTAGTGAATTTTCTTGAAAAAATTCACTACTGAGGAGATCGCGACTTTTGAATTTTGAAAAAATTTCTTAAAATGAGCGCTAATTAGGCCCCCCAGAACACATATCCGGGGTCAGTTTCTATTTTAAATATAAATATATATATATATATATATATATATATATATATATATATATATATATATATATATATATATATATATATATATATCACACCGATAACTCAAAAAATAATGGGCCGATTTTGATTAAATTTGGTGATTAAATTCCTTTTGCAAATAGATTGGACAATTTCGTTAGCCAGGAAAATATGCCCAGGTTTTCCCGGAAAATTATGTGTTTTCTTTCAAAAAAAAATTATATCTCCAGAATTAACAAAGTAAAGGCAATTAAATTTGGTGCGCGGGTTTATATCCTTATAGCTAAGTTACCTACCAAAATTTAGGTATGTACGTCAAAAGACAAAAAAGTTATAGGCATTTAAAGAAAAGTAAATTGGGTTTTTCCTCAAAACGTCAAAGTTGCGATTTAAAACGTCAAAGCGGCAACATTTAGGCAAATAACTTGAATTTAATAAGGGCTATAGAAATAAAATGTCTCAAGAAGGATGTTTTACAAACCCTGAAGTCTTAGTTTCAGCCGTCATTGTCCTTCATTTTACTAAAATGTTTCCAGAAAATTCATTTCAAATAGACCCTTTCTCTGATGCTTGGTAGTAGTCTTAGCTATAGAGTTTATCGTTTAATGGTAAATAATTTTTGTCGAATTTTCGTAAAAAATCAATAAAGCTCAATATATTCGATATTATACAAGATATGAAAAAAATTTGTATATATTAATTATAGGGTGTCTTGAGCAACATCTTTAAAAAATATTTCTACAATCACAGGCTGGTCCATAAGTCGTTGGTGATACAAATTTTCATTTTTTTTAATGAAACACGCCTTATGTTATTGCATTTTTGCATTTTCCATCGAAATATAATGCATGTTTGTAAGAAAAGAAATTCTGGATGCAGCAAGTGCGTTATGGTAGCGAATTTTCATCAAATGCTTCATATTTGAATAGCCCAATTTGCTATTAGCCTATAAGGTTGACCAAGAAACGAGTCTTTCCGGGAACACTTTAAGTTTACTTTTGGAAATTTTTGTACATTTTCACACAATAAAGTTATTTTTATGAAACATGGCACATTGTTTTTACTATATAGGTTATACTGGTGACCAAAATTGATGCCTGCTTTCCTAAAAAGAAAACACACATATTTGCAATAAAAATATTTTAATGAAAATTCACTACCACTTCACGCACTTGCTGCGTCTAGAGTTTTTTTGTTAGTGTCTAGTATTCTCTGATATTTTCTCCACAAAAAAGTATTACATTAAAATTGGCCGTTTTCGATATATTTGCGATTTTAAAACTAATTGAAACAGATTCTTCGTAATCGTTTTCGGATCATATTTTTTACCGCATCTGTCATAAACAAATGTATGTCTGTTCTTGTCAAAACCACATATTAGTGGTTGATATTTTGTCACGTTTCCGTTGCATTATGGCTATTATATATTTTTTTATTGAATTCGTTAAAATTTTTCTGGACACAAATTCGCTACCAACGAGTCTATGCTCTTAAAAGAGGCAATATCGACAACATCAAGTGGTACATATATCAGAGATAAGATGTTTGAAATAAATAATATCGTTGACAACAAAAACGGACAGTACCTAAATCACAACCAAAAATTTCGGGACGCAGCAAGTGCGTTATAGTAGCGAATTTCCATAAGAATTGTATACTATCTTTATACGGCATATTAGTAAAGTTAATACTTTAAACTTACACATACCTTGAAGATCGATTTTAGAAGGCCTAGTACACACACATTTGAATAATTATTTCGAAAGTGTTACCATCCATATCTCTCTATTATCAAAAAGATCTCATGTGCTAACTCCTTTTGAGAAAAATGCCCAAAACTCAATTTTCTATGCAGGTAAAGAACTAAATTTTGTTATATCTGTAGATAATGTAAGTCTCTTTAAAAATACTTGTATTACAAACCTAATTAGTAATACAGAAGACTTCCAGAAGAAAAATTAATTCATATTTAGAAAAGTAAAGTATCTGCCAAATTATAAACGTAGCAGTTATTTTTCCTTATTAATGGCCCAAATGATTTCGTTTAGTCAACCTAATCAAACCGGTTTTTTCAATAACAATTACAACAATAACAAAATTATAATTTCACACTCAAAGGTGACACACTTATTTAGGCGTTTTAAAGAAAAATGAGATCTTGTTCAAAACGTATGAAATCTGTGCACTATTGTTTCCCCAAATGTCAAAATAAAACATTTAAAAAAACATACATCCATCGAGCTGGATTCGATCGCGTAACCTTCTGCTTAAGTGGCAAGCTCGGTACCCGCTGCGCTATCTAGGCTCACGTTAACAAAGGTTTTATTTGTGTGATACTTTAGATCGGCTTCATGCCCCGGATATTATATTCAAAGTATAAAGAATTAATTAATGACAGAACATTAGAATTACCATTGAAACACATCCCACTACTGTTTCGGTCTTATATGACGTCTTATGTTTAAGTTTAAAAATAAAAGAAACTATTTTAGAATCATTTTTATAGAGACGTGACTTGATTTTGTTTTAATTTCTGCTATATTATGCGACAACATAATACATCTATGCTGCGCTAAAACTGTGTTTGGGACGTTAATAACGCTACAAATATAGTGTATTTTAATAATTGATTGAATCGCCCGGTTAAAAAACAATCAATTGGCAAATTTTTAACTTCATGTCGTCTGCCATTTTCCATAATTGTGGCCGAGATTTCACGATTGTTGGTTCGGGTAGTATGTATTATGCCTGGTATATATTTAATTTGGTTACCGTTGATGTATGGTTTATACCTGTTGTATGAATTAATCTACGCGTGGCAGTTAACTACTCTGTCTTTCAGGCATTGGACTGTAACCACTAAGTCGTTTCAACGCATGTCTTTGGGATTTTATTTTTAATTTGGAAAAACTTAATATTAAATTAAATATTGTGTACCAAATTACTTAAAATTCATAACATACGTTTATTTGCACTATGTATAGCCACATGTAAAGGCTCATTCCAGTTACTCTGGATACTACCAAATTTATCTTTTTTTTTTTGTTAAACCGCAAATCTCGACAATTATGAACTTTAGGTATAGGGAATATTAATACAGTTTGAAAGAAAATTATCTGCTCTATTCAATGAGAAGATAATATACAGGATGTTCTATTTGAAATGAATGAGTTATTCTAGTTTAAACCAAACCAAATTATAATACAATAATCCTACAAAACACCCTGTATATGAAACAATTTTTCCTCACAATCATGTCGAAGCTTAATGGCATTGGAACGTGTCTGACAAATTAAAGAATTTGCAGCATCCTAACACGACACGAAATCACCTTCATTAAGTCAGCCTCCCCTTGAACAGAATTCTCAAATAAAACTCGAAAACAGTTGAAGATAGGGAGAGCATACCCTAATAACTTTTAACCTAAAATTAGATGAGTATTCTAAAAATGCAATAATATACAGGGTGTTCTATTTGAAATGACGATCTATTTACGGTGTAACCGGAAGTCCGCCATTTTGAAAATTATTTCCATTAAATAGAGCATCTTCGGAAACCCCCGTATACAAAATTTCAGCACTCAAAAATGTATATTTTTGGAAATAATATAATACATTACTCGCCTTGGGACACCTATATATATATATATATATATATATATATATATATATATATATATATATATATATATATATATACATATATATGTATATGTATATGTATATATATATATATATATATATATATATATATATATATATATATATATATATATATATATATATATATATATATATATATATATATAACATAAAAATTGAAACTGACTTCGGATACGGGTCCTAGGGGTCTTAATCGCCCATCTGAAGAAGTTTTTAAAGTGTTAACGTCCTTATACCGTCATAAGCCAGTTTTTCTATGGAAATTCGCTAAAAAAGTTCTCTCCTCGAAAATTCAAAAATCTCTAGAAAGCGCTAAAAAATTCTTTACAAAAATCAATTAACATAATTTTTTTTACGAAAATTCGCTGATCCACTAATAAGCGGCAAAGTGAAAAGGTGGATTCTGGATATCAATCATCCTTCATTTCAGCTGCTTTAAATCGTTTTGCTACCTTGATTAAATATGCAATATTTCTTAACGAAAAATAACAAATAAGGCGAATAAATTTTTAGATGAATCACAATTTTTCCGGAAGAAGACTTGAATCATTACCTTTCTTATAGCGACTATATACTAAAAATTGGCTTTAGCCCACACGAGAATAAATTTGTGCAATCAGTATCAACCAACTCAACTCTGATAACTGAATACACTCGTCAGAATTAGAGCAGCATCCCTCTGTAGCTCGAGTAAGTTTGGCCCATTTTCTGAGTCCCGGGATCGATAGACAGCTGTAGCGTGGTTGCGCAGGATAAATGCGAGTTGCTACTTTGTACAAAGAACTGGCAAAAACTCGCTAAACTAACCCTTTAAATTTAATGTTACCTTGTTAGTACTGCGCAAAAAACTTATTACAAATTTAATAATGATCCCAGCAGGTTCATGAGTTTATCAAGTTAGACGCTAATATGGCTCATCTGTTCTGCAGATGTGCCAGAACCAAAAGCCTCTATAAATAGTCTAACTTTCTCTTCCAAGAACTTCCACTTCGTCTCATGTTTGAGTTTGTCTATTAATATAAGTTTTAGCTGTCACAATTACCTTCATTAATACCTTAGGGCTATGGCGCCATTTCTACCCGCAAAGTTTAACCACAAGGATTTGAACTGGTACCTACTGTCATGAAATCAATCAGCATTCAGAGCCTTAGCATTTTATTTATTATTTATTTATTACTATTTATTTATTTATTAGCAGTAAGAACTTATTAAAATATTTTCAACGAATATTGTTTTATAACAAAAACAGACACTCTATTTCGCAGCAAATCTCCGATCTCGCCACGTCATGACGATAACGGCATCGTATATACGAATGTGGACAAAGCAGATGCATTCGCGGATCATTTGGTGTTGCAATTCAGCCGGAATGATAACAACGTTGATCTGTCGCACGTCCCAATAACACACCGTTATGTCAGGTGTGCGCTTCGGGAAACAAACGTCGAGCCCGCTACTTACGAAGAAGTTTCCCAAATAATCAAAACCCTAAAAAATAGGAAAGCTCCGGGTTACGATGGAATCTCCAACGTAGTCCTGAAAAATCTCCCCCGCTAAGCAGTGGTATTCATAGTTATGACATTTGACATTCATGTGAAAACTTGCCGATATTACCTATATCCCAAAACCCAGCAAAGACCCGCAGTTCCTCCAGAACTACAGGCCCATTAGTCTACTCACTGTGATCGGCAAAATCGCCGAAAAACTAATTCACAAGAGGCTAGCCTCATTCATCTCTGAGAACTATATCCTTCCGGACGAGCAATTCGGATTCAAATACCAGCACTGCCCCACAGACCAAGTCCCTCGAGTGGTGGAAAACACCAACGAAGGATCCAACAAAAGCAAGTCAACTGGTGCAATATTTCTCGACATTTCTCAAGCCTTCGACAAGGTTTGGCATGCAGGCCTCCTAGATAAACTTCTACCATTTAATTATCCGCTCCCTCTGATACTGCTAATCAGGTGATATCTGCAACAGAGTAAGTTCCAAGTCAAACATCTGGAAACCCGATCTAGAACCTACTGAGCCACGGCTGGCCTACCGCATGGTTCTGCTACCTCCCCTCTGCTGTACAATATATTTGTACCATCAGCAGCTCCACTCAGCCGAGGAAAATAACTCAACGTCCACAAACCGCCGTAGACGAGCTGCAAGACTGGTATAGGAAATCATGTCTATCCATAAACCCTGATAAATGTTTTCCAGAAACAGTCAGATTCACTCTGATCTGAAAATGCCTTAGAAACTTGCGTTAATAACTTTCGCAACTTTTGCGTTTATAACAAGTTCGCAAAAGGGGCTTCTCACCCAAATGCTCTTCTCCGTAGTGCCATCGACTACGATGAGCCACTTCCACCACTTAGGCATGAGCGTCCAAAGCTTATCCTTACCCGATAACGCCCCCGCGGCAAAACAGAATGGAAACATAAAAATCCCAACGTCATTGTGCGAAATTTTTTCGACGGAGGAATGGATTAAGGCCCACTTCAGGGAGTGGAGTTTAGTGAGTGGCAGTCCCACACTACGTCGATATCTCACACTACGGATGTGAATGAGGTGTGCATGCAGCATTCTCCACTCCTGTATAAAAAAAAATCAATTTCTCAGCAAGGCTTCATTCCGGGAAGATCGACGAATTTAGTTGACATTACACAGTACATTGCATCCCCTCTCGACCGCTCTTCGCAGGCTGATGTTGTGTAAACCGATATATCTAAGGTTGTGCGTTTGTGTTTTTGTTTCTTTAACGTCGGTCTATTTCGGCGACTATGGACAATCACGGACGCCAGGGAGCAGTTTCACCTCACTATCCTGGAAATTTTGCCAAACCCCGCCTTTATGTAAGAACACGACGGCTTGACGCCCCTTCCGAAGGGCAAACTGAAAACATGGAAGGAGAACCCTGGGATTGAACCCAGTATCCTTCGGGTTTGAGGCACACTTTCTTACCACTGAACCACCGAGACTCTATGTATATCTAAGGTTTTCGATTGTCTAAATCATTCTGTTCTAATTAAAGGGATGGATGCTGCCTACCAAATTTGGTTGTCATAGCTTTATCATTTGAAGAAATCGTTTTAAAATTCAAAAGTCTCGGTATCCTCGTTGGCAATTTTTTTCTGCGAAAATTGCCCAAAAATTATAGACTATTAAACCATAAAATTACTGCCAAAGCATCAGACAAAGAGTCTATTTGAAATTAGTTTTCTGCAAATATTTTAGTAAATTGAAGGACCATGACTGCTGAAGCTGTGTCTTAAGGCTTTGTAAAACACACTTCTTGCGACATTTTCTCTACATAACCTGTATACGTTTTAAGTTCTTTGCCCAAGTGGTCGCAAGTTTGACGATTAAAATCGCGACTTTGACGTTCTAACAAGAAAAACTATAACATTTTCAAGGTAATTTCTTTTTACAGAAAATAACACGTGTGTACAAATGTCCGATCGGCTCACGCCAGTACCTACCTAATTGATGAAGCTATTAGGCCAGGTCAATACGCACTGATAAAATTTGAAGATACAGGAAAAAAGAGGTCAATATTTTATAGATATGTTTGTCGTATCAAAGAGCTCATTTCTTTACCAGATGAACTAGTTGTAAGCGGAATGAAATTAAGCATTAAAATGGAAAACCAAATTTCTGGTTTGTAAAGAAACACAGGTTAGTTGTAAAGAAGGAAGACATTGTATGTCCTTCTTGCCGAACCTAGGAAAGTAAAAACGGAAAAACAGACCTGAATATAAATTCAACACAAGAGTAGATATTAAGGATTTTTTATTAGTAAATGTTACTTGACTGCTTGACCGATGTCAACCGGGTTGACTTTGGCCCACCTATCTATTAATCACTAATGATATAAATTCAATATGATTAAAGAAACCCCGAATGGCAAGGGGACTTTGATTACCCGTTTTTAATTTATCTTAACTCTAAATATCAATTTCGCAACGTTTATTGTAAAAAAAAAAATCTTTTGGTCTCAATACAGTAAGTGTGAATAACATGAAATTAATAAACCATTTTACGGTGCCTATAACTTTTTTTTATTTTGCACTTAGATATCTCAGTTTTGGTATATGGTATCTCTTTTCTAATATAACCCTGGCTACTAAATTCAGTTGCCATAGCTTTGTTATTTTCGGAGATACAAACAATTTTACAAAGAAAACCAAAAATTTTCCTGTTTACGAATTGATCTAAGCCACTTACAAAAGGAAGGTACTTACGGTGTAATACATACATACATACATACATACATACACACATATATATATATATATATATATATATATATATATATATATATATATATATATATATATATATATATATATAAACATATAAAATTTGAAACTGACCCGGATATGTGTTTTAGAGGGCCTAGTTTGCGTTTATTTAAAGAAATTGTTTCAAGATACATACGCCCCTTCATTCATTTGTGACCGATAGGATACACTTCATAAAAAAGCATGTACACTTCTCTCTCAATGTTTCCCGTCACCGTAGCCTATCTGCATTAATTTGTTAAATTCTAGTTTTTCGCTCAATTCTACGATAATAATAATCATTATTAAATTGTAAAAGTTCTCCATTTTCTAATGTGAAGCCCTGTAAAGTATTACAAACTGCAGATAACTGACAACAAACCATGTTTGCAATTGACGGCTACAAATACTGTCACATTTTTTCAATGGGTAACTTGATAAGAAATTGAATAATGGAGTCAAACCGAAGGAGGTGATTTTTAAGAAAGTAAATTTTTTCTCAAATGTTTTCTAATGAAACCTGATTAAAATTTTATAGTACCGTATCAAGAACCAAACGTTCTTTGCAAGCATTAAAAAAATCATATCTTGCCTTTAAAAAAATTAGTTGCCATAGCAACGAACTTGTTTACGCTATGAAAAATTCAGTATCGCCAATATGTAGCAAAAAATATGTGGAAAACTTTTGTTATGTAGGAGATAATATCTAAATTAGAATTTAGCGCCATGTTGTTGGTCATACTTGTTAAGAGTAAGTTGGCCACACTGGCTCGAATGACGTCAGAAGATGAGTGGGAAGAAAGTAAATCGAAGGGTCTTGTGCTGTAAAGTAGTGTCTTAATATTGAAGAAATAAAGAAAGATTACAAGTGTATAAATAATCGTTGCGTTATTACCTACCTTCACGAGATCCCGCCCAAGCTACCACAGTTAAAACATTTTTTTGTCAATTCTCTTTAAAAAAATTCACTATTGGGGAGATCCCAACTTTTGAATTTTGACAAAATTTCTTCAATTGAACGCGAACTAGCCCCCCTAGAACCAATATCCAGAGTTAGCTTCAATTTTTAGATGTTTATATATATATATATATATATATATATATATATATATATATATATATATATATATATATATATATATATATATATATATATATATATATATATATATATATATATATATATAAACATATGGTACGCTGGATTTTGTCATAAAGAGTTTCCTATGTACCAAAATTCAGATCTCTGTGTTAAAGACAAAAAAGTTAGAGGTACATTAATTTTTAATTAATTAAATCTGATTAAAAAAAGTTAAAACGTCAAAATTGATAATTATGGTAGGATTACAAATCTGAGTAGAAAATACGACACGAAATGACAAACAAGCTCCTAGATATGTGTCTAAGTCGTTATTTTCCTTTATTTCGTTAAAATATGAGCAAAAAATCCATTGTAAATAAAAATTGTTTGGTGTAAATAGTAAAGACGTTAGACAATTAACATAGGTACTACCGGATATACCAGCTAGTACATACATCTCGACCGTAGCCGAGCGGTAGTCCTGTACATCGGATAATAGACTCCTACATGACGAGTTCTAATCCTAGTTAGTGACTTCACTTTGCTGTTATCTGATTGGAGTGTTGTTATTCCGATGAATTTTTAGCGAGTTTTTTATAAAAGGTAATTTAATAAAGAGGAGGTGAAAGGTTTAACACCTAATTCAATTTGAATAGCATATCTGGTTGTTTGTTCTTACCCTAACTTAGCGAAACCGTTCCATATTTAATACAGTCGCAGAATTTTCCCGTGGCTTCACAAGTGCTTGTTTTAGTGAATTTTCTTTTAAAAAATCACTTTTGAAGAGTTCCCGACTTTTGAATTTAGAAAAAAATTTCTTCAAATGAGCGCGAACTAGGCCCCCTAATGCTCATATCCAGGGTCAGTTTCAATTATATATATATATATATATATATATATATATATATATATATATATATATATATACATATATATATGTATATATATATATATATATATATATATATATATATATATATATATATATATATATATAAAACAGGATTTTTAACAAGGCATTTCTGTATACTATACATGGAGAAAGGTTAAGGGCAAGGCCGCAATTATATCGAGCTTTACCGTAGAAAAGCGTCACCCTGTATTATTGTAAACAAAAAGTAAACCCGGATGTGGATTCTAGGGGGCCTAGTTTGCGCTTATTTGAAGTATATCTTTTTTAAATTAAAAAGTCGCGGTCTCCTCATTATCGAATTTTTCTACGAAAATTGGCTAAAAATTATAGACCGTTAAACCATCAACTTAACTCAAACTACAGCCAAAGCATCAGAGAAAGTGTCCATTTGAAATTAATTTTTGGAAATATTTGATTAAAATGAAGGGCAATGGCGGTTGAAGCTGAAACTTAATCCGCATTTCTTTCAGGTTCTTTGCCTAAATGTTGCCAATTTTGACGTTTAAAATCGCGACTAGTTACGTTTTGAGGAAAACCCCAAGTTTCAGCTTCAACCATCATTCCCCTTCATTTTAATAAAATATTTCCAAAAAATTAATTTCAAATATACCCTTTCTCTGATGCTTTGGCTGTAGTCTTAGTTAAGTTTATGGTTTAAAGGTCTATAATTTTTGGCCAATTTTCGTAGAAAAAATTCGTTAATGAGGAGACCGCGACTTTTTAATTCTAAAAAGATTTCTTCAAATAAGCGCAAACTAGGCCCCCTAGAATCCAGATCCGGGTTTACTTTTTATTCAGAATAATACAGGGTGACGCTTTTCAACGGTAAAACTCAATATAATTGTTATTACCAGAAAAAAATGAATACGTTACTTATAGGGTGTTTTGAGCTGCATCTTATAAAATTAGTTTGACAATCACAGGTGGCCCCTAAGTCGTTGGTGATACCTACAATTTTTTTGAACAAATCTCATTGCATTTTTGCATTTTTCATCGAAATATGATGCATGTTTTGTAAAAAAATCGAGACACAGTAAGTGCGTTTTGGTGGCGAGTTTTCATTAAATGCTTCAAAATTCAATAACTCAATTTGCTATTAACCTAAGGTTCGTCGGCTAGGAAACGAGTTTTCTCGGAAACATTTAAAGTTTATTTTCAGAAAATTATTGTACAATTTCAAACAAGTTATTTTGATAAAATATGGTACATTGTTTCCATTATATAGGTTATACCGGTAACCAAATTGATGGCTGCTTGTATTAAAGAGTCATATTTGCTATTAAAAACATTTAAATGGAAATTCACTTGCTAAACGCACTTGCTGGGTCCACAATTTTTTTGTATAACCAATATCTCAGGAAATACAAGTAACTTTTCATACTTTTTCTAACCTGTATAATTATACAGGGCTGCCCTGAAGTCCGGAATAAAATTAATATACCCTTAACCTTTAACTTTTGGGGAAAACGATCGGAGACGTCAATTTAGTTTTATATTTGCTGACATTTTGACGTTATTCGTTTGTTTTTTATAGATATTTGTCAAAGATATGACGACATAGATTTTTTTTAAATGGAAACATACAACTTGTGATACATCGTTTGAAAGCTAATATCTCGTACAGTATGGTCATAAATTTTGGCGCGATTCTGTCGAGCTATTTCAAAATGGCGACTGTGAATTTTCTTTTAAATCCCTATTTAAATAAGCGGAAATTATAAATCATTAATGTGTTTCTTACGAGATTTTCATTGTTTCACGTTCTGTCATTTTATGACATTTTAACTTAACAATACATAGTTATGGTTTATTTGTTATTTATTTTGTCAAAAAAAATATGTAACGGAGCAAAACAAAAATCAACAAAAAGGCTGTTTAACGTGGCAAATGCTGAAAATGTCCTCCACCCTCTACTTGACATGCTCCGAGACGATAGTAAAATCCGTCGACGGAATTCAGAATGGCTTGATCCGGTATGTTATGTGTCTCCAATCTAATTTTGTATTTCAAATCTTCAATATTATTAGGCCTATTTTGGTAAACTTTTTCTTTTAAATATCCCCAAAGAAAGTAGTTTAGATGCGTTAAGTCTGGAGACCTCATTGGCCATTAAATTGTACCACGTCGTCCAATCCAGCGACCTGGAAATATCTGATCTAAATATCTTCTCACACTGACACCAAAAGCGGGGGAGCACTATCTTGCTGAAACCAAATTGTTTCATTGGGTATATCTGGATCTACTTCGTTGTGAAAAATTACAGCTAGAGCAGGCATCAACTCGAAGGTTGAGAAATCCAGGTACCGTTCAGCTGTGAGGTTTCCTTAAAAAAAGAATGGCCCTAAAATTCGGTAATTAATGATACCTGCCCATACATTTACTTTCTGAGGCCGCTGAGTATGCGCTTTAAATATCGCTTCAAATATCCATCCTGAATTTTCTTGACTCCAGAAACGATAATTATGTCTGTTAACCACCCCGTTTAAATAGAAAGTAGCTTCATCAGAAAATAATATGTTCTGTGGAAACCTATTATTCTTGTCACACCGTATCATCATTTCTTCGCAAAATTGCAAACGCCTGTCATAGTAATCTTCTAAAAGCTCTTGGACAAGATATACTTTTTAAGGGTGGTATTTTTCTGCTTTCAAAAATCTTCCAATATTATCTCTAGATGTATCATGATTTTGAGCCAATAAAACTGTTGAATCATGCGGATTATCCTGCAGATATAATGCAATATCTAATTTTTCATCGTTGCCTAAAACACGTGGCCGTCCATTCCTAGGCAAGTCCTTTACTGTGCCATCTTCATCAAATTTAAGGAATATTTTACTAACTGTGAAATTTGTTTTTCTGGATATTTAGCATTAAATAAAGTGCACACTTCACTTTGACTTCTTATTTTATATCCACATCCTAACAATATCAAGACTTCGGTACGCTGCCTTTCCGACAAAACCATTTTAGTTCAGAAAATTGTAAAATAATACTTCCGAAATACCTAAATTAATTTGACAAAGTCAAAATGTCACAAAATGACAGAACGTGAAACAATGAAAATCTCTTACCTGGAAAGGTCAAAAACACATCAATGATTTATCATTTCCGCTTATTTAAATAGGGATTTTTTTAAAACTTTTAACAGTCGCCATTTTGAAATAGCTTGACGATATCGCACCAAAATTTATGAGCATACTGTACGAGATATTAGCTTTAAAATGATGTTTCACTAGTTGTGTTTTCTTTTAAAAAAATATCGATGTGGTCATATCTTTGACAAATGTCTATAAAAAACAAATGAATAACGTTAAAATCTGAGCATATATAAAACTAAATTGACGTGTCCAAGCGTTTTCCCCAAATGTTAAAGTTTAAGGGTATTTTAATTTTATTCCGAACTTCTGCACAGCCCTGTATAAGCCTATTAAAAGAGAAATACAAAGGGAATTAATAGTTGTTGACATGGTGTGCAATAAGGCGTGTAACCTTACTATTACGTAGCCAAGGTTTGTTGGATCTTCAAGATAATTATCTGGCATTGTGTACTTTGTGTCTATGACATACGTGCTCATAATGAATAAGAATCGATCCTTATAGACGTATCCAGCGAAGCCATTATGTGTCCTGAATTTACTGTCCGCTGCGTTTAATTAATGCTAACGATTGGTGACATAGACCCAGTTTCCTTAAAGAGAATACATACAGTCGTCGTCTTTACTGCGCTATTGGGATAACCATCTCATAAAAGATAGCAAGGCTGGCTTTCTGGATGTTGATGTTTTTGCTATTATGTAAACGTATACTGTATGAACATTTTCCACACATATCTCATTAACCATTATTTTTATCAGTGAATTTTCTTTCATTCATTTCAGACATTCACCAATGAGGAGATCCCGACTTTTGATTTTGAAAATATTTCTTCAAATGACCGCGAACTATGCCCCCTAGAACCCATATCCAGGGTCAGTTTCAATTATATATATATATATATATATATATATATATATATATATATATATATATATATATATATATATATATATATATATATATATATATACCTAAAAAAAGAAAAAAATAACATTAATATCAAAACTCTACATGACACATAAAGATAGACAAATACATCTACAGCAAAATATAAAAGCAGTTTTGACAACTATATATATATATATATATATATATATATATATATATATATATATATATATATATATATATATATATATATATATATAGATAGATAGATATTGTCGCATTTGTCTATGAGAATTAAGTTTATGTACTTTGTTTATTCTATGGTCAGATGTCGGTTATAAAGTGTGTTGGTAAGAGAGAACACTCTGGAATTATATTTCTAGAAGGGACCAGAAGTGACAGGTATAGAAAAGTGTAGAAGGTCTAGAATCTCTATGGACAGTATAAATAGACGAGCGGTGCGCATAGTAAGTCAGTTTAGTATTGAATTAGTGCGAAGAATCTCTGCAAGATCAGTGTCAGCAGTAAGTCATAACTGGGTGTGTTTTTGAAACAGAATAAACTGTGTACCAACTTCAAGTCTGTCTATGCCTAAGACACGCAGCGCAACAGCCAATATGGACGCCCAGCTATTGGAATTGATTAAAGAAATGAAAGAAGAGGCCATAAAAAGAGATGAAGAAGCCAGAAAAAGAGGTGAATAGGATAAAGGGATGAGAAAAAGAGACGAAGAGGTCAGAAGAGGAGACGAAGAAGCCAAAGAAGAAATGAGAAAAAGAATGAAGAGGCCAGAAAAAGAGACGAAGAGATAAGAGAGGAACTGTGAAAAAGAGACGAAAAGGTCAAAGAAGAAATGAGAAAAGGAGATGAAGAGGCCAGAAAAAGAGACGAAGAAGCCAAAGAAGAAATGAGAAAACGAGATAAAGAAACAAAAGAATAAATGATAAAAGAGATGAAGAAGTCAGACGAAGGGATGAACAAACAAATAAAATTCTGCAAGAACAAGCCAGCAAAATTGAGAAGCAGGTAAAATATGACATCTTCCAACAAGTAGAAAGTCGAGTAATGGGTATCAGCGACGATGTACATGACAAGCTAACGAGTGTGCAGGAAGTACAAGCAGAGGCACAGGAGAAAATGCAATCATTAGAAAAGAAGTATGATAGCCTAGTCAAGGGAAACATCAGACTCGAAAATAGCCACGTAAGAATTAAGGTTCCCACAATTAATGGCTCAGTCCTATGGGGTGTTTACCTACGCCAGTTCGAAGCCGCTGCTACAGCAAATGGTTGGGGCGATAGAGAGAAAGCGACTTTCTTAATTGTAGCTCTTAGAGGAGATTCTCTAGATGTGCTTCAAGGTATTTCCAGGGAAGAACCGCTGAGTTTTGACAGCATTAGATATCAATTAGAAATGAGATTTGGCGAATAGCAGTTACAACAGTTGTATCGATTGCAGTTGAAAAATCGTTGTCAGAAACCGGGCGAAAGTCTCCAACATCTCCATGCCGACGTTGTCAAGCTGACGCTATTAGCCTACCTCAGAGCTCCGATGAAGTTTTTAAGCCAGCTGTCGGTGCAAACCTTCATTGACGCCATCAGATATACCGACACGCAGCAGGCGCTGAGGATGGCAAGACACAAAAACTTGAACGATGTTTTGACACATGCCTTGAAGTTTGAAGTGGTAAAGCAAGCGTCGGAAAGTCATGTGAAAGTTCGCAAATCCAAGTCCAAGAAGAAAATAAAACTAATTCATCCAAGATCATGCAGCTACTAGAGAAAATAACAGAACAAATAAGGACGACCTCTCATGGCACCCAATAAGAACTCACCGTACAAATGTCTTGCACTGCTGGAACTTCGGCAAGGTGGGACATATAAGCGGCGAATGCTGGGCTCTAAGATCACGCGTAAGGGAGAAAGTGAAGCTAAGGCCGGTAACCATTTCTCAGGTTAGCGATTCTGGCAGCGCTCTTGTCGTAAGCGGATATGTAAGCGGTAATAAGACTCAGATGGTCGTCGACAAAGGCGCACCTAGGACGATTATTCGCCGCGACATGGCGAGTAAGAGAGCGAGTAAGAGAGCCAGACAGAGTGTACAGAGTAAATGAAGTCGGTGGTGGTCAGATCAAGGTATTTGGCGAAACTAACGTTGAGCTGCAAATTGGGACATGGAAGGCAAATCAGAGAGCCATAGTCGCTGCCATATCAGACCCGATTATAATTGGCTTGGACATACTGCAAGGTCAGTGCGCCAAACTTGATCTTGGCACGAACATCCTGACTATCGGCGGTGAAGAAATAAGAATGTCGACTGGCAGTAACCTGGTAGTGCGGAAAATCACCATAGAGGAAAATAGCACCGTCTGCCTTGAAAGTGCCATTCCAGTGAAGAGAGCTGTGAGAGGAAGAGACGACCCAGTTATTCAGCCAGAAGCAAGTGGAGAAGAAATGATGGGAGTACAAGACGAAGGGTGTAAAGACCATGTTAAAGTGAAGCCAACCCAGAAAATGGTCAGTAAGCACATTTGTTGAAACAGAGCCGATGTCGAGAGGATGAATGGGGCCCGTCGAGATATTTGTGCAAGTAGAAACACGAGAACAAGAGCAACTACACGTAAGAGCCAGTACCACGTAAGAACTTCGCTTGAAGAAAGCTCCGACATATTGACGAGAAGGAAAACCATCCACTCTGCTGTCCGAATGCATATGCGAGTATAAAGCGGCCGCATGAAGGCCCGTTATGACGTGCGAGCTAATTTAGTTGGTTTTAAGGAAGGAGATCGTGTGTGGTTCTACAATCCAGTACGACGCAAGGGACGGCCACCGAAACTACAGAAATTATGGGAAGGTCCTTATAAGGTGGTCAAAAGAGAACCTCGGTGGTTCAGGGGTAAGAACGTGTGCCTCTGAACCGAAGGGTACTGGGTTCGATCCCAGGGTACTCCTTTCACTTTTCCAGTACAAACTGTAAAATTAACATCAACCGAGGTTCTGACATTGTATTTGAGCAAGTTGAATGTCTCTCTTGCGGTGCTATCGGGGCGGCAAGGCCGCGGACGAGCCCTGAGGGAACAAAAAAAAAAGTTGAATGTCTGCACGTTCCGCCCTTCGGAGGGGGCGTAAAGCCGTCGGTCCCGTGTCCATACGATGTTGGTCACGTTAAAGATCCCTACCCTCCTTACAGAAAGGCAGGGGTTCGGCAAAATTTCCAGGATAGTGAGGTGAAACTGCTCCCTGGCGTCGGTGATTGGCCATAGTCGCGGAAATAGGCCAACATTAAAGAAACAAAAAAAAAGGTGGTCAAAAGGATCGATGACGTTGCCTATCGAATTCAGAGGAGCCCGAAGAGCAAGATGAAGCTGATTCACATGCACAGACTTACGCCATTCCAAGAAATGTCAGAATTCGACCGGGACGATCGAATATAAGAGGAAGGCAGTGTCACATTTGTCTATGAGAATTAGGTTTATGGACTTTGTTTATTCTATGGTCAGATGTCGGTTATAAAGTGTGTTGGTAAGAGTGAACACTCTGGAATTATATTTATAGAAGGGACCAGAAGTGACAGGTATAGAAAAGTGTAGAAGGTCTAGAATCTCTATGGACAGTATAAATAGACGAGCGGTGCGCAGAGTAAGTCAGTTCAGTGTTGAATTAGTGCGATGTAGAATAAGTGATCATAGAGTATTAAGCGAGTCAGCAGTAAGTGTTGGTGTATAAGAAACGATCATAGAAGGCGAATAGTGAAATATAGTTCTATGGTCTCATTTAGTAAGAGAGACATATTTTAGTTGATACTGGTGTTGGAAATAGTTGGTTATAATAAAGTAGTAGTTTGAAAAGATGTGTTTTGTTAGTCAACAAATGCAGAACCCCGTATAACGTAACAATATATATATATATATATATATATATATATATATATATATATATATATATATATATATATATATATATATATATATATATATATATATATATATATCGATATCAAGCCATGACTGTACTTAGTGCAAAATGTGAGTACAAATAAGCGTTCAAGACAATCAATATCAAGCGTGAAGTGAAAATGAGTTGGATAAAAAACTGTAAAGCTTGATTACAAAACGATTGTAAGAAAAGTAGAAGTAGCTTAGTAATTCAAAAGAATCTGTAGAAAAAAACAACTTGTTTAGTAGAATAGGTAAAGGAAAATATGCTTGACCTCGTTTAATTAAAAAAATTTAGTTGTGACTAGTTTAAGTAAAATTTTTTTTAATTTAGATAATAAGTTGTGACTAGTTTTAATGAAATTTGTTGAGTTTAAATAAATAAATTGTAGTTAGTTTCAGTGAAAATTTATCACACTGAATAAGAAAGAGATTTTCAAAGTAAAACCAAAAAGGGTTAGAAAATAGTAATTAGCAGAAATTTAAACCTACCGCTTAGTGATGACACATTTGACTTATATACAACTATTTCCACAAATATTTAAATAATATTTCTAAAGATAGTAACTTTTTGTGAGCTATGTTATGAATTTGCATTGTCATTAGACGAAAACTGAAAAAACAAGCAAGTAACAATCATAGGAAACACGGTCAGATTATGTGATTATTTAGCGAATTTTCGAAGAAAATATTCAAATTAACTTTAGTACAAAAAGGCAAGAAGTAATGAATTTGATTGGATTATCTACATTTACATTTTCATAATATATAAACAGTTGATAAATTGTTTTTACAATTTATGTCAAATGAAATTTTAAAGTGGCAGACTTAAGTAATGTTCTTATTTCTAAGATAAATATGAAAATGAATGAAATGAGTATTTTTCAGCTTATATTTTTCTTTACTTCCATTGGTTGAAATTGACGTGAAAAGTTAAAAAAATACCTTTTTTTTCAAACTTAATTACATATTAAGTATATAATTTAAATTTTATATATTCTTTCAGCAAATGGTTTTGTAAAAAAATAGTCATTTTTCGCAAAAAAACTTTGGTTTCCGTGGAAATCATTGTTTGTAAGGTTTTTGTGACATTTTGTGACAGCTTGTGGCATGAAAATGAATGAAATGAGTATTTTTAAGCTTATATTTTTCTTTACTTCCATTGGTTGAAATTGACGTGAAAAGTTAAAAAAACACCTTTTTTTTTCAAACTTAATTACATATTAAGTATATAATTTAAATTTTATATATTCTTTTAGCAAATGTTTTTGTAAAAAAATAGTCATTTCTCGCAAAAAATTTTGGTTTCCGTGGAAATCATTGTTTGTAAGATTTTTGTGACATTTTGGTGATTACTAATAAATGTTTTATAGGTTATTGTAAAAAAATGTTTTCGAATTTTCGTGAAAAAATTGTATGCATGTTTACATCCAAAAAAATTTTTTTGATGTTGCGTCGAAAAGCTTTTTGTGAATAATGATATCTTGGTAAGTGGGTAAATTACTTGAAGAGCTTCGTTGGCCAGGAAAACCGGACCAGTTTCTCGGAAACATTTAAAGTTTATTTCCGGAAAATTGTTGTACTTTTTTAAACAATAAAATTATTTTGATGAACTATGGTTCTACTATACAGGGTGAGTCAAATTCTAAGCTCACCATTGGGGTCTCGGAAACGGTGAGAGATACGAAGTCGGTTAGATTGGGGAAAAGTTGTCTATTTCTGCCCTCAGTATGAATAGTATAGAGGACAAAATAGAAAAACAAGAACAAAGTATGAATGCAAATATAAATAGCATAATGCAGGAGATAAATGAGAAGTTGGCGAAACAGGAAATTAATATAAAGCAAGATATAAATGATAACTGACCAAAGAAAATTTGAGTTACCCACTTTAGTTCCTGAGTTATTTCCAAAAACATTTTTTTTTTGTTTTTTCTGCCTTCTGCCATAACTTTTTTACTACTCGTCGTATGAATATGCGGTTTTCACTTCTTCAGAGCACTGATTCATCTAGAATATTACTGGCATATCAAATTTGTTGTGCAACGTTTCGGTTTTTCTAGAACATCTTCAACTTTATTTTTTCATATGGACGCTATATTTGTTTTTGAGCCCATTAGATAGGTCTTTTTGCGCTGATTTCACTGATATACTTAATGGGTTTGCATTCAGAAATGGCGGAGATATTTCCGAAATTCTAAATATTCGTATGAAAAACGCATTAGCCGTGGCTCAAAGCTGTGTAACCATTTCTGTTTGAAGTGACATTTTATAATTTCAGATGTGGCAGTTCCTATCTTGTTGTCATTATTGTTGTTATCACAGTTCTTACTTCATTGTTTGTTGAGTTAATCGATGACGATGTATTTCTCCAACGCAGAAAAACGAGACATGTTTAGAATCTATTATTCGCATAATAGACACAGCAAGATCGCCTGTGAATTGTATCTCAGAGAATACCGGGACAGGAGGCAACCACATCGTACTGTTTTCGAAAAAATATATAACAATCTCAACAAGTACGGTTCTTTCACCAAACCCAGGAGCAAATATGGTTCGCGAATGAGAGAAGAGGAATCAATGCAGGTCAGTCAACAAGTTATCAATAATTAGTCTTTATATGTTTGTAATTTATTAAGAAAACATGCATCCAACAACTAAAAAGAAATTCTCTTCAAGAAATAATCCACATAGTTCTTGACAAAGTATGTGATAGGGTACATAAATTGTATGATTATATATTGTTATTATTGTCGCAGTTGTAATGCGTAGTTATTTCAGTTTAAAGACAATCCAAGAATTTCAACGCGAGAGGTCGCTCGGAGATTTCAAATTCCAGAAACAAGAGTCAGTAGCTCCCTGAGAAAAAATACAGATTTCGCAACATTTGTTCCCAGATGACATGGAAAGACGGCTGAATTGGTGTTCTTGGCCAAGGCAAAAAGTCCAGAATGACCCAGAATTCCTGGAGAACGTTCTCTAGTCACATGAAACCAGATTCACGAATTTTGGGGTCTTTAACCGCATATAACGAGTATTATTAGGCCAAAAACAACCCTTATCAAAATATACAGGCACAAGCCAAGTCCGATTTGGACTGAATGTTTGGGCAGGCATCATAAATGTAGACTTTTTGGACCGTTTAGTTTCAACGAAAATTTAACAGGAGAAAATTACTTGGATTTTTTATCGAACCAGTTTCAAGTCTATTTGGATGCACTTCCACTTGCACAACTTTTACGACTGTGGTTCCAACACAATGGTGCATCTGCGGAACCCAATTTCAGACAGAAACTTTGTTGATAATCAGTTCCCAAACCAGTTGATTGGGAACCGTGCAGTAGTCCTCCGGCCCGCCGGAAGCCCGTACCTTATACGCTTGGATTAATTTTTATGGAGACACCTAAAAAATATGATTTACAGAGACCTAATTGTGTCTCTGGAAGATTTGAGAAATAAAATAGTCAACGCTCTCAGAACTCTTAAACGAAGATGCATAAAGAGGCCCGTTGGCAACCTCAACCGGCGAATGAATTTATGAATAGAAGGGAATGATGATTTAATCGAACATCTGAATAGAATAGGAACCATTATTTTAAGTTTGCTTCAGTTTTTGTATGCGTAGGTAAATAGAATTTTCTTAAATGTTTTTGGTATTGTTTTAATTGATGCTATTCTGAATTCTATGTTCTTTATGCTTTAAATTCAAACAGAAATTGTTACACAGCTTTGACAGCCATGGCTAATGCGTTTTTCATACGAATATTAGGAATTTAGGCAATACTTCGCCATTCCTGAACGCAAACCCATTAAGTTGTACATCAATGAAATCAGTGCAAAAGACCTATCTAATGGTCTCAAAGACAAATATGACGCACATATGAAAAAAGAAAGTTGAAGATGTTCTAGAAAAATAGAAACGTTACACAAGAAATTTCATATGCCAGTAATATTCTAGAAGAATCAGTGCTCTGATGAAGTGCAAACCGCATCTTCATACGACAAGTAATAAAAAAGTTATCGCAGAAGGAAGAAAAAACAAACAAAAAAGTTTTTTCGAAATTTCAGAAACTAAAGTGGCCAGCTCAAATTTTCTTTGGTCAGTTTATTCAGCGTAGAAATAGGCAACTTTGCCCCAATCTAACCGACTTCGTATCTCTCACCGTTTCCGAGATCCCAATGGTGAGCTTCGAATTTGACTCACCCTGTATAGCTTAAACTGGTAACCTAATTGGATGCCTGTTTTCATTAGAAAAGACATATTTGCTATTAAAAACATTTTTATGAAAATTCATTACTATAACGCACTGGCTGCGTCCAGGATTGTCACGATTTAAAGTTGTAAAAGGATTCTGTCCAATCCAAACCTTACCTGCCTGTATTTACATAGGAAGCACAGTATTCATGAGATTAAATAATTTTCAGACCCCTATATCCCAAGTAATGGCTAAAATCCCACAGGAGCCTGAGCTTTGTTAACGCAAAGGCAAATTGGATCTACGCTATTTGTTCAACTAAGATGTGGGACTCAGGATTCTAGGACGCAATTTACCTGCGCTACTCACAAAGGATACATATATTTTTAAACAGATGAAATACGTGTTAAACAAAATTAAATCGGACGCTGGTTACCTTCTAAAACATATAAAAAGTCTGGACGCAGCAAGTGCGTTATGGTAGTGAATTTTCATAAAAATGCTTTTAATAGCAAATACGTATGTTCTCTTTTAAGAAAGCAGGCATCAAATTGGTTACCAGTATAACCTATATAGCAAAAACAATGTACTATGTATCATCAAATAACTTTATTGTTTGAAAATGTACAAAAATTTCCGATAAACTGTATTCCCGAAAAAACCCGTTTCTTGGTCAACCTTATACGTTAATAGCAAATTAACTTATTCAAATTTTAAGCATTTAATCAAAATTCGCTACCATAACGCACTTGCTGCGTCCCGAATTTCTTGCATGCATTATATTTCGATGGAAAATGCAAAAATCCAATAATATAAGTTGTGTTCGTCTAAAAAAAAGAAAAGAAAATTTGTATCATCAACGACTTATGGGCCACTCTGTGATTGTAGAAATATTTTTTTAAGATGTAGCTCAAGGCACCCTATAATTAATGTATACAATTTTTTTTTTCATATCTTGTTTGTTGATTTTTTACGAAAATTCAACAACAATTATATACCATTAAACGTTAAGCTCTATAGCTAAGACTACTGCCAAAGCATCAGAGAAAGGGTATATTTGAAATGAATTTTCTGGAAATATTTTAGTAAAATAAAAGACAATGACGGTTGAAGCTAAGACATCAGGGTTTGCAAAACATTCTTCTTGAGACATTTTCTTTCCATAGCCCGTATTAGTTTCAAGTTCTTTGCCTAACTTTTGCCAAATTTGACGTTTTAAATCACGACTTTGACGTTTTGAGGAGAACCCCTATTTTTTTTAATGCCTGTGACTTTTATCTTTTAACCTACAGAGCTAAATTTTGGTCTGTAATTCACCTATAATGATATAAACCCGCGTACCAAATGGAGATTGCCCTTACTTTGTTATTTCCGGAGATATATATTTTTCGAAAGAAAACAAACAATTTTCCGGAAAAACCTGGGCCGATTTTCCTGGCTAACGAACTTATCCAAGCCACTTGCAAAAGAAATGGCACGTACCAAATTTCATCAACATCGGTCTATTATTTTTTGAGTTATCGGTACGATATATATATATATATATATATATATATATATATATATATATATATATATATATATATATATATATATATAGGGTCGCTGATAAGTCTGGAAACGGTCGATTATCCGGGAAAATATACAAGGTGTCGAAAAAAGTTTTATACAAAAGTTTTTGGGTTCTTCAATGTCTACTAGGCGGTGATAATTTCATTTATACAGGGTTGGTCATACAGGCGTGGCACACCAATATTAATTTTTTTTAATGGAACACCCTATATATTATTCGATATTTCAATCCTTCTCTTAATTTTGAGCAACATTTATCAGAAGCATGATGTATATAAACTCAATCGTTTCCGGGTAAAAAAATAAATAAAAATAAACGCTATTGTTTTTAAAATCTATTGGATGAAGAACAAAAATAAATGAAAAGTAGAATATCTCTTGAAAACAATCTGTGAGTGTGAAAAGAACCGGTTGCGATGTTTTTAACATTGTTTGGAATCCTATTTTATAAGATGTTCAAAGTGTTCTCCATTGACCTCCTGACAATAATGAATTCGCTTAACAAAACATTGCACTGCATTTACAAGAGCGTTTTGAGGAATGTTATTAATTTCATGCACAATCCTTGCTTGCAACTCTTCAATATTCTGCGGTCTATTTTGGTAAATTAAATTTTTTACATGACCCCACAAAAAAAAGTCAAGCGGCGTCATGTCGGGAGACCTAGCTGGCCATTCAATAGTTCCCCTGCGCCCTATCCATCTGCCAGGAAAGGTTTGATTCAGATATTCCCGTACCTCAATTCCAAAATGAGGGGGTGCCCCATCCTGCTGAAACCATATTTCTTCCGCTGGTAGATTTGGGTCGTTATTGTTCGGAAATAATCGACTTACGTCTGGAACAATTGATTGTTGCAAAAGTGTCAAATATCGAGCAGAGTTCAAATTACCGTGTATAAAATAAGGTCCTATGATATGTCCACCAATAATAGCACACCAAACATTTACTTTTTGCGGTCTTTGGGTGTGAATTTGTTCCATCCAATGTGGGTTTTCGTCTGACCAGTACCTACAGTTGTGTGGGTTGACTTGTCCATTCAAACAAAATGTAGATTCGTCGGAAAACAAAATGTGGTTGGCAAAGTTAAAATTTTGGCGTAACTTCTCCATAATAAGTTCACAGAACTCGATTCTGCGATCAAAATCGTCTTCACTCAGTTCTTGCAATAAATGAATTTTATATGGACGGAACTTTTCCCGCTTCGTAATCTTTTGAATTGAATATCGACTCATATTGTGATTCAAAGCCAATTGCTGTGCCGAAGTTTTCGGATTTTCCACCACATCCAATATTACATTCAAAGAATTTTCTTCATTTGTAACGGTTACTGGCCTTCCAGTTCTAGGTTTATCCTTGATACCGCCAGTTTCGTGAAAACGATGCAAAGTTTTCGAAACTGTGGATTTGGAGATCGATTCCCGCTCAGGATGCAACTCATTGAACATAATCACCACTTGAGCAAAACTTCGTGTTCTATCACCGTACCCTATCATCATTAAAATTTCGATACGTTCGGTTTCACTTAAACTTGCCATTTTGCACAAAAACTGTTGACACTAAATTACTAATGTTTCAAAACTGTTGACACTGAATGAATGTTTGACATTCGTTGTCCTGGAAACATTTTAAAACAAAAGAATAATACTGCGTTTCTTATGGGCATCTTATCTTATCTTGGGATTCCAAACAATGTTAAAAACATCGCAACCGGTTCTTTTCACACTCACAGATTGTTTTCAAGAGATATTCTACTTTTCATTTATTTTTGTTCTTCATCCAATAGATTTTAAAAACAGTAGCGTTTATTTTTATTTATTTTTTTACCCGGAAACGATTGAGTTTAGGTACATTATGCTTCTCATAAATGTTGCTCAAAATTAAGAGAAGGATTGAAATATCGAATAATATATAGGGTGTTCCATTAAAAAAAAATTAATATTGGTGTGCCACGCCTGTATGACCAACCCTGTATAAATAAAATTATCACCGCCTAGTAGACATTGAAGAACCCAAAAACTTTTGTATAAAACTTTTTTCGACACCTTGTATATTTTCCCGGATAATCGACCGTTTCCAGACTTATCAGCGACCCTGTATATATATATATATATATATATATATATATATATATATATATATATATATATATATATATATATATATAAACAAGGATCTCATCATTGGTGATTTTTTTAAAGAAAATTTACTAAAAAGTTCGGCGCAGCAAGTGCCTTATGGCAGCGAATTTTCATTAAATGCTTCAAATTTGAATAACTTAATTATATATAATAACATGGCCGGCCATAGCCACTATTTTTAAGGTGAACCCTTATGCTTGTTTTAATGCATTAGATTTGGTTTTTTTGCTCATAACTCCGAATCCGCTTAAAAAGAGTATACCATAAAATATGGGGTATTCTATTTAAAATTCTCATAAAACATGCATTTTAGTGAATTTTCATTCAGAAAATTCACTTATATAGAGAGGTCTCGATGGTGAGACTTTCAGAAAATGTCTTTAAATGAGCTCGAATTAGGGCCCCCGGAACTAATTTCCATGGTCAGTTAAAATGTTTATCTATATATATATATATATATATATATATATATATATATTATTGATGTGGAGAAGAAACAAAGTAGGGGCTAAAGCTGAACCTTGAGGGACTCCTGCATTAATTGGATACAGTTTAGAGTAATGGCATCCACGACAACAGAAATGCACCGGCTCGAGAGGAAATTTGCTGTCCAGGTACAGAGTTTTGGTGGTAGGCCATAGGCCGGAAGTTTATTAAGCATCGCTGCGTGCCAGACCTGGTCGAATGCCTTGGATATGTCTAGAGCGACAATCTGGGATTCACCGTGTAGTTCCGTAGACTTGTTCCAAGAATTGGTGACAAAGGAAATGAGGTCGGCAGTTGATCTGCGCTGACGGAATCCATACTGCCTGTCGTGGATTAGACTGTGTTTTTCAAGAAATTTTAGTAATTCGGTGTTTATATACTTTTCCATTACTTTAGAGACGATAAAGGGAGATAAATAGGCCTGTAGTTGCTAGGAAGCGCTTTAGATACTTTCTTGGGGACGGGTTGTACTCGAGCAGAATTTCAATCAAATTTTTCAATCAAATAACACCACAAAGTACTCAACGTCAGCACTAATCACGTTAGGTACCTTAACAGCAATGATTACCTCGTGGGTGTTATTTTTAATACATCGCTGTACAAATTCCACTCGCGCCTAACATGCATTGCAGAAACTTAGGTCAGGTGACTGTTAGATACCGTTGTAGTCTATTTAGTGACCAGTCAAAAACTGAGATAGCGCGGTACTTCGCCGAAGATGTGCTCCAGGTAAGCATCGAAAGGGCTGAGGTAATGCCGCAGTCAGTCACCGCTGTGGTGCACTAGGTAAGCACTGAACATGAGAGGTAACGCGGTAGTTAGTCACAGTTTTTGCGCGACTGGTGGCTATCGGCCAACCGAGGGCGAGCCAGGCATTGCACCCGTTTAAGCACGCAGCTCCAGTCAGTCACCGCTGTGATGCACTAGGTAAGCACCGAACATGAGAGGTAACGCGGTAGTTAGTCACAGTTTTTGCGCGACTGGTGGATATCGGCCAACCGAGAGCGAGCCAGGCTTTGCACCCGTTTAAGCAAGCAGCTCCAGACAGTCACCGCTGTGATGCACTAGGTAAGCACTGAACATGAGAGGTAACAGAGTAGTTAGTCACAGTTTTTGCCTGGCTGGTGGCTATCGGCCAACCGAGAGCGAGCCAGGCTTTGCACCCGTTTAAGTAAGCAGCTCCGGTCTGCTAGCAATGTCAACGTGGACGCCAGATGTCTTCTGTCATTTTAGTTACTCATTGGCCTCTATGTCTATGAGAGAGATGCAGAGATGCATCTATTTCGCGCCGGTTGCTGCAGAGACTCCAGTCGAACCTATGTACTCCCAACGGTTTTGTTCGACCAGTATCTGTCAAGTATATTTTTTGCTTAACGGTAGCGGTTCGATTGTCGGCGTCTCTTCACTTGTCAACCTGTTCCATCAATTTAAGACTTTATGTGTAGCGATATCCTTATTCATAGAATAATTCCCTTTAACGAAAATTAAAATACCAGAATATTATGTCACCCTTTATGCAGTTAGATCTTATTGAGAGACTTATTGATTTTTATCAACTATTTCAAACAAACGCATATTCCACAGCGGGGCCATTAGACAATGAGATCATTCTCTGGTATTTTACAATGAAGCTATTGCGTCATTAAATTTTTCAGGAAATATTTATCTCAGTAGGTATAGAAGAGGGGTTCTGGAGCCACCTTCCGCTACTGAGCATGCGCGTGACGTAACAACTATGGCGGATGTATTGAGGATGACGTAAGCTCTAGCCTGAGATGACGTAATCCAAGATGGCCGACCGGAAGTGAAAAACCCGGGGAATTTAAAACTTTGGCCGGTAGATGGCACCACTAATCAAAGTAAGAAGCGCCGCCATTTTGATTTTTGCAAAAAGTGACTTAATAAATATGGCGGTTGGCGGAAACTCAACTTTTTAAATTCTTGGTTAAAACCCTAAGTGTGGGGTGTCATTTTACTCGGCTTGGCAAGCAGAATTCAAAAATGGTATTTACGCATGCGCAAACCCAACTTTGGAGTTTTTGGTCTAAGTCTTAGGTGTTTGGAGTCATTTTACTCAGCTTGGGGAGCATATTTTAAAAATTCCAGGAATGCCAGACATAACAGCAAACAAAAATCCTAAAAATGTTAAGACCAGACATGGCAACAGCTAAAAATCCTAAGAATGTTAAGATCAAGCATGCTAAATATGGCAACATGGTAACAGGAAATGAGTCATATGTTTACCATTTCAGTCAGATGATGTCATTTAACACAAACAAGATGTTAGCACTTTAAGGTTGAAAATAAAACAACTGATTTAAATACAATTAATTTATTAAGATTAATTCACAAGACTTACATACTAAAATATTACATACTAAAATATTACATAATAGCTCTTACAGTACCAGTTAAAGGTTTATATTCAAATACACAATCATGAATAACTAAACAGTAAGCTTTGGTTCTACTGGGAAAATTGTTTTTGCTCATAAACTCCACTTTGATGTCCACTGTTGACGACTTGATTGACTCATTCTGGTGCTGACAGTCGATTACAAATAGAGCTCGATCTTTAAACTCATCATAATTTAAGAGAGGCTCTGCTATGTTTTTATAACAAAAACTTTTTTGAAAATCTGTGTACATCTGGTAAGCTTCAACATATTTAGATTTTTCAAAATCCATATTCATAGATTCATAAGGGTAGCATTCTGAATTTAGGAATACTCGTAGATCTACCACACCAATATTATCAAAAAAGTCACCTTTCTTGCTTACATTGTCTTTTCGATCTGTTTGAAATGCTATAATAACATATCTAGGTCTTTCTAAGTTTGTTGCAGTTTTAACAGACCACACATCTTTATTAATACCCCTAAGCGCTGGTAGCTCATATATGTCCCATTTGCGATAGATGTGTCTTTTGCAATTTTATCCATCAGTTCCAACTTCATTTTATTGTTTGGAAATACATGTTTAGCTTTTAAAAACATGTTGGTTACAGTAATTTTAGATCTTGCACTACCAGTACTGTAATAACTGTTGGCATCACTTCGAGCTCTTGTAAATCGGAAAGTATGTTTACCACAGAGAACTCCTTTAAGATGCTGGAAGAAACTTAAGAGATACCAAAGAGGTAGGAGCAAGTGAAACTTGTTATCGTTTAAGGTGATATGATCTGACGATACATTCAACCCGGCGTTGCTAAGAGATTTGGCTTCATTCTTGCTAAACCAAAGCAGGGTTTTGATGGTTGTTGTGGTGTATGGGTCTCGTACTCGCTCCACTATAATTTGCAACGACATTATTCACATTCATCCGTTTACTGTCAAAATCGAATGCTTTTTTCCTTGCTGCTTTAGTAATATAGATTATATAGTCAGTGCCAGTTTAATGTAAAAAGTCTGGACGCAGCAAGTGCGTTATGGAAGTGAATTTTCGTAAAAATGTTTTTAATAGCAAATATGTCTCTCTAATGTCAGCAGGCATCAATCTGGTTACCGGTATAACCTATATAGTAGAAACAATGTACCATATTTTATCAAAATTACTTATTATTTGAAAATGTATAAAAAAAATCCGAAAACAAACTTAAAATGTTGGGTTCCTAGCCAACAAACCTTAGGTTAATAGCAAATTGAGTTATTGAAATTTGAAGGATTTAATGAAAATTCGCTACCAAAACGCACTTACTGCGTCTCAATTTTTTTGCATTATATTTCGATAAAAAATGCAAAAATTAAATCGTATAAGGGTGTTGGAAAACACAATTAAAGGGATCACCAACGACTTATAGACTAACCTATGATTGTCTAAATATTTTTATAAGATGCAGCTTAAGACACCCTATAATCAACGTATACAATTTTTTTCTCGTATGTTGTATAATAACAATTATATTGAGCTTTACCGTAGAATTGCGTCACCCTGTATATATATATATATATATATATATATATATATATATATATATATATATATATATATATATATATATATATATATATATATATATATATATATACAAACAGATAGAAACTGAAAGTAAATCCGGATATGGATTCTAGGGAGCCCAGTTTGCGCTCATTTGAAGAAATCTTTATAAAATTCAAAAGTCGCGGTCTCCTCATTAACGAATTTCTGTACCAAAATGAGGTAAAAATTATAGACCGTTAAACCATAAACTTAACTAAACCTACAGCGAAAGCATCAGAGAAAGGGTATATTTGGAATGAATTTTCTGTATATATTTTAGTAAAATGAAGGACAATGACGGTTGAAGATGAGACTTAAGGGTTTGCAGAATACTCCTCTTGCGGCATTTTGTTGACCTAATGTTGTTTCAGGTTTTTTGCCTAAATGTTGCGAATTTTCACGTTTCAGATCGCGACTTGACGTTTTCGGGTGAACTTCATTTTTTTTTAACTGCGCATAACCGGTTTCTCTTTGAACTTACAGACCTTAATTTTGAGACATGGTTCACTCTTTATAATGCAAACATGCGTACCACATTTGGTTGTCCTTACTTTTTTATTTCCAGTGATATAATTTTTTTCAGAAATCACAACATTTTCTGGGAAAACCTGGGCCGATTTTCCTGGCTAACGAACTTATTCAAGCTACTTGCAAAAGGAAGGTACTCATTAAATTTGATCAAAATCGGCCCATTATTTTTTGAGTTATCGGGGTGATACGCACACACACACAATACTACTCCGTCTCAATCGTTGAAATTTAAATATACAGTCCACTGAATCGAAGCTGTATATACGGCATATATACACATATATGTATAAATATAGGTATGACACCAACAACTCCAGAAACTCTATTTTGATTAAACGATATGTACCTTCCTTTTTTAAGTGGATTAGATAAGTGTGTTAGCCAGGAAAATCGGACTCGTTTCTCCTGAAAAATGTTGCGTGTTTTTTAGGAAAATTTCATTAAAAGAGAACGCGTAGATCATTACTAGGTAAATTCGCTACCATAACGCACTTGCTGACTTTTATCCACTTGCGTTGATCACTAGAACCTTTAACATAAAATTTTCATAGAAGTCGCTTCAAGGTTTGTGAAAGGATAATATATTCATTTACAGTCATAATAAAAATAAAACAAAATGAAGGCTATAGCCGATTTATGTTATGCATATGCCAGTCTTTTATTTTTTAGAACATTTTCATCCAAAAACCGTCTCCTATATTATATAAAAGGCAACCCAGTTTATCCAAGCATTCATTACATCAAACAATGTTATATCCTTCGACAATTTCTGGAGCGCAAGTTGGATAAACAGCAGTTCTGTCATTTTATTGCTGGCTGTAGTTGAAATTGAAAAAACTTGATGTCTATCGCGTGGCAATTCCAGTCAAGAAAGCCCCTGAAGGCATTTCCAGTTTATCAAGAGCGTTCTATATGCCTTGCTCAGAGAGGCGAGTAACTTAAATGGCTTAAAAAAGGATACTTCACATAATGGCACTACTGGAACGATGAAGTTTTCTTTTATGTGCTCCATTTTCCAATGACGTTGATGAAATCACGTTCCCAATAATTGTTCGGTAAATCAAATTTTAAAGCTTTTGAATATAAAACACTTAAAGTCAAAGGAACCTCTCTTAGACATTCTAGCTCGAAGTCTAAGTACAATGTAGCGAACGGTTATGAAATGATTGGAAGCATTTTGTCATATTAGTGAATTTTTATTTTAAAAAAATCACTAATAGAGAGGTATCGATGGTGAGACTTTGCAATTTTTTTTCAAATGAGCGTGAACTAGGACCCCTAGAACCCATATCCGGGGTCAGTCTCAATTTTTATGTTTTGAGTTTTTTTCAAAAAAAAAATTTTTTTCCGAAAATAACAAATCTGTTTTAATGAAATTTACTATATATATATATATATATATATATATATATATATATATATAATAATAATAATAATAATAATAATACCTTTATTATCCATTTTGACAGCATACAAGCTACATTGGATTTGTCAGCCTTTTACAATAATTAATTCTTCACAACATTAAAATATTCATTTAAAGTATAAAAACAGTGGTCTGATAAAAAATAAGAAACTTGGCTTTTAAACACCTTAATATTTTGGATATTTTTTAAATCATTAGGAAGATGATTAAATATTTTCAATCCAATACAGTTTGGAGAGTCATTTATCATCTTCGTTCTAGCATACGGAACATAAAAGTTACAAGCCTGTCTGGTACTGAAGGTATGAACATTACTGTTTAGTTTAAATTTATCACCATTTTTAAAAACATATATACACAACTCTAAAATATATAAACATGTCACAGTTAAAATTTTATGACTAGAAAAGTAGGCCCGGCATGACGTCATCTGTCCTATGTTGAAAATAGAGCGTATTATTCTTTTTTGAGCGATAAAGACATCATGCAGCAAGGTAGAATTACCCCAAAGACATATACCGTACCTCAGTCTAGAATCAATATGACTGTAGTATAAAGATATTAGTTGCTTTTCAGTCAAAATATTTCTTATATTTATAAATAAAAAATTAAGAGATGCCAGCCTTGAAACCAATGTCGTACAGTGCAACTTCCAGTTGAGATGTTCATCAACGTGTACTCCAAGGAACTTGTAGTTATTGACACACGTTAGATAAGTATTGTCAACACCTACACTAAGTATATCAACTTCCCTCTGACGCGGATGAAATCTCACCATCTCTGTCTTCGAAGAATTAAAATATATTAGACACCGGGAGAACCAACTCCTTAAGTTATTAAAAACGTGATGACATTTATTATTCAAAGCATCATCTGTCTTTTCAGAAACGATTAGAGACGTATCATCCGCATACAGAGTAAAATGCGCATCAGGAGATACTTTGTCAAGCTCATTGACGTAAAGGGTAAAAAGAATAGGGCCCAGTACTGAGCCCTGAGGCACACCAGTAGGAACAACAACACGCTCAGAACATACCCTACTTATTCGTTCCGATGTCTTGAACTTTATCTCAGTATACTGTTCTCTGTTCGTCAGGTAAGAGTCAATCCAGCCAAGCGCATTACCTCTCAAACCATAACAATAAAGCCTGTCACACAGTATCCTATGGTTAACACAATCGAAGGCCCTGCTGAGATCACAAAAAATCCCAACAGGGCACTCACCAGCCTCCAAACAAGTGACTAAACCCTGATAGAAGTCAATGAGAGCCGTTGTAGTGGAGTGGCCCTCTCTAAAGCCATGCTGACAGGCAGACAATATACCACACGACTGCAAAAATTGTTCCAAGCGATTTAGATAGCTATATTCAAATACCTTTGAAAAAGTCATAGATAATGTAATCAGACGATAGTTGTTCAAATTAGTTGGATCGTTCTTTTTTATTAAAGGAAAGCCCTTACCAACCTTTAGGTCACTAGGAAAGATACCCGACTCAAATGAAAGATTTACCAAGCAGGTAAGAGGCTTTATAATATGTCTTAAAACTTTCTTAACTAAAAAAGGTGGAATTTCGTCTCTACCGCACGAAGACTTGTTTTTTATTTTTTTTATTAACAAAATATACAACTCGTCTTCACTAAAAGGCAGTAAGTACATTGTTTTGTTATTGGGTTTTGTCGAAACGTTTAAAGGAGGTAAGTCCCTAGGAATGTTTTTAATAATATTTTTAGGTGCTTCTACAGAGAACGAATTGAATAAGTTAGCGATTTCCCGTGGATCGGTAACTAGCCTCTCTTCGTGTCGTATTACAATATTGTTATGTTCATTGACCTGCTTGCCATTTAGTTCCGAAATCAGATGCCATGCGGCTTTAGTCGGATTATCAGAAGCCAGAATCCTATGTTGGCAGAAATTCCTTTTAGTACATCTTACAAGTTTTCTATGAGCAGCCCTTGCAGCTCTGTAAGAATTATCCGCCTGAGGAGAAACACTTCTTAATAAAAATAAGTCTTTAAGTCTTGAACTAGAGGCTCTGACCTCAGAAGTAACCCACTCACGGCCCTTTGATTGTTTCCTATATATCTTACGGAGTGGAAAATATAAATGAAAGTAATAAATAAACAACTCATGAAAATTCTTATACCCCTCATCAATGTTGCCGGCAGCAAAAACATTTACCCAATTTTCACCAATAAGGGCACTCTCAAAGTCGAAAATAGATTCCTCATCAAAAACTCGCGTCAAAGAAACAGCGCTATGATTCGATTCAACTGAAGCTGTGTCAAGCTCCAACAACACTGTCATGTGGTCAGAAATATTATTGCCAGTCGCAAGGCAGGCACCCTTGCTAGAAAAATTAAGAAAAGCATTGTCGATGGTACTAAGAGTATTATCCGTTACTCTGGTAGGCCACCCAACTACATGAGTCATATTAAAACATCTTAGCATATTAGACAACATATCAAACCCTTTACTTACAATTCCATAGCAATCTAAGTTGAAATCACCGGTAAGAACAAAACGTACACCGGGCCTGACTAAATAGTTCAGCATATCAAAGAGCTGGTTAATAAAAACACTAACATTACTTGAAGGTGAGCGATAACAGTTTAAAATACAAGTTTTAACGTCGTTATAATAACAACATATACCACAGACTTCAAATTCTTTCTCAATGCAAAATTGTTCTACATTAATTTTTTTAATGGACAGGTTATTCTTAAAATAAATCGCTACCCCTCCTCCCTTACTGACACTTCTACAAAAGAAACTACCCAGGCTGTAACCATCGATTTTTAAATAAGTGATCGAATCGTTAGTTTGCCAAGTTTCTGTAAAACACATAAAATTTACATTTTTAAAATGTACTAAGTCAATTAATAGTTCATTAATTTTGTCTATATTTAAACTCTGCGTATTTAAAATCACAATGTTTGGGTCAAATATCACAGATTCGTTGTCGGTCGAAGGCGCGGGAAGAAAAACCTATTTATACATGCACCAGCTGGCCAGACAGTAGGGTCCAGGGCCTTTCTGAAATTATGTTCATAAACACAAACCTTAAAAGAAGCATACTGGCCTTTATGTTTCGCTTCAAGTCTTTCACACGTCACTTCAGGAAACTCAATCTTAAGATGCTGTTGGACTTGTTCAACAGAAGTATTTGGTTCCAACCGAAACACATGGAGAGCCACAAATTTGGGTACAGCCTTCAAATCACTACCACTCTGTTTACTACCAACAATAGGTAAATGTCTTCTCCGTGGCTTTTTATGGACAGTTTTCCATTCACTACTTGCACCACAATCACCAGGAGAATCATCCGTAACTATGTCTATATATTCATCACACTTAGCAGCTGTTTGCGCTTCTAATAATGCAGTGGATAATTGCTTCCTAGTAATATTATTCTTTACTTTAGCTGTGCCACCGTCTTGAACATCACTATGTTTACTTTTGTTATCACTAACCTTATCAGATGATTTTGACGCATTGTCGGCTGAGCCAGAACGAAGCTTCCTATCAATAGTAGGTTTCTCGATTCCTCTGCTTATAGATTGGCTATCGATTGATTGACCTGATCTCGAAACCAACGATACTTTACGATTGTCTACATTACCACCGAGAACGGCTTTGAGACCAAGAGATGGCGTACTTTCAACCTTTTTAACGGAATTTTGTTTAATAAGACTGTTTAATAATTTAACTTGTTCTTTTAGAGATGTAATAAGTTCCTGCATGTAACCAATAGTTACGTTTTTACCTCTAATGATGTCTTTCAGATACATTACTTCTGAATTAGATTGCAATGTTTCATCCTGAGCACTTGTGAACGATGATTCGTCGTCTTCACCACTATGAAACTCTACACTCACACTATCACAACAATTTACAAAGTTGTCGTCAATTACTGTTACATTTTTTAAGTACTTTACGCATCCTGGATGAAATATGCATCCACACTTTACACATTTAGGCCCGGTTGTAGGGATATTATGGCACTTTTTACACCTTTTTGTAGGACCATCACGAGACACGTCCACACCACCAGCCGCCATCTTAACGGTCTTATATATATATATATATATATATATATATATATATATATATATATATATATATATATATATATATATATATATATATATATATATATATATATATATATATATATATATATTGCCTTTGAAAAAACCTTACTAAGTGCTAAAATTCAACTTTCTAAGTTTATAGAAAATTGAGTTATTCAAATTTTCTTTCAAAAATTTTTTTTTCTCCAAAAATTACAAAGTTATTTTAATTACATTTGGTGGATATCTTGCCCTAGGAAAGACCTTACTGCATACCAAAATTAAACTTTATAAGTTTATAGAAAACTGAGTTGTACAAATTTGAAGCATTTAATAAAAATTCACTACCATAACGCACCTGCTGCGTCCAGAGTTTTTCATTGATTTTGGATGTCCTAGCTTAATGAAACTGTTCCATACTAAATACAGACGTAGATGCTGCTATCTCCTCTACAATCAGTTTCGCCTTTGCGGTATCGTCAGATCTGACGAAAACTTTCAGAGTCAGAATCATTTTGTTTGACCTATTTTTAACGAATTTGCGTAGAAAAATTTTTATAATGAGATTCCGACATTTGAATTTTGAAAAAAAACTTCCTGAAATGACCACAAATATGGCCCCTTAGAATCCATATCCAAGGTCAGTTTCAGTTTTTATATGTCGATATATATATCGTAATATCGTACCTGCGGCGAATATGGGAGGTATTGCTACAAAATGTGAAAAACGCATATTTTCAAAATCCGACTAAGTGGTTTTTTAGCATTTCCCGCTCATATTTCCTCCCCGCCCAATACCCCTATTCATTATTGGTACCTTTACTTTCTTGAAGGTTGTTTGCAACAAATTTGTCTTGTGGCTTGTGCATCCAAGAGGAGTTCTAAACATGTTTCTGAAAAACATTTTCTGAAAACCCTCCGTGCAGTTCACTGTTATATATATTTCAATGACAATCATTTACTACTTAACCTCAAAACAGAACTGTCAAACCATAATAAAAAACAAAACACACAATCCCATCTGGTTTTTACTTCAAATAGCTGATATAAAACTTCCTTATTTTCCCCTCTCACTTTCAGACTGGATATCTGGATATGTTACACATCTGCGCATCCGAATATGCCCGAAGGCGCTCATCTCCACAGTTCGGGTGTGAACGTTCGTTGCGCATTAGGATGTTGTGGCGATCCCGCCTTACGTAGGTTATTTTGTTTGGCTATCGCTGCATTATGATGTATGCCTGTGGTATATGTATCAATCTACGTGTGGCAGGTGACTGCTCTTTTTTTGTCTGGCATCATACTTAAACCACTTAACACGTTCATTGCGGCTGTCATATTATGCGTTTTGCCACCGTTGCGTTACCAGGTCAGAATAGATAGTCTTTTGTGCGGTACCGAGTGATAATATCCGGTAAACTTTAAGTAATTTCCAATGGATTTTAGAATGAAAAAGAAAATATAAGTAACTTATATCAAGGCTTTTGCTAATGCTATACTCCAGCCGTTTTGAATTTCTGTAAATATTGTACAAGTTAAAAGCAAAAAAAGTATGTACAAAATGCTTTATTAGATTAACTAAATTAACATTAAAAAAATTAAAAAATATAGCTGGTAAAATAGATGTGCACATTTTAAAACTAAAATTTAGGTATAAAAATTTCAATTACAATGCCCTTTATTAAAGCAGTCCAAATCCAAAACCATCACATTCGGCACAAAAATATCTCCCTTTCTTTACTTTTTGGCAGCTTCTTTGCTGCTCATTGCTTTCTTTATAGCAATATTTGCAATATTTTCTAATTTTTTTACTCTTTTCTTCAAACGGCTTTAGCAAGTGTTTATTTTTTGAACCTGATGTACAAGGAAATGTAACTTCTACGCCTGATGTTCTTAATTGTTTTTGGGTTTAACAAGAGAAGTGGGTAGCCTTTCTGTAAAGTCAAGAAGAGATAATTTCGGATTTTTATTCTATTATAGACGATCCATGAGTTCACCACTGCAGCTCCAAATATAAATTCAAACGCTACTTTGCGATACCATTTGAGGCTTTTTCGCAATGTTGTATAATAGGATGCCATCTGATCGGATCGTCAAAACCTTTTTTAGCTTTGTTATACCCAAATACGCTTTTTGGTTTTAGTACTCTTTCTCCCAACCTATTACTTTTTTCTGCATACACCAATATATCTGTATGCTCTTTCTTAATACTGATCATGTACACATATTTCTTGTCTTTCCACTGAATTACTTTTATTCCTTGACGTTTTCGATGATCATATACTTCTCCCCTTTTCAAATTTTTTTTCACAACTGATTTTGGAAGACCTTTTTGGTTTTGGCGTAGGGTGCCACAGTATAATATCTTACGTTCTTACAGTGTGTGGCACACTGGAATAAAAATTATTTCCAAAAAGTGTTCGTCCAGAATCATGAAGTGGATCAAGTAATTTAAAAACTACCATATATGCATGTCCTTTTAAAGAGACAGTATCTCCTTTCCCACAGTAAATAAGCGTGTTGAAAGTATAACCCTTCAATGTACATAATTTGTATATTTTAACACCGCATTTGTGCCTCTTATTCTGAATATATTATCTGAATGCAAGGCGGCCTTTGCAAGGAATCATACTTTCATCGACAACGAGGTCTTTCCCAGGTGTTACAAGTAATTTAAATTTAGTATTGTAAGCATTCACTAAAGAGCGGCTTTCATAAAACTTATCTCTCTGAACGCACTGTTATTATCAGCGAAATGCAAAAACTTGAGTAGCAATAAAAAACGTTCTCTTGGCATTGCAGAACTGATGAATATATTTTTATACATACATTAGATTCTTGGATCAGTATTTGGAAATATTTGATACGTTTACTCATTTTTACCTATTTAAAATTATTCAAAAAAAAATTTATTTCATTTATATTTGTATCAACCTACAATTTCATTTTTGATTGTCATGACTAGCAGACATTTGCTAGTTAGCATAAATATTCGTTGGGGTAACAATCATGTCACTTACCTCATTGTCAATAGAACAAATTGAAAATATCTATAGGGTTTTCGAATCCATTAAAATTTATCTGCAATTGTTGACTGTATTCAGCAAAATCTAGGTTTACATTTTGAAAGGGCCCCCATGCCCCACCTTCATCATACGATATCCCGCCTGGGTTCTTCATCGCTATAACTCATTGCAGAATCTGATGATGTTTGTGCTTCTTCCAGATCTCATTCAAAATCAACATCACTATAACTTGTAGCTTCACTTGACTCGCTAGATAGAGGACCAACACTTTGATTTTCAGAAACCTGATTTACGGTAACACTGACGTCAGTCGTTTGTAATGTTATGGAATTTTGATGTTCTGTATTTATAGCCTCTTCTAGTTGTAGCTCATCAGTATGGGTCACTACTTTTATAGGTGAATTAATTTTTTTCCTGAAATATTTCCTAGTTGTAGTTCATCAGCATACGTTACTACACTTATTGGTGAATCACAATAGCTGCGTGAAAGACAGACTTTGTCCAGCTCTTCGACTACCTTTCTGAAAAAACCGACCATCTTATTTCTGATATCCTTCCTCCGAGGTCACTATTCTTGGTAACTTCAATGTCCATAATAAGGAATGGCTAGGATCTTCAAAAACCGATCCACAAGGGAGAGCAGCGGAGGCCTTCGCAGTCAGCAATTCTTTACCCAATATGGTTCAGCAACCTACTTACTTTCCTCGCGTCCCGACACACTGCTCAAATCCCTTGGATCTCCTTCTTACTACAAAACTTGAATGCTGTCACCGATCCCCTTGGTCGCTCAGACCACGGCATGGTCACTATTTCCTGCGCAATGCAACCCGAGGTCACACAGTCATCACACCCACGTATCGTTTGGCACTACAACTCCGCAAACTGGGACGAAATGCGGAATTAATTTTCCTCATTTCCATGGGCGTCCATGTGCTTCTCTCATCCTGACCCCTCCGATATCTCACAAAACGTCACCGAAATCATCCAAGCTGGCATGGAATTATTTATTCCACGTACACAGAAAACCTCTTTAGCTACTCAAAAGTCATGGTTCTCTAAATCCTGTACCAAGGCCAGACTTGAAAATGTCAAAGCCCACAAAACGCTTTTACACAATCCCAGTCCAGAAAACCGTCAAGCATTTAACGACGCATTCTTTCTGAGGCCAAATACTCGTTTAATAACCACATCAAAAACAAAGTCCTCTCAAGCTCCAACGGCAGCAAACCCTTCTGAACTCTTGTTGCTAAATCTATTGGGAATAATTTCTGCAAAAGCACGTTCCCACCTCTTGCTTCAGGTGATAAACTTGTTTTTACCGCCCTGAGCAAGGCTGAACTTTTTGCCTCGTTGTTCGCCGGCAATTCTACTCTCAACCCACCTCCAAATGTTCAACCACCAACAGTCCCCAATGTCGCGCATAAAATGACGGATATCATTTTCAAAACTAAAAAGGTACGAAATATCTTCTCTTAATACCAGGAAAGCCTTTGGCCTTGACGAATCCCAGCAATTGTTCTCAAAAAATGCGCACCAGAACTTGCTCCTGCCCTGACTTGTCAGTTTCAGACATCTTACAATAGAGGCATATTCCCTGGTAACTGGAAATCTGCTCGAGTACAACCCGTCACCAAGAAATGGTCCAAAGCGCTTCCTATCAACTACAGGCCTATTTCGTCTCTAAAGTGATGGAAAAATATATAAACACCGAATTACTAAAATTTCTTGAAAAACACAGTCCAGTCCAGGACAGGCAGTATGGATTCCGTCAGAGCAGATCAACTGCCAACCTCCTTTCCTTTGTCACCCATTCTTGTAACAAGTCTATGGAACTACACGGTGAATCCCAGATTGTCGCACTAGACATATCCAAAGCATTCGACCAGATCTGGCACGCAGCGCTGCTTTAAAAACTTCCGGCCTATGGCCTACCACCAAAACTCTGTACCTGGACAGCAAATTTCCCCTCCAACCGGAGCATTTCTGTTGTCCCTCAAGGTTCAGCTTTAGCCCCTACTTTGTTTTTTTCCACATCAATGACCTCATCTCTAGCACATCCAACCCAGTTCACAGTTACGCGGGTGACAGCACCCTCCACTCAAATATACAATATTCTAAGCCTAGGGGAAGTAGAAATCTTGTACAATTTAACTCCACCAAATCTCAGTCTTGCTTTCTATCTCATAAGAGATACACCAGACCTAGACCCATCACAATGAACAACCAAGTTATTCAAAGTAATGAGTCCTTTTCACTTGTTGGCATTTTTGTGGATCGTAATCTCAATTGGCACCAACATGTCACATCAATTGCAGAAGCGGCTGCTAAGAAATTTGGTTTCCTCTTCCGGGCTCGCAAATACTTTTCACCAGCTAATCTCTATACTTTATATACTTCACAAATAAGGCCAAACCTCGAATAGTGCTCCCACATCTGCGGTGCCGCTGCCGCTTCTACACTCGCTATCCTGGACTCCATTCAGAAGACAGTTATGCGTCTCATCGGTGACCCTACCCTCACCAAAAGGCTGCCATCCCTTGCCCACCGGCGTGCTGTTGGTGACCTCGCTCTTTTATAGATATCTGCACGGGCACTGCTCAGATGAGCTTTCTTTCATAGTTCCTCCACCTGCTGCCCCCAACAGATCTACTAGAGCGAATGCACCCTTTTACTGTCCAGGTCACCAGACATAGAACATCTTGTTATGCCCGCTCTTTTGTCACGAGGACTTCCAAGTTATGGAACTCCTTGCCGGCACATGTTTTTCCTTCTCCTCCGAACCTCCAAACCGTCAAGTCCGGAATTAACAAGTTGCCTCATTCCTCCTTGTCGACACCCACTGTACGATAGTATTTAGGCGGTGAGCCCTCGTGGTGTGTTGTTGAAACAAATGAAAAAAGATCATTGCATATTTCTATTAGGTCCCCTATAGTGCCACTTACTAAATAATCTTCTCTTTGAATTAAGTTTTGCATTCGCGCCAATTTACAAATTTTCATCTTCTATTCATTTTGAAGAAAATCCAAATTTCAAAGATTGTAAAATAAATTAAAAAATACATACTGAACTATAACTGCAATATGCGAGATCGAACTAAAAAATAAAAACTCTCTGGACGCAGCAAGTGCGTTATGGTAGCGAATTTTCTTTAAAATATTTTTAATAGCAAATGTCTTTCTTTGATGAAAGCAGGCATCAAACTTGGTTGCCTATATAGTAGAAACAATGTACCATATTTGATTGAAATAAATTTATTGTTTGAAAATATATAAACATTTTTCAAAAGTCTAGATGCAGCAAATCTGTTATGGAAGTGAATTTCCATAAAAATGTTTTAGTAGCAAATGTGAGCAGGCATCAATTTGATTACCGGTATAGCCTATGTGGTAGAAACAATGTACTATATTTTAACAAAATTACTTATGGTTTGAAAATATACAAAAATTTTCCGAAAATAAACTTAACTGTTGGCAGATTTCTGAAAACAGTTTTCTGAAAAACGTTCGGGAGCTAAACTGCAAATTTACCGAAAATTCGCTACCAAAACGCACTTACTGCGTCCAGTTTTTTTCTTACAAACGCATCATATTTCGATAAAAAATGCAAAAATGCATTAACGAATTTGTTTTACGAAAATTAGTTAAAGAAAAATTATACACCCCTACTTACTCCTGGTCCCGTACCTTCCTTGGGGAGTGTAAACAAGAAATTTTCCTTGGGGTTTGAGGATCCAGGTGGGTGGGGGCCTTGGCAGGTTTCTGAAAACAGTTTTTTGAAAAGCGTTCGGGAGCTAAACTGCAAATTTACCGAAAATTTGCTACCAAAACGCACTTACTGCATCCAGATTTTTTTCTTACAAACTCATCATATTTCGACAAAAAATGCAAAAATGCATTAACGAATTTGTTCTATGAAATTTAGCTAAAAAAAAATTATGCACCCCTACTCACTCCTGGTCCCGTAACTTCCTTGGGGGGTGTGAACAAGAAATTTTTCTTGGGGTTTGTGGATTCAGGGGGCCCTAGGCAGGTTTCTGAAAACATTTTTGTGAAAGGAGTTCGGGAGCTAAACTGCAAATTTACCGAAAATTCGCTACCAAAACGCACTTACTGCGTCCAGTTTTTTTTCTTACAAACGCATCATATTTCGATAAAAAATGCAAAAATGCATTAGCGAATTTGTTCTACAAAAATTAGCTAAAAAATTATGCACCCCTACTCACCCCTGGTCCCGTGACTTCCTTGGGGAGTGTGAACAAGAAATGTTTCTTGGGGATTGTGGATCCAGGGGGGGGCTAGGCAGGTTTCTTAAAACAGTGTTTTGAAAAGCGTTCGAGAACTAAACTGCAAATTTACCGAAAATTCGCTACCAAAACGCACTTACTGCGTCCAGATTTTTTTCTTATAAACGCATCATATTTCGATAAAAAATGCAAAAATGCATTAATAAATTTGTTCTACGATAATTAGCTAAAAAAAATTATAGACCGTTAAACCATAAACTTCACTAACCCTACAAATAAATATCCGAAAAGCCACCAAACTTAACTAAACTGACAGCTAAAGCATCAGAAAAAGGGTCTATTTGAAATGGATATTCTGTAAATATTTTAGTAAAATGAAGGGCAGTGGCGGTTGAATCTGAAACTTAAGGGTTTGCAGAACATTTTTCTTGCAACATTTTCTTTTCACAAACAGTATTTGTTTCACATTCTTTGCTTAAACATTGCCAATTTTGACGTTTAAAATTGCGAGTTTGACGTTTTGCGGAAAACTCCAAAATGTGTTACTTTAACTGCCCATAACTTCTTTGTCTTTACAGCTAGAGACCTAAATTTTGGTACAGAGTTCACTCTTTATAATACAAATACGCGTACCAAATTTGGTTGCCCTTACTTTGTTATTTCCGGAGATATGATTTTTTTTATAAAGAAAATACAAAATTTTCCGGGAATACCTGCTCTGATTTTCCTAGCTAACGAACTTATCCAAGCCACTTGCAAAAGGAAGGTACTCTGCAAATTTTATCAAGATCGGTGCATTATTTTTTGAGTTATCGGTCGGATATATATATATATATATATATATATATATATATATATATATATATATATATATATATATATATATATATATATATATATATATATATAAACACAGATCTCCCCATAAGCGAATTAAAAAAAAAATTCGCTAAAATACGGTGTTGTTTTTCCTATGCGGGACCGGTCAGATATGCCGGTAATCCCCGGACATACGGACCCAGTACCCGGTAGCCGTACAGAGGATTCGTGTTGGAAACTCTATGCGTCACTAGGTCAAATTGTCCGGTACAATTTTTTTTGCGTAATCTAATCACCTTGTTTGTCATAATTACGTAGAAATACTACATACAGACTTGGAGACTACCTCTCTGTCTTCACTGTTGGTTTTCGTTTTTGTAGGTGAAGGACATAGCCAGCGCGTAAGTTAACTGGAGCAAGTGGCCCTTACGAATTCTGGAAGTTCTAGGATGTTCTTCAACGTTTCTGTGACTATAGTTTCGCTGCTTGACAGCATTCTTTTGACGTCCTTCACCTACAAAAACGAAAACCAACAGTGAAGTCAGCGAAGTAGTCTCCAAGTCTGTATGTAGTATGGGCAAGTTTCACCAAGTAAGGGCAACAACAATCAATGAATACGTAGAAATAAATAGTTTTTAATTTGGAGTTATCAATCTACAGCTCCCGCACAGAGGTCAGTTTGGCAATATATTCTGCCGCACCAGCGACTAGTTCTTCACCGTCCAATTTGACCCGGTACGGCAGTGAACGTGTTAACCCATTTTCGTTATCATGCAATGAAGTTTCACTAAATTATTGATAACTCAGTTTCGTGTCTAAGCTGAATTTAATGGAATTGTCGAGCAATGAATTTATCTTAATTAAATGAAAAGAAATAGGTTCTGGCAGACATCAAGATACCAGGGATAGCACGATTTCCTACCAGAAAACCTCAAAGCGTGAAGTATATTAATAAAATCGATCATGTATATAGTGTTAAGGAATTTCTATCGTTTGCATCTTGAAAGTAAAACCGCACGAAAGACGTGAGTGGTCTACATAAATATCAATGAATTCATTAGATGGTTAAATAGAATATGCATTGTTATGCCACAGTGTTTATGTAGGTAAGAAAAAACAAGAGTAAAGAGATGATCCACGTTAGAGTTTTTGCGTTAAATGAACTACATATTTTAAATACATTTTCAAGAAAACCTTCGCAGTGACAAACAATGTGTCTGCTTAAAGTTTCAAAAATACTTACATGTTTGTTAGCAGCGCTAGGAAAGTTTTGAATTTAAAAGATATCCTCTTGTATTTTCTTCTCAGAAAGGGTGTTTGATGAATAACACAAAAATCAACAGTTTTTGAAATATATGAGATTTTAAAAAAACCGCTGCCTTCCTATTGTGTTAGAAAGTCACCATGACAGGCTCCAGTGGTGTGAAAAGGTGAAACGGGTCCCAGTATTCCTCCTGTAATATCTGACGCATATTTATATATATATATATATATATATATATATATATATATATATATATATATATATATATATGTATATATATATATATATATATATATATATATATATATATATATATATATATATATATATATATATATATATATATATATATATATATATATGGGGTGGCGCATTTAAAACGAAACAGACCGATTTGAGTCCAGAGAATTATTTTTTTTTAAAGAAACGCTGAAACACGTCAATTTTAATATTGAGGGGGACATGTTTTGACATAAAACTCAACTTTGTCACATCAACCCCATAAGGGTGGTGATAACAACCCTTATATTTTAAATGGGGAACATGGGTCGAGTGTTACATCATTTGAAATATCTTTCTTTTCTGAATTCAGCACACTAATTTTTTGGAAGTTTTATCAACTCGGTTAAAACATATTCACAGTTGAAGATGCAAAACGCATTTCACTCATTCCGATAAGAAATGTGCTGATAGTCAATGTTTTGTTGGTTTGTAAACAAAAAATTGACTATCAGAACATTTCTTATAGGAATGAGAGAAATGCGGTTTATTATTTCAGTTTATCGGTCGGTTTGATACTTGATAATACTACCGAAAATTAATTTCACAATGGTGTATTCTGTATACGAAAGAGTTGAAATATTCTTTTTTTTCTTCAAAAACGATGACTGTGCCAACCATACCGCAAATTTGTTTAATGAACGACATCCGAACAGACATAATAACAGAAAATACATTTTGGAGTTAGTTGCAAAGTTTCGACAAAGTGGTTCAGTAGCCAACAAAAAACGGGATCCTGAACGTGAATTTCCGGTTAGAAATGAGACTACTCAGATTGAAGTTTTAGGACAAACTGCTGCAGACCCAACTTTGAGCACGAGAAAATTGGCCACTGTTTCAAACATCAAAAGAAGAACTATTCAGCGAATATTGAAGCATCATAAATTTCACCCGTATAAAATTCATCTTGTACAACAACTGAATGAAGATGATTTTGATCGGCGGCTGGAGTTTTGTGAAGTTATGACTGCACGAATAGCTGATAACGAGAACTTTCTGTTCAATATCTGTTTTTCAGACGAGTGTACGTTTTTATTAAACTCTACAGTCAATCGTCATAATTATCGTTATTGGGGAGATAATAATCCACTCAAACTCCACAAAAATTGAATGTCTGGACTGGTATTTTTGGAGACCGTTTAATCGGATCAATTCTTCTTGATGGCAACTTGAGTGGCGAAACGTATTTGGAGTTAGTAGAAGATCTCGTTTACCCTCTACTAATTGACATTGTTGAAAATGATGATCGCTATCAAGAAAATCAATTAGTGTATCAACATCCGCATTTTTCACAACGTGTTAGGGAGTTTTTGAACAGAGTTTCCAGGACAATGGATTGTGCGTAGAGGTGCTATAGAGTGGCCCTCTACATCACCGGATTTAACTCCTTTAGACTTCTTTCTATAGGGCCGTTCAAAGAGTAGAATTTGCGCAGCAGAACCGTAGTCTCTGGAAGAATTACGACGACGCATTGTTGAAGAATGCCGTCTAATAACTCCACAAATACTCCAGAATGTCAGAACTCGTTTTGAACAAAATTTGTACTTTTATATGGAAGCTGGTGGTCAACAATTTGAACACTTACTTAACTGAATAAACATTTTTGAACGTTTGGTTTTGTTTTTTAGTTTCTTTAAACGAAAAATTGACCAGTTAGTGAATTTCTTATCACAATGAATGAAATACGTTCTTGCAACCCCAACTGTGAATAATTTTTAAACGAGTTGATAAAACTTCCAAAAAAATTTGTGTGCTGAATTCAGAAAAGAAAGAGTTTTCAAATGATGTAACACTCGACCCATGTTCCCTATTTAAAATATAAGGATTGTTATCACCACCCTTAAGGGGTTGATGTGACAAAGTTGAGTTTTATGTCAAAACATGCCCCCCTCAATATTAAAATTGACGTGTTTCAGCTTAAAAAAAAATTCTCTGGACGCAAATCGGTCTGTTTCGTTTTCAATGCGCCCCTGTATATATATATATATATATATATATATATATATATATATATATATATATATATATATATATATATATATATATATATATATAAATTGAAACAAGCCACGGATATGTGTTCTAGGGGTACTAGTTCGCATTTTTCCAAAATTCAAAAGTCGGGATCTTCCTGTTAGTGAATTTTTTCCAAAAAAATTCACTAAAAAAAAACAGAAGAATGTGCTAACAAAATTGTTTACAAAAATCCGATCAAAGACTTTTCTAAAAAATAGCACTTCCCCAAAAATTTATTACAAGAATTTACGTAATAAATTCCATAAAATATTTTTCACAAAAATTTCCATAAAAATTTTTTTGCACGAAAATTCATTAACAGGTTATTTTTCAAAAATGTTGCATCAAAACCTCGCTAAATATTTTTCAACACAAATTCGAAACAAATATTTCTTTCAAGAAAATTGCAAACATTTTTTCTGTCTAAGAAATTCGCTAAAAGTTTAAGAAAATTTGCTATAATGCATTTTGTACATGAAAATTCGCTAATTAACTCTTAAAATTTATATAATTGATCTAAATGCAGACGTGCAGACTCCTTTTGCGGCTACACAACGAAAATTTTCGTTTGCCTGACGAGGCCGTAAAAAGCGAAACCGGTTGCAGAGAAGAAAACAAGCACTTGTAAAGCCACAGGAAAAGTCTATACGGTTGAATTAATTATGGAATTTTGAATCAGGTTAAAATGATAAGGAATTCTGTGACATTAACGAAAATCACTTTAATGTTTTTCGGGGCATCGGAGAAAGCATATGAATATATATGAACAAAAAAGTGTGAGTATTTTTAAGAATTGAAGGATACTGCAGGAAGTTCTGTCTGTCCGCTAGAGACATGTTGGGAATACATTCTTTTTTATCACTTTGAAAAACTCTCTGTGCCAATTTTTAAGGCAATACTTACGTAAAATTATTTTCTAGACTTCAAGGAAATTCGAAATTCAATTTCCCACTTTAATACCCTGTATCTCTTTTAATGTTGACTTTTGGACTAAGGTAACGTGCTCGTAGTGTCATACTACCTTTCCTGCGTGCGCTATTACCTTTGGATCACCTATATAGTTCCCGTGCGGAACATAGGATACCCCTCAGTGGCGGAACTGACACCCTCGCAGCCACCGCACCGCAAGGGGGGCCAGGCACTTGGGGGGCCCTGAAGGCAGCTTTTATGATATCATAATAATATAATATCAACATACTTAGAAACACTTTTTTTAATTATATACTTAAGAGCTATATATTTAGATCATTTGCGTTAAGACGAGAAAAAAGATTGCTGGCATGTCAGTAATAGCCATATAATTACAGTTATAGAAACCTGCGCTGAGTGACTTTTCATTCGAAGAACATAAAAATGCTCTATCATACCTTTCATCCTCAGTCCATCCTTCCAAGAAACTGTTAAAAATAAAATTTATGAAGGCCTACTTATTAGGTATAATACTGTCAATATATTTTGTAATGACACAAATAACTGGTTTGAATTTGAACTAAAAACTGTTAAAACGATTTATTTCATAATTACTGGATAAGGGATAAGGATAACATCAACTTTAGTTTAGTTCGAGAATACGAGTGTTTGCGTGGATTGGGTATAGTTTTTTCACAGCATTTATAATCGGGATCGAAGTCGAGGTTCTAATTGGTTAAAAGTTAAAATATTCGGTGTCTGTTTATATAATAAATATTAAATACTAAATTATAAATTATAAGTGCAGAAATATGAATTCTGTACATCAACAATTGAGTGGGGCCAAAACAGGAAGCTTCAGATGGAAAAGACAGAACGAGTTAAAAAACTGACCAGAATTGATACCTATTTTAAAAGTGAAATTGAATCTGTGCCATCGACCTCGGCGGAAAGTTATGAAAATGTTGCTCAGGTATTTAAAATTGAAGTTACCGTGGAAAGTGTTAGTGTTAGTGTTAATGACAACGTGTGTGCTTCGGATATAGCAAATTATTTGGGAAAAGAAATTAATGCAGAAACAAAGGAGCAAATTCTAAATTTAGTTCCTCCAATTATATCACCAAAGCTGGCATACAAGTTGAAAGGATGTAGCTTTGTTACTCTCCACAACAAGTGGCTTACTGTGAACCATGTTGGCTCTTTGCAGATCGAAGTGACAAGAATTTTAAGGATGTTTGATGTAAAGGAGTCAAGGATTGGCAAGGATTTTCCAAAAAAATAAAAGAACACGAACAATCAGTTATACACATGAAATCTTGTTTTTTGTATGGTTCCTGGAAACAAGGTAAAATAATAGAAAATCTAGTTAACACAAAAGAACATTTTAATGAATGGCAGGATATAATCAAAAGTGATTGACGTTATAATTACTCTTTCAGTTTGTAATATGCCGTTAAGAGGTCATCGAGAAGATACCGATGCTGAAAAAAAGGTTTTTTTAATCTATTATTGAATTGCTTGCGAAGTATGACTCTGTATTGCAGTCTCCTTTGAGGACCCAAAACAAACAAATATCTCAGCCACCAAATTCAAAACGAAATCATTAACACTATTTCCAGTAAGATTAAGCTTGAAGTTTTGAACGAAATCAACGATGCTCCATTCATTTCAATTATTTGTGACACAACACAAGACATTTCGAAAATTGACCAGCTGTATCAAGTCATAAGATATATAAAAATTGAGAAAGACGATCAGAGTATTCCATTATCAATTAAAATGATAGTCTTTTCTTGGATTTTTTAAATTTCTGACCTGTCTGCAAAAGGTCTGGAACGTAAGACACTAGATATTTTGAAAATAATGGGAAAAAATATCTCCAAATGCCGAGGGCAATGGTATGACGGGGCGGCCAATATGAGTGGAATATTCTGGTTTACAGAGGTTTAATAAAGACAGAGAGAACCGACGGCAGAATACGTTCATTGTGTAGCACATAATTTAAATTTAGTTTTAAATGATGCATGTTCAACTCTGTTAATGATTAAGAACTTTTTTGATTTATACCAAAAAATATATAATTTCTTTGGAAATAGTATAAAAGGATGGAGTGACTTGAAGGTAGCAAGAAATAAAGAAATTACATTTACACTCAAGTCACTCTGCAAAACGAGATGGTCATCAAGATGGACCTCCATATCCGCTATACGATATAATTTTGTTTCAATACTTAAAGTGCTAAATAACATAATATTAGTTAGTAAAAAGAGAGAAGTAGCTGAAGCCACATCTACACGAAAACACTTAGAAAAATTCGAGTTTATTGTTATTATGATATTTCAGTGTGAAATTTTGGAAAGTATTGACTTGTGCTCAAAAAGTTTACAGAAAGATGATGTCAGTCTAGACTTAGCTGCCCAATAATTAAAAACTACCTTACAGGTTATAAAGAATATGCGGCAGACCTACGGAAAAATCAAAGAGAGTAGGGTGTAGCGTGTTCATAATAATTATGTACGAATGTAAAATACCCTATCTTACTGTGTTCGTGTACAAGAACTTAACTTGAGTTGGAGGATCCTTTGTGCCCAATCAGGAGATCGTTCTATATCTATAGTGAGTTGTATTAATTTATTTCTCTTCTTCTTCTTCTTCTTCTTATATATATATATATATATATATATATATATATATATATATATATATATATATATATATATATATATATATATATATATATATATATATTATATATAACGATGTGTCGAAATGTTACCGAATTAGTTGGATTTGTTTTTGTTTTCTGTTTTATGATTACCAGCCACAATATCCAACGTCTAGCCTTATTAACGTGTATTGTATGTTTTTACATAACACACAGCCTTAGTTAAAAAAACTCTGGACGCAGCAAGTGCGTTATGGTAGTGAATTTTCATTAAAATGTTTTTAATAGCAAATATGTTTTTTAAAGAAAGCAGGCACCAAATTTGGTTACCAGTATAATCTATATATTAAATTTCTTGGTGTATATATACAATCAGATTTTCGCTGGTCAATGCACATTGAAAAGCTCCAGGGCACATTGGCGTCGTGTCTGTATCTGTTGAGGCGTCTGATGAACATCAGTAATTACCAGACAGTGTTGACAGCTTATCATGCATGTTTCCAAAGTAGGGCTACCTATGGTATCCTAATATGGGGGAGTAGCCCTGGAGTGTCTGAAATATTTCTGCAACAGAAAGCTGCAGTAAGAATAATCTGTTCTGTAGACAGCCGTACAAGTTGTAGAACCTTATTCACGAAGACAGGCATACTTACCATCTTTTCAGCATATATTTTGGAAAGTGTCTTATATACTTACCAACATCAAGAGGACTACAACCAAAACGGTGATTACCACGAATATGGTACCCGAGGCAGACAGAACATATCCATTCCTTATCATAGATTAAAAAGAGCTGAAACCGGGGTGAATTGCTGGAATGTCAAGTTCTTCAATAAAATCCCCCAGAATATAAGATCAAAACATAAGCGAGAATTTAGGAGAAATGTGAAAAACACTCTTATGAAGTATGCATTTTATTCTTTAAGTGAATACCTCAATATGGACATTGAGTGGATAGAGTAGAGCCACTAGAGACAACATAAGATGCCATTTTTTTATGTGTGTAAATTTGTTTCTTTTGTCTTTTGTATTTTTGTTTGTTTTTGATGTTTATTTCACAATTCTAGTTCTATAATCTTATATTTGGTATTTGTTTGACAAGGCTGTGTAATTTTTGCCAGAATAAATATTATTATTATTATTATTATTATTAGAACCAATGTACCATGTTTCATCAAAATAACTTTATTGTTTGAAAATGTACAAAAAAAACAGGTTTTCTGGTCAACCTTATAGGTTAATAGCAAATTGATTCAAAATTTGAAGCATTTAATGAAAATTCGCTACCATAACGCACTTGCTGCGTCCCGAATTTCTTTTATTACAAATATGTATTATATTTCGATGGAAAATACAAAAATGCAATAATATGTTATGCTATGGGGCGTGTTCGATTAAAAAAATTCACTAAAAAAAAAAGAAAATTTGAATCACCAACGATTTATGGGCCACCCTGTAATTGTGGAAATATTTTTTAAGATGTAGCTTAAGACACCCTACAATTAATGTATACAACTTTTTTTCGTAACTTGCATAATAACGGATATATTGCGTTTTTATGATTTTTTACGAAAATTCGACAAAAATGATATACCATTAAACGATCAATTCTATAGCCAACACTACTGCTAAAGCATCAGAGAAAGGGTGTATTTTAAATGAATTTTCTGGGAATATTTTAGTAAAATAAAGGACAATGACGATTGAAACTAAGAGCTCAGGCTTTGTAAAACATTATTCTTGAGACATTTTCCTTCCATATATCATATTAATTTCAGGTTCATTGCCTAAATATTAACAATTTTGACGTTTAAAATCGCGACTTTGACGTTTTGAGGTTAACCCAAATTTATTTTTCTTTAAGTGCCTGTAACTTTTTTGCCCTTTAATCTACAGCGCTAAATTTTGGTATGTAGGTTACGTATAATGATATAAATCCGTGTACCAAATTTCGTTGCCCTTACTTTGTTAATTCCGGAGATATATTTTTTTTTCGATTTTTTTCGAAGGAAAACACAAAATTTTCCGGGAAAACCTCAGCGGATTTTCCTGGCTAACGAACTTATCCACGCCACTCGCGAAAGGAAGGTACTCACCTAATTTTATCAAAATCGGTCCATTATTTTTTTAGTTACAGGTGTGACACATAAATATATAAACATATATATATATATATATACATACATATATATATATATATATATATATATATATATATATATATATATATATATATATATATATATATATATATATATATATATATATATATATATAAGCATATAAAGTCTAAAACTGACCTCGGATTTGGGTTCCAGGGGTCCTAAATAGCGGTCATTTGAAGAAATTTTTTCAAAATTCAAAAGTCGAGATCTCCTCATTAGTGATTTTTTTTTTAGAAAATTCACTAAAAAACTACTGGGCCCAAAATAATCATTTGCGGGGGGGCCCAGTCATCTTTTGTTCCGCCACTGATACCCCTCCTTTACAATAAGTGTTATAAATGTTAAATAACCATCAAAATAGTTTATTCTCTAAGTGCTGTGTCTTATTTTAATAAATGTATCCATGTTATCGATATTTAGGCCAACTGTTTATTTTTATCATAAATATCTAGGCAAATGACATACCTAACTGTTCATCACCTATTAAATGTGTTGTTCAGTTGAAAAGTGACTGACTTATCTGGTATATTTTATGCAGTTATCGTGGACATTTACCTGACTCTTCACTTGTTATTAACGTCAATTTTATCAATCCAGAATGCGTATAAACGTGAAATGCATATGATCGACAAATTGACAAGTATATACTTGAGTAGCGAACGGTATTTTCTAGCAACAATGCAGCATTGTCTTTTATACAGTGTGTCGCATTTAATATGAAGACACCCCTATAATTACACTATTTGAAGGAACGGGAATACAGACTTGAGTTTTTGCACAGCCATACAGGGTGATGGCACAGCGTATGCTGTGGTGATGGGTCACATCTTTTAACACGTTCATTGCCGATCACGCGACTTTGATCGGGCTGCTGTGTAATAGCCTGAGGCTTCAGTGTGGGCCTTCGGGGCAAGAATCAAGCTTTAGGGAAGTGGACGTGACCAGTTAAATCATGCACTTGATTTTGTTGTAGCTTGTTTATAGGTTAGTAAAGCAGTGGCAGTTACAGTGTTGTTTGTTCCATATTTCGCTTCGCAGATTCATTGTTTTGCACTGTTTTTGTTTTGTTTAGTAAACATTTGCCTCTGCTGTTCACAATGCGTGACCAACCAGAGACCGCTATGGGCATAAAGTGGAAAAATGATGCTAAGTCTGAATGGATGGAGAGAAAACGTCCTGTAACTACACGTGAATTAGAAGAACTTTTAGAGAATTCCGATGAAAACTTTCTTTTGACAAATAATGATGATGAAGACTTCAAGTTTAACGACGATAATGATCAAGATGAAGATGACACAAACTCAGAGGCGGGATGAATAGAGTACGAAGGGGCGGAGGAGCAGGAGAATTATGTGATAACAAATGACGGAAGATAGAGAAACATAAGACCAACACCCCCTTCGCCACATCAAAATCACGATCTTTCGACAAGGAGTTCAACTACAGAGTGAAGCACTGACAGCAGCTCCATGAGACAAATACAATTTATTCGCGAATGTAAACTCCTTTTATAGGTTTCTATAGGTTTTTTTTTAACATGTTTTACGATGAGATTTACCTAAAAATGATAGTCCAGCGTACAAACAAATATGCAGTAAAAATGATAGTTCAAGTGAGCATCGACACTCACGGATTTCAAGGTGGAAAGAGATAACTCTAGAAGAGTTCAAGACTTTTCTGGGTCTGGTGCTACACACTGGTATTGCAAAATGAATCATCTAACTGATTATTGAGAAGTTCACAAACGATATAAATCATGTTTCTCAAAATACATGTCACATAACAGATTCTTTATTATTTTACAATGCTTACATTTCATGGCTCCAGAACAAGAAGAGAACACTTCTGCACGTGTGAATAAATGTAAAAGTGTAATTGATCCCTTCAATTCTACAATGAGTAAAATTTATTAGTATCTTTGGATGAATCAATGGTCGTGTTGCTAGGGCAATTATTTTTCCTCCAATATATCAAAGGAAAAAGACAGAATAAAATTATATGTACTTGCAGAGCCAGACGGTCTGATTTTGAACGTGCATGTATTCACTAGCTCGGAAGATGAAACAGCAGGAAAAGACCACACTGACAAAATTGTAGAGAAGTTATTGGCGGACAAACTAGATGCTGTACATGGATAATTTTTATAATTCGTGCACAATAGCAAGCAAATTACTGAATTGATGAATCTATTGTACTGGTACGCTAAATAAAAAGCATAAAGACAACCCCAAAGCAACTATTTCTAAAAAGTTGAAGAAATGTGAGAACATATCTCGATTTCGAAATGGAGTTCACATCTGGAAATGGAGAGATAAGAGAGAGATAAATTACATATCTGCCAAGTTTGCTGATGAAATGCAAGAGGTTACCGACAGGAGAGGAACCAAACCCTTCAAACCACTGGCTATAGTGCGCTATAATGAAAATATGTCAGGAGTTGATCTTCAGGATCAAATGATCTCATATTACCCGTGTGAAAGAAAAACACTACGCTGGTACTTAAAAATTTTAATTCACACTCTGAAGATGAGTTTGGTAAATGTGCGTGTTTTGTAAAACAAGCTTTCTGGGGAATGCAAAATTTCATTATACGACTTCAGGGAGAGAGTTATTGAACATTTGTTACCAGAACGTGAAGGACCGACAGTGTTAAAAAAATTTAGCAGGGGCAGAAAGAACACAAGATTAGCACAATAGCCAAATGTACAGAGCGCACAATGAAAATAGGGGGCGAGAGAAAAGTAATGCTACCTCCAGAAAAGATTGCAGGATGATGTAAAAGGAAAACGGTTTTTTTAGTTTCGTGTTCGAATGTTTTGGTTTTATTTTTTTATTATTGCACATACATTTTTTCTGGTTTATTCATTCAACTTAGAGTTGATTTTGTTTTGTTTGCTAGTTTGAACTTGTTTTCAATTGATTTTAAGAAAAATCATTTCAATTCATTTATTTACTTATATATACTCAAGTGATTGCTAAAGTTGTAAGATAGGTTGAGAGAAGTTTATCACTCAACGTCACGTGATGAGTCACCACAGTAAAATGTACACTGCGCATGGCCCATCACGCGACGTTGCGTGTTAAATAATAATAATAATAATAAAGCCTAGTCATATTAAACGAAAATTATCAAATTATGTTTAGTGAGGCGTTTGGTAGCCAAATACGATCCCTGCATAAGAAGGAACATGTTGGCCACACGGTAAACTCCCAACTTTTGAAGTGGGCAATGAATGTGTTAAGATGGTACTCAACTAAAATCAGAACTGCAAACACAGCCTACTACGAATTCACAAACAAGGTCAATAATTATCGGTATTTTGCTTCGCGTTAGAGATATCGAAAAAAAATATTATAAAATGTTGTTCAGAATATTATTCTAACCCCACATACGAGTTTCATTATAAAATTTTATTTATTTTTTTCATTATTTCGGTCTTACACAAAATTATTACAATTTTATTTTTTAATCAAATAATAAGAGTGCCACGGAAAGCAATAATTTGACACTAGTCATAAATCTCTGTCAGATTAAACTTTTAGTTTATTGCTTTCAGTTATATTTGGTGATTACCGAATTAAAATGCCATTGTCTTTAAGAGAAACAATCGAAATAATACGGTTGTTTGGTGATCATGCTCGTAGTACAAGAGACATTACAGCAGAGTTTAACTTGAGACATCCCCAACGTGCTTCCATTACTCGTGGAAAATAAATATATAAATGCCCTTTTCAATGAAACTGACCCACTGAGCAAGGTAATATTGCAATAACATTGCAGAATCTTGTGTAAGTTTGATAGATAACTTGCAGAAAGCCTCCTGCAAGTTTGTTGCAAATGGCAAATGTTCCTCCCAGTGACTTTACATATGTAAGTGTTTCTTTTGTAGCTTTACTGCAAGTTTACTGTAGTGAGCTGTTACAAACTTTCTTTATACTTACAAATGTTACCTTACAGCAAGCTTCAATATTAAAAGGACCTAGCAAAGTTGTAAAATTTAAACTTACATTTGCAACTTATCTGCAATTGTATATATTATATATACAGTGCAAGTTTGTAACTTGGGATAATTTCAATTAATCTACTTCAGCTTTTTTTCAAAAATGTGTTATACAATGTGTCAAATGTCATTGATAATTTTTGTAATGACAACCTTAGCTTTTTGTTGACTATTTTTAAAGTACACACCAAGCGATACAAAACCACCAAATTTCAAATTTTGATTATAAATCTTGAGTTGAAAGCACGAAGAAAAATTGTGTAGTTATCAATGAATAAAAATTTTAAATCTGCTGGTTTTCTACAACTTCACATGTAAGAACTTTGAAAATAGTCAACAAAAACGTAGGGATGATTTAAAGAAATTATCGATGAAGTCATTTTCCAAATATGGTACATACTGTATAGCTTCTTTAAAAGACTGCAACTTGAAATACTAACCAATGTGTCTAAGCATTTTTGAAAAAAAGAAACTGTATTTGATTAACTGAATTTATTTCAAGTCACAAACTAATACTGAATATAGGTATAGGTCTATTTATACGTAATATATTTCTTGTAAAACTGTAAAAAACGACTTAGGACAATGTTAATTAGAATAAAATCTTTATTACATAAAAAAAATTAAAGACTTACAACACATTTCATTTCTGCTGATACATAGATATATACACTTTATTGACCATCAAATGTACATGGTAAGTCACTGTCTTTATAAGTACCGACTATAGTTACTAGAACGAGACAGTTAAGATATATAGCGTGTCTCCATGTTTAGCCTAAAATGCAGTTCTAGTCAAAACTCAGTGACAAAATAGAAAACTTGAACTCGTGATATCGTTATTAATTGACCGATTTCAAAAATTCTTTTTTCTAAAGGAATACCAATTAATTGTTTTTGATATTGTTTTACTAAATAACTCTTAGTCATCTAGGAAAATGTGTGAAACACCAATAACAAAAACGAAGTAGCATTACTTATTTTGAGATGCGAGAATTTTTTTAGCTTCTAAAATATGTGGTAACATATGTGACATAAAATAAAGTCAAGATATCAAATACTATTGTGAATAAAGAAATATCTAAAATGGTGCGTTCATTTCGATTTTAGAGAAAGTTTAATTAAGCAAACGTAAGAAATGGATAAATCAAGCGCATGGAAATGAATACAACTTCAATGCGAAAATAGCTTAAATATGGTGACAGTCTCTGAAAGTGTTCACGCATATGTCTTAACTATCCCTATCGAGTAAGTATAGTACTGTCAATGTCTGTGTACATTCAGAAACATTGAATTAAAGTAAAGCAAAATTATGACTACAATGAATTATGTATATATAAAAAAGTCTGTAGCTAGTGTAACTTGCCTTCCAAAGCTTTTGCCTAACGCACTCACACACACACACACACACATAGACACACACACTACAAAGAATGAATACAAGTAGTATGTAACACTATACACATTAGTTTAGAGCACCAATAAATTCCTTCTCGTTTTTGTTTTATAACATCCACTAGTGCCTACCGTAATCTTGTTAGTGGGAGCATCTTAATAACATTAGGTATAAAACTGAGGAATTTGATTCCCAAGGAATCAAACATCTGCTTTATTTCCTCCTTTTTGTGCAACTGTATTTTTAATTCATGCCTGCACCTGGTATCATTCACTGGATATTTTGAATGTATATACTGAAGAAGTATATGGCTGGGAGGGTACCTAAGTATCTCATTGGCCTCGAACACATCAGGGCAGCTTTTTCTTGGACCTACGCACACAATGTTCTTATTGCTCTTTTTGCATGATAAACACAAGTTCCGCTGCTGACGAGTTAACCCATATGAATGTTCCATACGATAGGATACTGCGACAGTGTACAAAATAAGCAATCCAGGCAACTTCATGGGTACTGTACTGTTCCTTATGATGTCGATTGCTCTGGATAAGCCTCATTCTTCCATAGGTCAATCATATTTAACGTTTTAAAATGAATTGGTCTGAACAGGTAAGACATATCCAGGCTGCTTCTAAGGACATAACAAAATTCGTATTTAGCAATTAGGTTTTCTTTTTCGTTGAGTATATTTCATAAAAAGAAACAAAAATATAAATGCAGCCATTTTAGAATAATTAGGAATTCTTACCTGACATGTTTGTCGATATACTCCATGTTTCATTATCTACACTCCAGACAACGATTTACTTAATTACCCAAAATTCAAACAATTCAGGCTACAATAAGATTGTTCAATCTTTAAAACTTCCAGAAAAATAAATAGACATAGATCAAATAACAGCTTATGATGATATCATAAATATAATATAAACAACAATCCGCTATTAATCATTAATACCGCGCGCATTGTCAGAGTCAGTTCGCTGTTGGCGTTAGTGTTGTATGTTGCTATTGGACGACGATGACATACGATCGAACATAAACAAACACGAAAACGGAGGGAATTCTAATAAATGTTTACAAATTAAAACAAACTTTCAGAAACATTACAATTGTAACTTTACGTGAGCTTACAAATGGAGAAAAACAACAAGCCGGCAAAGGAGATATTACATTTGAAAGTTATGTTAAAGTTTCATTTGTAAGTTTTCATTGGTTTTTTGGCTGCAAACATTTAGAAATGTTGCAAACTTAACTTGCTTAATGGTAAATTATCTAACGTTGCGGTAAGCCTTTATAAGTTACTATGCTTAGTGGGGACAGTCTTATTAAAATCCATCAGAATGATAAACCTCATCAAATACACCCACATCCTGAGGATAACGATATATTGGCCGCAAATCGGACAAATCCATGTATGAGCCTTCGAGAGATATCGTGTCAACTAAATATTAGTAGGGTTAAAATCAGAATATGTTTTGTTCGTCACAAGATCAAACCCTATAAACCAAAATTCTTACATACATTGAAGGAAGGTGATGATAATAAAAAATTGGACTATTGTTATTGAACTCGTAACTTTTTAAATGACAAGGCATTCTCTGAAGAAGGTTATGTTTACTGATGAGGCTAAGTTCACCACGAATGGGGTTGTATCGTCTCAAAACTGTAGAAAATAGTCCAGAAATAATCCTCACTGGGTTACAAACTGTGAAGGTGAATATTCCCAGAAAGTCAATGTCTGGTGTAGGATTTTAGGAGATCGAAAAATAGGTCCTTTTTTCTTTAGTCAACCATTGAATGGTGATCGTTTAGTTCCCTTCTTTAACGGGGAATTTTGGGATCCAATTCGAAAATATTCCCCTTAATGTGCGGCAGGATATGTACTTGCAGCTAGATGGTGCATCCATCCACAATTCAAGGATATATTTCTTATGCGCTGGATAGGAAGAAACAGTACTTTGAACTGTGGCCTATGAGATCTCCTGATATTACACCTCTAGATTTTTATTTGTGGGGAATGACGAAAAATAAAGTTTAGATAACAAGGCCCAGAAATAGAGATGAACTTTGTTCCAGAATAAGGCAAGCGTGTCAAGAAATCAGCATCCCGGAGCTTAGACGAGTAGCTGAACAGAGTCGTAAAATAATCGAAAAATGTATTCGATTAGACGGAGGACTAGTCGTGGGATCACATTTGATTGCTAATTATTTGCATTATGAAAATTTAATATTGTTATAACCTTTTCCTAAATGTAATCAATTAACGGAAATTGTTTTCCCACAAGACTTAAATAATCATTTCTTTGTAAGTGTTATTTATTTTACTGAAATATTTGAATACATAACACTGTTAAATTGCCAATGTGTTAAATTATTACTTTCCATGGCACTCTTATTATTAATTTTAAAAAACTGGTACAATTTTGTATAAGACCAAAATAATGAAGAAATTAAAAATAAACATGTTAATAAATTTGTGTAAGACCAACATACTGAATGTCTTTATCGGGAGATGCCAGTTTCTGATTTATTTCAAATTCATCTTGGAGCCGTTGGGATTTGGCAAGAATGTGAAAAGATTAATCCATACAGGCCACAACTACAGCACACGTTCGACTGTATCGGCCAGTATAGTCGCATGATTCCACAAAGCACTAGCTCGTCGCTCTCACCTTCAACTGGGCCCAATACTTTTAATTGCCTTCCCGCGGAAATATGATCCACAGTCAATGAAAGACTCTTCAAAAAAAGTCTAAAGAGTTGGATCTTGAGATGGTCACGCCCAAACGCAAGTAGGTTGATACATAAACAGATCTGTTCATGTTTTCTGAGCATGGGAGCATGGTACGTCTTTGCTTTATGAATGGGTGTGTGTATGCCTGTATATATATATATATATATATATATATATATATATATATATATATATATATATATATATATATATATATATATATATATACATATATATATATATATATATATATATATATATATATATATATATATATATATATATATATATATATATAGTTACAAAGCACTTCAATAGATGTAGGTGCGGTGTTGCCACATCTCCAAAACTTTCCGAACCTCTGGGGATTCTTGCACAATCTGGCAACACCACCTCCCCTGGCGGTGTCTGGGGTGACCCCCCACAGGCGAAGTCTCAACCCTCTAGGACCGAAAAAAACGAAGTTACCAACTTGTACCCCATCGGAACGGATAACTGAGGTCTGCGCATTCCAAACACCCTGTATACGCAGAGAACCCTTACACCCTGTATACGCAGAGAGATCTTATAGTACGAGAAACACCTCTTGTGTAACATAGGAGTGATGACCACATTTGGATCACCTGTATATACATCCCCTTGTATACACACGGGGCCGATCTGTATTTACAGAACCTTCTAGCAAAAGAAGGTCCTGGAATATTGTGGAATGAAACACTCTCGAAACAAAGTAGAAGTTACGACGGGTATATAAAGGCGGAAGCAAGCCAGCTCAGTTCAGTTCAGTTAGAGAATGTTGAAGTGACTCGAAGAAGCAGTAACCAGTGTAAAGTGTTAGAGAGTAGCGACTGTAGTTCCAGTGTAGTGACTTTTCTCCAGATTAGTGATTGTAAAGCCAGATAGACTAAGTGTTTTGTGAGAGAGACATTCTAGAACTTTTATTGTATCCATATTTCGAGAGTAAATGAAGTTCTTTTGTTAAAATTTAAAGTCTCACTTATCCAGAACCCGGCGAAAACGCAACTCTCTCTCTCTCTCTATATATATATATATATATATATATATATATATATATATATATATATATATATATATATATATATATATATATATGTGTGTGTGTGTGTGTGTGTGTGTGTGTTGTGTGTGTGTGTGTGCGTATTGCTTGAGTTGGGCCTCAGCAGCGTCCATTACAAAATAAAACTGTTAAAAGTTTACGTAGGAATTAAAAATTAATTTTCATTAAGGTTCTCCAAAAAAAACCTCAGCAAATAATGTTTTGTGATAACGCGTTCTTGATAGCAACTTTTTGTGCCTACATGTGAATGAAGTAACTCGATCGATGAAAAATTCAGTTGTAATTATTGCTTCGTATTGTTGAGTGGATTTTTATAACCAGTCATTTTGGTGTATTCAATTGCCGAAACAGGCATTTTTTTAGATCATAAAAATGCAAACGAAACAGCACGTGCATTCAATAACCTGCATCCTGATAGGCGTGTTCGTCATAAGTACCTACGTGCTAGAGTTGCTACACAAGTTCCATGAAACTGGATCAGTAGATAATAAGAGACGAAATCCTGTACGGGATTTTCCTATGGTGAATGATGCCGCAAGCACACTTGTTTTTCCGACGAATGCTCTTTCTTCTGAATGGCACTGTAAATCATAATTGCCGGTTCTGGTCAGATGAAAACCCTCGTGTTTTCCATGAAGTCCACACTCAAACTCCACAAAAAAATCAATGTTGAGGCGAGTATTTTTGGTGATCACATCGTTGGACCAATCTTCATAGCTGACATTTTGGTAGGAGAACGGTATTGGGAAATATTGCAAGACTTGGTTTACCCAATGCTAATTGACGTTGTTGAGAACGATGAGAGATACTCGGAACAACATTTATTTTACAACAAGATTGTGCTCCAGCGCATTATGCTGTTACTGTTAAGGAGCTCTTGGATATACACTTTCCCGCTCAAACAATAGGTAGAATAGGTGCTGTATAATGGCCAGCCCGATCTCCAGACCTGTCCCCTTTAGATTCATTTGTAGGGGGGGCATTTGAAATCAAAAGTATATGCTACCGAGTGCGATTCACTGGGAGAGTTACGTCAGCACATTATTGATGAGTGCCGAAGAATTACTCCTGAAATGCTTGTAAATAATAGACAAAAATTTGAACAAAATCTATACAGTTGTATGCAAGCTAGTAGTGCCCAATTTGAACATTTAGTGGATTAAAGTTTAATTCGTTGGTATGTTGATTTGCTGGTTTAATATGATGATTGGTCCTGATTAGTTCTAACATTTACTTCAATGCTCAAGTTTTTAAGTGAAACGATTTAGTTTTTTAATTTCTCAGGAAATTCATTGTGATATTTTAAAACTCCATATCTTCTAAACGAATAGACCGAATTTCTAACATAAAAAAAGCAATGTATAGGGAATCAAAAGCTTTTTAACGAGGTATCACGTGACCCCTATTCCCATTGACTCGTTTCCAATGGGCAGGTGTTTATATATATATATATATATATATATATATATATATATATATATATATATATATATATATATATATATATACATATACAGGGTAGTTCAAATTCGAGCCTTACCATTGGGATCTTGTAAACCGTAAGAAATACGAGGATGGTTAAATTGGGACAAAGTTACACGTTTCTATGGTGATCAAATATCTGAAAGAAAAATTGAGGTGTCCTTTTTAGTGAATTTTCTTTAAAAAAATTCACTAATGAGGAGATCTCGACTTTTGAATTTTGAAAAAATTTCTTCAAATGAGCGCTATTTAGGACCCCTGGAACCCAAATCCGAGGTCGGTTTCAGACTTTATATGTTTATATATATATATATATATATATATATATATATATATATATATATATATATATATATATATATATATATATATATATATATATATGTTTATATATTTATGTGTCACACCTATAACTAAAAAAATAATGGACCGATTTTGATAAAATTTGGTGAGAACCTTCCTTTCGCGAGTGACTTGGATAAGTTCGTTATCCAGGAAAATCCGCCGAGGTTTTCCCGGAAAATTTTAAACGTCAAAATTGTTAATATTTAGGCAATGAACCTGAAATTAATATGATCTATGGAAGGAAAATGTCTCAAGAATAATGTTTTACAAAGCCTGAGCTCTTAGTTTCAATCGTCATTGTCCTTCATTTTACTAAAATATTCCCAGAAAATTCATTTCAAATAGACCCTTCTCTGATGCTTTAGTAGTAATATTGGCTATAGAGTTTATCGTTTAATGGTATATCATTTTTGTCGAATTATCGTAAAAAATCAATAAAGCTCAATATGTCCGTTATTATGCAAGTTACGAAAAAAAGTTGTATAGATTAATTGTAGGGTGTCTTAAGCTACATCTTAAAAAATATTTCCACAATTACAGGGTGGCCCATAAGTCGTTGGTGATTCAAATTTTCTTTTTTTTTTAGTGATTTTTTTAAATCAAACACGCCCTATGTTATTGAATTTTTGTATTTTCCATCGAAATATAATACATCTTTGTAAGAAAAGAAATTCGGGACGCAGCAAGTGCGTTATGGTAGCGAATTTTCATTAAATGCTTCAAATTTTGAATCAATTTGCTATTAACCTATAAGGTCGACCAGAAAACCAGTTTTTTCGGGAACAATTTAACTTTACTTTCGGAAAATTTTGTACATTTTCAAACAATAAAGTTATTTTGATGAAACATGGCACATTGTTTCTAATATATAGATTATACTGGTAACCAAATTTGGTGCCTGCTTTCTTAAAAAAACATATTTGCTGTTAGAAACATTTTTATGAAAATTCACTACCATAACGCACTTGCTGCGTCCAGAGTTTATCTGATTGCAATGATATATCACATGATATGATAACATCTTACCTGCGATCAAAAAATGAAAAAAATCGTTTCTGGCAAAGGTGGTTTGGTTTCTGCTCGCTTCGCTCGGGGAGAGCTCTCCACATTCGTCTGAAAAAAAGCCGCGGTCAACCCTAGGTGAACTAGTATCTGAATCTGACCACATCGAAGAATTATTCTTTTTTAATTATTAATAGTAGTGAAGTATTTTAAAACTTGCCTTCATTCACTCTTTATCGGGGTGTGAAACAGTTATTGGCCTGTTTAAAGGCCAACCGGCCAACATAACACAAACGAAATTTTTATAATTTAAAATATATTTAATATATTACTAGTAACTCTAGCGTTTTTATTCTTCTGGTAAGGCTAGATGCATTCTCACAACAATTAGAACCGTAGACCGGTTTCGCTCTAATTAGAGCTCGTCAGTACCGCATACTAATTGCTGCGAAAATACACCTATAAAGTAATACGGCTATGGTAGCCAGCCTTCCAACACTAAGTGAGTGGTGAATGTGTCGCGACCTAGTTGCGGAACCAAGTAGTATGTTGTCACATCAGCTCCAAATAACACAAATTGTTAAAAAATAGAGACTGTATACAACCAACCAACAATTTAGCAAATTGTCAGCCCTGGCCCATTTCTACCCTAATATAGGGACAAAGTATGTAAGGCTAGATGCATTCTCACAACAATTAGAACCGTAGACCGGTTTCGTTCTAATTAGTGCTCATCAGTACGGCATACTAATTGCTGCGAAATTACACCTATAAAGTAATACGGCTATGGTAGCCAGCCTTCCGCAACTAGGTGGCGACACATTCACCACTCACTTAGTGTCGGAAGGCTGGCTACAATAGCCGTACTACTTTATAGGTGTATTTTCGCAGCAATTAGTATGCCGTACTGATGAGCTCTAATTAGAGCGAAACCGGCCTACGGTTCTAATTGTTGTGAGAATGCATCTATGCCTTACATACTTTGTTCCTTATATTAGGGTAGAAATGGGCCAGGGCTGACAATTTGCTAAATTGTTAGTTGGTTGTATACAGTCTCCATTTTTTAACACTGTGTGTTATTTGGAGCTGGCGTGACAACATACTACTTGGTTCCGCAACTAGGTGGCGACACATTCACCACTCACTTAGTATTCTTTTGGTAATATATTTTCATCATGTCTCTCTTTTCTTTATCTGTAAAACTTATTTAGATAATGAAACAAATTTATTGGCGTCCCTTCCAAACCACTCTTCGCAGAAACGATTTTTTCCAAATTTTGATAGCAGGTAAGATGTGCTCGTATCGTGTAATAGGTCATTGCAATCAGAGAACACAGACTTCTTAAAATGCAAATATTCAATATGGGGCCCATAAGGAAAATCAAAGTTAAATATTGTAACTCTTACATCAAGAACGCCTTGGAAAATATGATGCCAGATTTAGATTGGCCATGAAAAAGTGTTCTAACAATGCCATCGTTAAAGAAGTCTATTTTTTACAATATTCGCTTGAAAACAAAACAAAAAACGAAAATTGTAAATTTCAGTTTTTTTCGAATAATTAAAAACTAAAAATGCCACCTCAAATTTTCTTTCAGATAATTGATCACCACAGAAACGCGCAAATTTGCCCCTATACCTTTTTTTTGCCGCAAGTCCCGCAGGATGGATTGTAATGTGGGTCTCTCTTCGTCTAGCTTTTTAATTGAAAGAAACGTGGGTGTTTCGGCGAGAAACGGGAGAGGGTTAGAGAAGCGTTTGGATGAATGAGGCGGTTGGTAGTGATTTTTTCTCTCCTCGGGCTTTTATAAGCTGCTTTTTATATTTTATATTTATATTTCCTCTTAATTTTCTCCCTCGCCCAGCAGCCCTATTCGCTCCGGGTCCCGGATTGAAACCACAACATTTATCTTGTGTTTTGCATAAAAGAAGGGTTTTTAGCAGGTTTCTGAAAAAAATCAGAAAGTTGACAGTGTACTCGTTATCCAAAATTACTTTTTAAATTTCTTTACTGTGGAACTAATAATTTTTTAATAGAATTTTTATAAAAAATTGACTAGCAAAATGCACCTTCTAGGTCAGGACTTTTTAGTATTTATATAAAGATAAAAAAGGGTAGCCCCATATTTTAAAATAACTTCAAAAATGTTTTTAACTACGGTCCTGTTCTGATCTGTAATTGTGCAATGAATAACATTTTCCGCCTAAAGAAACTTGGAGCACTAAAAAAGCTCTAGCACACACTTGCCAAAATAACTCACTCTTGAACCAATGACCTCAACCCGTTAATAAAGTAGAGATCAATTACTAAATTCATGACTATTATTTCAACTAATCAATTATTTTGTTCGCGCATGCGGTTCACATGGGACGTCAGTCAGATACTCAGATAGTGGCACACCAAAGTTTGATTAGGAAATGTGGGTCTGTGTTGCGGTTTCTGTTTAATATAGTTATTTTTAAGTCTATAAGTAGTTAAAACATAAAAATGACGTGGGGTTTCGTTGCCTGTGGCCCAAACGAGGCTCTTGTAATTTCAGGTAAGTTTTTAATCCACAGGTAAAATAGTATATATAAAACAGGGATAGTCTATAGTCTGTCAAAACATAAGCAAGTAGCCTTGTGTTTTGATGTGATGATGCGCCATCTCACGGTTATTCGCTTATACCATGATTGGGAGAATTATTATGAATAATAAATAATAACAAAATGTAAAGAAACCGGAAATAAACAATGGTTTTCATTACGAAAGTATCTATTTAGTCCACATTAATCTTAACATTATGGTCTTTAAATTAGGATATTATTGTTCTACTTAAATTACACTCGTTAATCGTTAATTAATAGGACACAAGTATTGATTGCTTGAAGTGTATTTTTTGTTTTACTTAAAGTTTGGATGTTAACTCCCTGTTTTTTAAAGCTATGGTCCTGTTATATTTTCATTTTTATGTAGATTGATCCAAAAATAATGGTACACAGAACAGCAATAGATTGTTGGCATTGGCTTGAAAGTATTACAATTTAGCCAAACTTCCCTTTAGTTCAAAATCAAAGTTAAAAGAGATACAGCAGGGTGTTAAAGTGAGAAAATAATTAATTCCCAACTCCCTGTTGTTAAATACATACCTACCGTACGGAGGAGGCGTAAAGCGGTCGGTTCCTTGTACCATGCGACGTTGGGCACGTTAAACAAACCTACCTTCTTCACAGAAAGGTACGAGTTTGGAGACATTTCCAGGATAGAGGGGTGAAACTGCTCCCTGGGGTCGGTAATGGGCCATAGTCGCGGAAATAGACCGTCGTTAAAGAAACAAAAAACGCACACAAACCCTTATTTCAATTTTCGTGAAATGGCAGAAATTAAGAAATGTTTTGTATTGAAAATAATGCAACCACTGATTATATCAGCGGCACAGCCATCTTGAAATTTTGTTTGAGAGGGCAGAATTTATTTTATTGTGTGGATGGTCAAATTAAACAAATAATCCTAGGACAAGCTGCGTGCGCAGGAGGACTTATATACTTAATGTTAGGAATAACTTTTACTAACCTTAAGTTTTTTGTTATTTTCAGGGTGTTGTTATAGCAAACCACTACTCATACCTGGTGGAAGAGCTTTTGTCTGGCCTGTTGTTCAACAAATTCAAAGGTAATTTGTTGAAACTCTAAATTTTCTGTAGCCATATAATTCCTGAAATTTAACTAGGGTCGCATATTTTAGCGAATCTTTATTAACAGCTTGGATGAGTTTGCTAGCTAGTCCCAAGGAACCAGTTCTTTAAAAAAAACTTTACTGATAAAAAAATGTATCCCAAACAAAATTTTCATAGAAAAAAATTCACTATTGAGGAGATTCCGAATTTTGAAAAAATATATTCAAATGAGCGCGAACTAGGACCCCTAGAACACAATCCCGGGTCAGTTTCAATTTCTATGTTTATATATATATATATATATATATATATATATATATATATATATATATATATATATATATATATATATATATATATATATATATATATATATATATATATATATATATAACACCAATAACAAAAAAAGTCTGGACGCAGCAAGTGCGTTATGGTAGTGAATTTTCTTTAAATAGCAAATGTGTTTTTTTAAAGCAGGCATCAAATTTCGTTACCAGTATGACCTTTATAGTAAAAACAATGTGCCATGTTTCATCAAAATAACTTTATTGTTTGAAAATGTACAGAAATCTTTCGAAAATGAACTTAAAATGTTCCCGAAAAAACTAGTTTCCTGGTCACCGAACCTTATAGGTTAATAGCAAATTTAGCTATTCAAATTTGAAGCATTTAATAAAAATTCGCTACCAAACGCACTTGCTGCGTCTCGAATTCCTTTTCTGACAAACATGCATTATAATTATTACGTGGTCGAAATTAGATACATCAAAGGTCAGCTCAGAACTGGCACGGACCGGGTGAATCCGACTGTCTAATTAAAACAAAGCATTGTTTAATCTATTTGTACTCAGCAGATTTTCCTGGATAACGAAATTATCCAAGCCACTTGCAAGAGGAAGGCATTCACCAAGTTTGATCGTCATCGGCGCATTATTTTTGATTTATCGGTGTGACACGTAAATATATAAATAAATATATATAAATATATATATATATATATATATATATATATATATATATATATATATATATATATATATATATATGTATATATAAAGTCTGGAACCGACCTCTGATTTGGGTTCCAGGGGTCCTAAATAGCGCACATTTGTAGAAATGTTTTCAAAATTCAAAAGTCGCGATCTCCTCATTAGTGAATTTTTTTAAAGAAAATTCACTAAAATATTGAGCCGATTTTTATTTTGCATTTTTTATTAGTGAATTCACCATTAAGGAGATCCCGACTTTAGAATTTAAAAAAAAATTCTAATGAGCGCGAACTAGGGCCCCTAGAACCCGTATCCGGGGTCAGTTTCAATTTTTATATGTTATATATTTGTGTGTGTATGTATGTATCACACCAAAACCAAAAAATTATGAGGCGATTTTGATGAAAATTTGGCAAGTACCTTCCTTTTGTAAATGGCTGGGATAAGTTCGTTAGCCAGGAAATCAAACCACGAAAAAATTTTATCTCAAAAAACAAAAAAGCTATTGTAAACAAATTATGTACGTAGGGTAACGATATTAAAAGGAAACTATATACCAAAATTTAGATTTCTATGCTACAAAAAAAAGAAAGTTATAAAAAAATATTATGTGCTAGATCATTTCTATGAAAATTCACTACCATAACGCACTTGCTACGTCCAGACTTTTTTCAGTTTAGAGATGGATTAGGCAATTCGTAATATGCCCAGTTCTCATTTTATACATTGTACAACACTGCTTGTGTATTGTATTCTAATTATTGGCAAAGTGAACTACAATAATTCCACATAATTTAGAGCCAGTGCGACTCTGCTATTTATGTCCCATGTTTACCCTAGGCAACTTACCTAACAGCATGTGTATTGTAGGTTGCATATACCACTTTTAAAATGTATTCTGTATCGTTTTTATATTACATTAAAACATAAAAACTTCAGTTTGTATAAACAACATTCTTTACCTGTAACGTTTACATTGTAAACAAATTTTAAAGAGTTTAATAATAATACACAAATGATAGGCATGCATCAGATAGAAGTACTGATGAAATACAATTGTTATACAAGGGGGTGTAGCTCAGATGGTAGAGCGCTCGCTTAGCATGCGAGAGGTACCGGGATCGATGCCCGGCACCTCCAAAACGTTTTTTATTCCTTTTGGTAAATTTTTGTAGGAAAAATTCACTCATGAAATCCCGATTTTTATTTTGAAAACTTTGCTTCTAATTATATATATATATATATATATATATATATATATATATATATATATATATATATATATATATATATATATATATATATATGTATGTATATACGTATCACACCAATAACTAAAAAAATAATGGGTCGCTTTTATTCAAATAGTATATAATAAGTATAATTGCTTATATTAATTATACAATGTTGACACATAAAAAAGAATTTTTATAACGATTACGGTAAGGTTAAATGTCGAAAACTTGTAGAGAACTGCCACTACATTAATTTTAGTGAATTTTCTTTAAAAAATTCACTAATGAGGAGATTCCGACTTTTGAATTTTGAAAAAATTCCTTCAAATGAGCACTAATTAGGCCCCCGAGAACACATCCGGGGTCAGTTTCAATTTATATATATATATATATATATATATATATATATATATATATATATATATATATATATATATATATATGTCACACCGATAACTCACAAAATAATAGGCCGATTTTGATCGAATTTGGTGAGTACGTTCCTTTTGCCAATGGCTTGGATAAGTTCGTTAGCCAGGAAAATATGCTCATTGGAAATAGATTAAACAATGATTTGTTTTAATTTGACAGACGGATTCCCTCGGTCAGTATCAGTTCTGAGCTGACCTTAAATGTATGGAATTTCGACCACGAAATTATAATGCATGTTTGTAAGAAAATAAATTCGAGACTCAGCAAGTGCGTTATGGTAGCGAATTTTTATTGAATGCCTCAAATTTGAATAGCTCAATTTGCTATTAACCTATAAGGTTCGTTGGCCAGAAAATTTGTGTTTTCGGGAACATTTTAAGTTTATTTTCGATATTTTTTTATACATTTTCAAACAGTAAAGTAATTTTTATGAAATATGGTACATTTTTTCTGCTATATATGTTATACTGGTAACCAAATTTGATGTCTGCTTTCTTAAAAAAACATATTTGCTATTTAAAACATTTTTATGAAAATTCACTATTATAACGCACTTGCTGCGTCCAGCTTTTGTGTAGAACCTCGGTGGTTCAGGGGTAAGAACGTGTGCCTCTGAACCGAAGGGTACTGGGTTCGATCCCAGGGTACTCCTTTCACTTTTTCAGTACAAACTGTAAATTAACATCAACCGAGGTTCTGGCATTGTATTTGAGCAAGTTGGATGTCTGCACGTTCCGCACTTCGGAGGGGGCGTAAAGCTGTCGGTCCGTGTCCATGCGATGTTTGAGCACGTTAAAGATCCCTACCCTCCTCACAGAAAGGCAGGGGTTCGGCAAACATTCCAGGATAGTGAGGTGAAACTGCTCCCTGGCGTCGGTGATTGGCCATAGTCGCGGAAATAGGCCGACGTTAAAGAAACAAAGACAAAAAGACTTTTGTGTAATCTTCCATTCCTACTGCCCCCCACATGCAACCAATCAGATCGAACATTCGGGTTTCATTTTACCATAAACGAACACGTTTAAAAAGCCGAAATTCATTAAAAATTATGAAAAATTAGAGCACAATAATTTTAACATTTAGACTTGGCAACTGAATTAAATTAAAGTTATATTTATTATATATATATATATATATATATATATATATATATATATATATATATATATATATATATATATATATATATATATATAAAGTTATATTAAGTTATAATTCAAAGACTAAATATGAATATGATATCACAGAATATGATTATTATAACCAGTGACGAAAAGTAGTGCGTCGAATTTTGGAAAGTGATACACAAAATTCGTCTAATCTAAAAATCTTAGATACTCATAATTATTTTTCCGGAATTTTCGGAAGATACAATGATAACATTCGAAACCATTACTACTCAAAATTTACCCAAGGTGAATATCAAAATATCGATGAGACTTACAAATGTGAAATTACTCATGAAGAAATACAGGCAGCTATCAAAGGAATAGCTATCGACACATGCCCATGGCCGGATAGAATCATCATGAGAGCAGTTAAGGCCTATCCAAAAATTCCAGGAATTACCAGCATAAAGCTACAATCATGATTCAAAGTAATTTAGTACCTGAAATGTTTAAAACCGCCAGAACAGTCCTGATTTATAATACAAAAACAATTTTGAGAACTGCTCATTAATTAGAAGAATCATTGAGAGAGCCCTTGAAAATATTTACGGAAATTTATAATTATAAACGAAACCCAGAGTGGAAAAAGAATGCTTCGATTATATTTTTGGACCTGCCTAAGGCATATGATTCAGTTAGTCACTATCATTTGGAAAATGTTCTACAAAATTCAGAAATTCCAGACAAACCCCAAAATCGAATTCTTAATTTACAGATAGGAAATAAAACATTCATTGATTTATCACAAAAATCGAAATGTTTCCAAGTTAATACAGGTGTTTTGCAAGTGGCTCCACTTTCTTCAATGTTGTTTAATATGTGTATAAATCACATTTTCGATGCATTCACAGAAAACGAAGTTGCTTCTTGCTATGGTTTCCAGTTGACTGCAAACACAGAGCCAGTTTCGGTGCTAGGATTTGCTGATGACATTGTTTCGGTTGGTAAAGACACATGCTCTGTCCAAAATGTATTACACACTGCTGAAAATAAACTTAAAGAAATAGGATTGACTATCAATCCATCTAAATCATCAGCTATTATAATCGAAAAGGGTTAACCGAAACAGGAAACAATATATTTGAATTCAAATAAATCATAACTTTTATAACTGCAAATGAAAAAATTAAAAATCTGGAACTAAATTTTTCTGATGAAGTAGTTTTTGATCAAAAAGGTACTATGCGAAAATTTTCCGAAAAATTTGAAACGCTGACAAAATCAAATTTACTCGATTGTGAACAAAAACTTGTTGCCTTGAATCAGTATTTACCACCATGTTTAATGTACCCTCTTCAAACAGCCCTTGTCGAACAACTAAACAGAAATATAATAATTATATAAGCGTGTCCCCAGATAAGTGAAATGTAACTCTTGTAAAAGATCAAAATTATCGATTTGATTTTTCATTTTTTGGGGTTCAGGCCCGCTTTTTTTCCTCAGGGCTCGACCGCGACTTCGCCGCCCCGAAACCACTGCAATCTTTGGCTTATTGTGCATGCCCTTAGTCTTTTTGCTCCACCCATTCCAAAATCACTGTGCCTTGAACTAGTCTGCACAGCGATTGGTAGGGTGAAGTTTTATCTTGCTCTGTGTCCGGTCTAGACTGACCGTAGTTCAGTTGTCTTTTGCGGTCCAGAGCTTTACACTCGCACAAGATGTGCTGGGCTGATTCCTCCCCCTCGCCGCAGAGTCTGCATGCGTGGTTACCCTCGAACCGCCCCATTTTATGCACGTGTTTCTTGACGGCCATGTGTCCCGTCAAGAGACCTGTTATGTTTCTGAGCTGTCCTCTGCTAAGATTTAACAGCTCCACAGCTCTCTTTGTACTGGGTTCGTCAATTACTGACTTCCCATGTCTGAGCCCTGGACAGTCTCCCCAGTACACCTTGTGTTTGTTTCTGACCCAGGACTTAGTGGTCCCCTGGCCGTGCTCTTTGTCACGCCCAGAACCGGTTCTGGTCCCATAAATGGTTCTGCTGACCCTCTCTTCGCGAGACTGTCAGCTTATTCATTGCCTTTTACCCCCGAGTGATCCGGCACCCAGATGAGGGTGACCTCATTCTGTCCAGCCAGGTGGCTCGTCTCGTTTCGGCACTCACTCGCCAGCCAGAAATTTACCCGTGAGCTACTTAGGGCTTTAAGGGCTGCCAAGCTGTCTGTGGCTATGATGACTCGCTTGTTGGTGTAGCCCCTCCTATTGTTCTCCCGCACACAGTGCAGGATTGCGTACATTTCGGCTCAGGCCTGCTTGGTTAAAGACTAATTGCTGGCAATTTTAATTTTGAAAAATCAAGTAAGCTATTTTTCTGTGGCGTGAAGTGCCTTTTATGTAGCAAATAGTACAAAAAGTTGTGTAAAGAAGTTGTTTTAGGAAGAACATTTACGCCTCTATACCAAATTTCAAAATCATCGGCCAACTATGATTTTTCATTTTTAAAATGTTTATTAAAAAAAAACAGTTAATTTAATTTTTAACCGTTCTTTTGTTATGAATAAAACAAAATGTTCATTTAGGTTATTACTACAAGTTACTGGATCAACACTAAAGAGTTACAATTAAATGAAAGTAAGTTAAAACCTCAGATTAAATGTCAGGCTCTACTAAGCCACCTAAATTTGTACATTTTTCAATACAATCAATCTTTTTTAATGAAAGCAGGCACCAGATTTGGTTACCAGTATAACCTGTAAACAATGTAACATATTTCATCAAAATAATTTTCTTGTTTGAAAAAGTACAAACATTTTTATGGGACTCCGCTATCTATTAGTATAAACCCCGTATCATAATTTTTGATACTTGTGTGCCAAAAATGTGGAAAGTGGCAAAATCATTAAAATAACCCAGAAACGATGAACGATATCAATTTTTTTTTATAAAGATGCATTATAATTTGATGGAGTGTTTTATTAAAACAAAAAGAAAACTTGTATGACCAACGACTTATGGGCCATCCTGCGATTGTCAAAATAATCTTATGAGATGTAGCTCAAGACGCCCTACAATTAAGGAATATGTCTTTTTGCATATCTTGTATAATATTGACGCAAGTTCTAGAGCTGATCAGCTCTTTAATAGTTGGCTGGTGTGGTATACTTGCAATATGGTAGGTGGTAGTGGAATTTTCCTTTACGTGATAGTAAAGGATTTTTTCACGTCCGAGGAAGTACCACCCCTTACATCAAGGGACCGGTGAAGTCCCAACGGACGTTTCCGGTTCTAGTGTATGAGTCGGTTTCCCTTATAAGCAAAAATAATGATGGCTCCTCCTTGTACAAAAGATTTCGGAGGTAAAGTACCCCTCCATTCGGATCTCCGGGAGAGGGGTGTACAGGGGGCGCCAGCATCAAGATTTAACACATCCTTCTCAAATATATGTGGCCTAAATTCTAACCTGTACTTCGTCCACCATTTCCTCCAGGCTAATAGGCCCCAACTCCTCTTCCTCACCGAAACTCAAATCAGTGCCAAAACAGCCACTAATCACCTTAATTTCCCGGGATATGAGCTTCTTACTTCCTTTAGATTGCATGGAGGCATGTGCGCGTACGTTCGTAGCAACCCTTCACCAGACTCCCCAATTTAGAAGCTGGAAGAAAGGACATACTATGGATAAAACTCTCTCAGGGCTGCAACTAAATTCATCTGTTGCATTTACCGGTCACCATCTGACTACAACTTTGTCCAGCTCTTCAACTACCTTTCTGAAAAAACCGACCATCTGATTTCTGAATATCCTTCCTCCGAGGTCACTATTCTTGGTGACTTCAATGTCCACAATAAGGAATGGCTATGATCTTCAAAAACCGATCCACAAGGAAGAGCAGCGGAGGCCTTTACAGTCAGTAATTAAGACTCGATGCATTTTCGCAATAATTAGAACCGTAGACCGGTTTCGCTCTCATTAGAGCTCTTCAGTACGGCATACTAATTGCAGCAAAAATGCACCAAAAGTAATACGGCTATCGTATAGCCAGTCTTAAAATAGTCAGTAAGTGGTGGACGTGCCGCCACCTAGTTGCGGAACCAAGTAGTATGCTGTCACGCCAGCTCCAAATAACACAAAGTGTTAAAAAATAGAGACTGGATACAGCTAACTAACAATTTAGAAAATTGTCAGTCCTGGCCCATTTCTACCCCAATATAGGGACAAAGTATGTAAGACTCGATGCATTTTTGCAACAATTAGAACCGTAGACCGGTTTCGCTCTCATCAGAGCTCTTCAGTACGGCATACTACTGGGGTAGAAATGGGCCAGGGCTGACAATTTTCTGAATTGTTAGTTAGCTGTATCCAGTCTCTACTTTTTAACACTTTGTGTTATTTGGAGCTGGCGTGACAGCATACTACTTGGTTCCGCAACTAGGTGGCGGCACGTCCACCGCTTATTGAGTATTTTAAGACTGGCTATACGATAGCCATATTACTTTTGGTGCATTTTTGCTACAATTAGTATGCCGTACTGAAGAGCTCTAATGAGAGCGAAACCGGTCTACGGTTCTAATTGTTGCGAAAATGCATCGAGTCTTACATACTTTGTCCCTATATTGGGGTAGAAATGGGCCAGGGCTGACAATTTTCTAAATTGTTAGTTAGCTGTATTCAGTCTCTATTTTTTAACACTTTGTGTTATTTGGAGCTGGCGTGACAGCATACTACTTGGTTCCGCAACTAGGTGGCTGCACGTCCACCACATACTGAGTATAGTCAGTAATTATTTAGCCAATATGGTTCAGCAACCTACTTACTTTCCTCGCATCCCAACACACAGCTCAAATCCCTTGGAGCTCCTTCTTACTACAAATCCTGACTGCTATAAGATATCAGTCACCGCCCCCTGGGTCGCTCAGACCACGGCATGGTCACTGCTTCCTGTGCAATGCAACCCGAGGTCACACAGTCATCACACCCACGTATCGTTTGGCACTACAACTCCGCGAACTGGGACGAAGTGCGAGCTTACTTTTCCTCATGTCCATGGGCGTCTTCTTTCTCTCATCCTGAACCCTCTGATATCTCACAAAACGTCACCGAAATTATCCAAGCTGGTATGGAATTATTTATTCCACGTACACAGAAAACCTCTGCAGCCATTCAAAAGCCCTGGTTCTCTAAATCCTGTGACAAGGCCAGACTTGAAAAGGTCAAAGCTCACAAAAAGCTTTTACACAATCCCAGTCAAGAAAACCGTCAAGCATTTAACGAAGCAAGAAACCGCTATGTCCGCATTCTTTCTGAGCCAAAAAACTCGTTTAATAACCAGATAAAAAACAAAGTCCTCTTAAGCTCCAGCGGCAGCAAACCCTTCTGGACTCTTGCTAAATCTATTGGGAATAATTTCTGCAAGAACACGTTCCCACCTCTTGTCTCAGGGGATGAAATTGTTTCTACTGCCCTGGGCAAGGCTGAACTTTTTGCTTCGTTGTTCGCCGGCAATTCTACTCTCAATCCACCTCCAAATGTTCAACCACCAACAGTCCCCAATGTCGCGCATAAAATGACGGATATCACTTTCAAAACTAAAAAGGTACGAAAGATGCTCTCTTCTCTTAATACCAGGAAAGCCTCTGACCTTGACGAGATCCTAGCAATTGTTCTCAAAAAATGTGCACCAGAAATTGCTCCTGTCCTGACTCGTCTGTTTCAGACATCTTACAATAGAGGCATATTCCCTAGTAACTGGAAAACTGCTCGAGTACAACCCGTCCCCAAGAAAGGATCCAAAGCGCTTTCTAGTAACTACAGGCCTATTTCTCTCCTTTCAGTCGTCTCTAAAGTAATGGAGAAGTATATAAACACCGAATTACTAAAATTTTCACGACATTTTCTCTATATAACCCATATTCGTTTCAGGTTCGTTGCCTCAAAGTTGCCAATTTTGACATTTCAAACCACGACTTGGGGGTTTTAACAAGAAAAATTATTTATAATAAATTTTCAGTTATTTTTATGGTGTTTCTTGACCTTTGCGCTAAAAAGCTTGATCTTTGTCTGTGATATACAATATAGTTTGTTTTCCACACAAAATATTTTGGTTTTGTGCGTTTCTCTGGTCATCACTGGCACTCAACATTTTTTTCTTATTTAAAAGCCTATAGCTTCCTTCTGTTAACTTAGAGATCTGAATTTTGGTATATATTATAGTTTTTACAATATAAACCTGCGTACCAAATGTGGTTGGCATAGCTTTCTTATTTCCAGAAGAAAACCTAAAATGTTCCAGAAAAAAAAATTGGTCCGATGTGCCTGGCTAACAAACTTATCCAAGCCATATTCAGTATAAAATTTGTACAGTTATTAAATTGCTTTTTTTATGTCAGAATATCGCTTAACACCATGACTCTACAAGTGGACAGCCCTACTGTTTACACAAGCCAAGGCGTTCCAATTTCTGTAACTGGAATCGCACAAGTACGTTACCATTTCATACCAGCTGCAGATAAATGGCTATTAAATCTTTTAATTTTCAGGTAAAAATTCAAGGCCAAAATGAAGAGATGTTACTAGCTGCGTGCGAACAGTTTCTTGGTAAAAAAGAATCAGAAATACACGACATTGCTCTTGTTACTCTTGAAGGACACCAAAGAGCTATAATGGGTTCCATGACTGTTGAGGAGATTTACAAAGACCGCAAGAAATTCAGCAAGCAGGTGTTCGAAGTAGCTTCATCAGATCTAGTCAACATGGGCATCACTGTTGTCTCATACACATTGAAAGATATCCGCGACGAAGAGGTAATAGTCATATAAAGTATTATTTTAACTGAAACCTTACCGGTTTGTTTATTATTGCTTTCTTTGGTTTGCTACAAAGGGTGCCAAGGTACGTTTATTATCTCTCTGTTTGTTTAGTTTTGTGATTTAGTATGTGGACACAAACAATTGTGTTGCATTGTTAATAAAATTTATTGTTGAATTTGTTGCCGAAGTAAAAGCTAAAATATTGTCATATTACTCTTTTGCAGCTTCTATCGTTGCTTTATTTTCATCTGTTATATACACATTTAGGTATTCGATTCATCTGTAAATTTACTAATATTGGAATGAATGTATATATTTTGCAAAGTTTCGAGATATTAAAAACTTGAAAATAATAGCTAGGTAGTCAAGTTAAAATCTCCTTTTTTTAAGGTAAAAGTAGTCACCTTTTCATGATGTAATTTGGAAAAATTAATCCATGTAATGTCAGGTGCAGCCAATAAGCATTTTAGATTATTATTACTTTATGATCACAAAATTATACCATTGTCATTTTAAAATTAGAAATTGAAACAAAAAACACCTTTGACCAAATACTTTGATTTTTGTTTTAATTAAGGAAAACTGTATATTAGACATAAATAAAGTAGCAGTGCTACACCCTTACCGTCACTGACTCCCTTTAAGCAATGCACCACTTAATCTTAATTTTTTTAATTTAAAAGACTCCTGTTGATTTTGTAGGTGTATTATGAATTAAAATAACCGTTTATACAAGGAAGATATTTAAAAAATGTTCATGTAAAATGAAAAAACATTTTCGTTGATAGGTATCCATCTAAGGCATCTAAAAAAATTTCGGGACGCTGCAAGTGCGTTATAGTAACCAATTTTCGAACCTGTTCAAACTATTGACCCACCTACCAATATATAATTATTCACATAAAAAGCTGTTCGACGAAACTTCAAAAAAAATGTAAAAGTTGCCAATGTTGACTTTTCAAATCGCGACTTTGATGTTTTAAGAGGGAAAAAAACTATAAACATTTTCGAAATAACTTTTCTGGTGTTTCTTCACCTTTGTGCGCCAAGGAAACTTAATGTATGTCTGTAACATACGATATATTTTGTTATCCACACAAAATATTTAAGTTTTGTGTGTTTTTCTTGTCATCAGTGGCACCTAATAGTTTTTTCTTTAAATGCCTATAACGTTTTTTCTTTTAACCTACAGTTTTTAATTTTGGTACATTGTTGAATTTTTATGTTGTAAACCTGCGTACCAAATTTGGTTGCCTCACCTGTGTTATTTCCGGAGATATAAAAATTTTCCGAAAGAACACACAAAATTTTCCGGTAAAAACTGGGCCGATTTTTTGGCTAACGACCTTATCCAAGCCATTTGCAAAAGGAAGGTATTCATCTAATTTGATTGAAACCGCCCATTATTTGTTGAGTTATCAGTGTCATATATATATATATATATATATATATATATATATATATATATATATATATATATATATATATATATATATATATATATATATATATATATATATTATATATATATATATATATATATATATATATATATATATATATATATATATATATATATATATATATATATATATATATATATATATTCACATAGAAATTTAAACTGACCCGGGATATGGGTTTCTAGTAGTGCTGGGAATTTTTCAGATTTCTTTCGGTTATTTGTTATTAAAAATTAAAACCGTTTTTGAAAAAAACGGTTTTCGGTATCTTTATGACCGAGCAACTAAAACTGGTCAACTGATCAGTTGTCTGTCGTTAAAACAACCGATCGACTGAACCGTCGTCTGTTGGTTAAATAACCGATCGACTAGGGGCTTGCATAACTGACAGTTTGAATGTGTAAAAGACTGACCGTCTAAACGGTTAAAAATAAAAAAGTTCGGGATGCAGCAAGTGCGTTATGATAGTGAATTTTTATTAAATGCTTCAAATTTGAATAACTCAATTTTCTATAAACTTAAAAAGTTAAATTTTGGTATGTAGTAAGATCTTTCCCAAGGCAACGTATTCACCAAATTTCATTAAAATAAGTTTGTAATTTTCGGAGAAAAATTTTTTTTTCTAAAAAACTAAAAATTTGAATAACTCAATTTTTTATAAACTTAGAAAGTTGAATTTTGGTGCGCAGGAAGGTCTTTTGAGGGGAAACATATTCGTCAAATTTCATTAAAATAACTTTGTAATTTTTGGAGAAAAAAATGTTTTTCGAAAGAAAACTCAACATTTTCCCGGAAAACCTTATCAGATTTTTTTGGCTAACGAACTCATCCAAGCCATTAATAAAAGAAAGGTACTTGCCGAGTTTCATCAAAATAGGTTAATTATTTTTTGAGTTATCGATTGGATATATATATATATATATATATATATATATATATATATATATATATATATATATATATATATATATATATATATATATAGATATATATATATATATATATATATATATATATATATATATATATATATATATATATATATATATATATATAAACATATAAAAATTGAAACTGACCCTGGATATGGGTCTTGCAAGGTCTCACCATCGATACCTCTCTATTAGTGAATTTTTTTAAATAAATATTCACTAAAATCCGATCAGTTAAATGTTCAATTTGATGTTAACTATAAAGAGTCGTCTAAAATATGATTAGCTTCTCAATAAACGACCGTAATATATAGTGTACACTCTTATTTCCACATTTCTGATTGTCTTATGTCATTTGTCTAATCTAGTCCAGCGTTCCATTTAACCTGTAAGCCGGAGGTGAATTTTCGTAAAAAAATTTACTAATGAGGAGATCCGGATTTCTGAATTTTGAAAAAATTTCCTTAATGAGCGTGATTTAGGACCCCTAGAGCCCAAATCTGAGGCCGGTGTCAATTTATATATATATATATATATATATATATATATATATATATATATATATATATATATATATATATATATATATATATATATATATATATATGTATATATATATATGTTATATATATATATATATATATATATATATATATATATATATATATATATATATATATATATATGTATATATATATATATATATATATATATATATATATATATATATATATATATATATATATATATATGTATGTATATATGTATATATATATATATATATATATATATATATATATATATATATATATATATATATATATATATATATAAAAAACCACCATCTTAAAGTAAAAGTTGCGTTAAACGGAATGTGATTTTTTTCCAATAACTTCACTCCAAAAACTCTAATACATATTGTTTACCATTCAGCAACCCAAAATGCAGCTGGATGTTTTATTGACACTTATTTTAAATTCTTTAAATATAATCTAAATGAATGGGTGCGGTTGTAGTTCTAAATCATAACCGGTCAATCAGTTTTCGATCAACCTAGTCTAAATGACTTATCAGTCGACCGGTTTTTAAAAACAGTTATATGGTAGACTGAATGACTAGTCGACCGGTCTTTACTTATCCATAACTACGGTTTTCGAATCAAATTGTGACCGGTCCATCAGTTAACTGGTTTTCGTTCCCAGCACTAGTTTCTAGGAATCCTAGTTTGCACTCATTTGAAGAAATGTTTTCAAAATTCAAAAGTCATGATCTCCTCATTAGTGTATTTTTTTAAAGAAAGTTCACTAAAAAGTCTAAATGCAACAAGTGCGTTATGGTAGAAAACTTTCATAGAATTCATTCAAATCCTTAAGAAAACTGTGAATCAGGCATTAGGCAGATCATTGTGTTTAGCCACTGCCTGAGGATATTTTATCAGCTTTCTGGTAATAAATATTTGGACCGTGAGGTCACGGGTTCAAATCTCGTATTCAGACAGTCCGCTTTTTTCACTCGAATGTGAAGAGGCCAGGTTCTGAGGAGTTATGGGTGGTGTCCTTTGTCTACATGTGTGTGTGTCAACCCCCGCACAAGTCGAACACTTGTGAGTGCAGAGTTTGTCTACTGTGGTGTTATTATAATTAAATTAAAATTCAGTCAGTAAATCGGTAGTCTCTGTATTATTAGTAAAATATATAACAGTGAGCAGTATGTAACATCCTGCGGAGAGTAAAAAGAAAACAAATTATTAAGTATTTACGATTCTGCGTGTCTGCTATTTCTATTAATCATTTATTTACCCAGACACTTTCTATCTTAAGATTTAGAAACTGATATTATGGATTGAAACTTTTAAGAGCGAACACCTCAAAAACAGATATCGAAATGAAACAGGATGTAAAGAAAACCGCCCTTTTAGATTTTCAATTTATTTTGACCAAAATTGTATAGGCAGAAAAATATGTCTCGATTTATCAAAACAGTAGGGTATAACTACCTCTATGAGCAACATCAAAATTATTTGCAAATTCTTATTTGTTATGCCAAAAAAATAGCGCTGTCAATTTTCAAGTTGATACAATAAAAACAAATTTTAAAGTAAAATTACAACTTTAGATACTTTGTATCTATAAGTTAATTTCTCCAAAACAAACTTGCCAAATTATTGAAAAAGTTGAAATTAAAATAGCATCCTTAAATACCCTGTATCTATAAGTGTATTAATCGCTCTGATCAGGCTAACTTTGTTAGCGAAACGATCAGGCCTTAAAACTATATTGTGATAAATTGGGTTCTCCAAATTGAACTTATCAGTGCTCATCAAGTATCTCTTGAACCAGAAACATTTGTAAAGCCATATTGGGCTGAATACTCAGATTTTTATAAATTGTTACCTCCAGTTTTGTGATTTTACACTCTATGAATCATTACCCTGTATAACATAACTAATTCATTGCAAATATTTAAAACAATTGTTTGTATTATTTCTTGTCCAGGAAACCTACGGGCTTGACTTTAATAATTTGAAATCCACTAAAATTCATAAAACACTATACGTAGGATGCAAGTCTGCTGTCAAAGTTGAATCAAACATCAAACAGGTATAAAATAACTAGATAGTGTTGAAGTATTCCACCGTATTAAACCCTAGATTAACTTTTACCAACGATTAACAAATTAACACCTTAATCAGTGCTTCTATCTGGGGAGGCTTCTATATGCCGTAAGCCAAATACTAATCAGGATTCCTCTCCCATGCCTTTATTTGAATTGTTATTGTTACTTCTACAGGACCCATTTTTCTTGTATGGTGCCTAACTTGATTATCTTATATGGAATTCCCTATATACTATTGTAATTTTGAATTCCACTTTAAATTTTAACTAAGTTCATTAAATACTATGTAGGCTTATTTTTATTACTTTTTTATCATGAGAATTGTTTAGGGAATTTTAACCCTTTTCAGCCATAAGTTTGAACGCCCATATCGCTTGTTCATTAGCTTAGCTTTTTCTAATTTATTAAGATACTAATTAAATGTGGTATGCTTATGCTTAAATTTAGTAACACAGGTTTTCACAAAAGCTTTACATTCTCTTAATGTTAGAAAGAGTATTTATATTAATTAATGAGAGACAGTGCATTTTTGCTTAGCTCTTGGTAAAGCATATTGTTTAAGTCAAAAAGTCTGGACGCAGCAAGTGCGTTATGGTAGTTAACATTCATTAAAAAGTTTTTAATAACAAAAATATATTTTTTAAAGAAAGCAGGCATAAAATTTGGTTACCAGTATACTCTATATAGTAAAAACAATATACCATATTTCATCAAAAAGACTTTATTGTTCGAAAATGTATAAATATTTTCCGAAAATAAACTTAAAATGTTTCCGAAAAAACTGGTTTTCGTGGCCAACGAACGTTAGGGTAATAGCCAATTGAGCTGTTGAAATTTGAAACTTTAATGAAAATTCGCTACCTTAACACACTTGCCGCGTCCAGTATAAATTGAAATCGGTTGCAGAAAAGAACAAGCACTTGTGAAGCCATGGGAAAGTCTGGTTGTATTAACTATGGAACGGTTTCACTGAGTTAGGGCAATAACAAACAACCAGATGTGCTATTCAAATTGAATTTAAGTCTTAAAAGTTTTCATCTCGTCCTAATTGAATTTCTCATACAAAAACTCGCTAAAAAATTCATCGGAATTATACAATCTGATTACATAACGGTAAAATGAAATAAAAGACTGAAAAAAAGAAAAAAAAGAAGTCACTAACTGGGATTAGAACGTGTGTTATAGGACTCTGTTCCCTCCACCGCTCGGCTATTCTCGACATGACAGATATATGTACTAACAGGTATATACCCTAGTGTATTGATTATTTACACCATACAATTTTTTAATTTCTTTTTTCTCATATTTTAATGAAATTAAGAAAAATGACGGCTGAAACACAGATCTCTGAGCTTGTTAGTCATTTCAAGCCGTATTTTTTAAGTCGCCAAGCGCTAATGCGTACTAATGTACCAGAATGATCAGTTTTGATGTTTCAACTTTTTTTAATCAGAGGCTTGTAATTTCTTTGTCTTTTAACCTAGAGATCTGAATTTTGGTACAGAGGATACTCTTTATGACAGAAACGAGCGTACCAAATGTTACTATAGCTTTTTAATTTTCGGAGATATGAATTTTTTTCGAAAGAAAACCCAAAATTTTTCTGGAAAACCTTGTCCGATTTTCCTGGCTAACGAACTTATCCAAGCCATTTAGAAAAGGGAGGTACTCACCAAATTTTATCTAAGTCGGCCCATTATTTTTTAAGTTATTAGTGTGATACATACATACATATACTATAGGGTGGCGCATTGAAAACGAAACAGACCGATTTGCGTCCAGAGAATTTTTTTTAAGAAACGCTGAAACATATCAATTTTAATATTGAAGGGGACATGTTTTGACATAAAACTCAACTTTGTCACATCAACCCCTTAAGTGTGGTGATAACAACCCTTATATTTTAAATAGGGAACATGGGTCGGGTATTACATCATTTGAAAGCTCTTTCTTTTCTGAATTCAGCACACTAATTTTTTTGGAAGTTTTATCAACTCGTTTAAAAATTATGTTGAAGATGCAAAAACGCATTTCACTCATTCCGATAAGAAATGTGCTGATAGTCAATGTTGTGTTGGTTTGTAAACAAAAAATTGACCATCAGAACATTTCTTATCGGAATGAGAGAGATGCGGTTTATTATTTCAGTTTATCGGTCGGTTTGATACTTGATAGTACTACCCAAAATTAATTTCACAATGGTGTATTCTGTAGAAGAAAGAGTTGAAATAATTACTCTTTTTTTTTAAACGATAACTGTGCCAACCGTACCGCAAATTTGTTTAATGAACGACATCCGAACAGACATGTTAACAGAAAATAGATTTTGGAGTTAGTTGCAAAGTTGCGACAAAGTGGTTCAGTAGCCAACAAAAACCGGGATCCTGAACGTGAATTTCCGGTTAGAAATGAGACTACTGTGATTGAAGTTTTAGGACAAATTGCTGCAGACCCAACTTTGAGCACGAGAAAATTGGCCACTGTTTCAAACATCAAAAGAAGAACTATTCAGCGAATATTGAAGCATCATAAATTTCACCCGTATAAAATTCATCTTGTACAACAACTGAATGAAGATGATTTTGATCGGCGGCTGGAGTTTTGTGAAGTTATGACTGCACGAATAGCTGATAACGGGAACTTTCTGTTCAATATCTGTTTTTCAAACGAGCGTACGTTTTTATTAAACTCTACAGTCAATCGTCATAATTGTCGTTATTGCCCAGATAATAATCCAAGAAATTTTCACGAAGTCCACACTCAAACTCCACAAAAATTGAATGTCTGGACTGGCATTTTTGGAGACCGTTTAATCGGACCAATTATTCTTGGTGGCAATTTGAGTGGCGAAGCGTATTTGGAGTGACTAGAAGATATCGTTTACCCTCTACTAATTGACATTGTTGAAAATGATGATCGCTATCAAGAAAATCAATTAGTGTTTCAACAAGATGGAGCTCCTCTGCATTTTTGACAACGTGTTAGGGAGTTTTCGAGCAGAGAGTTTCCAGAGCAATGGATTGGGCGTACAGGTGCTATTGAGTGGCTCCCTAGATCATCGGATCTAACTCCTTTAGACTTCTTTCTATGGGGCCATTTAAAGAGTAGAATTTTCGCAACAGAACCGGAGTCTCTGGAAGAATTACGACGACGCATTGTGTCCAATAACCCCACAAATTCTCCAGAATGTCAGAGCTCGTTTTGAACAAAATTTGTACTTTTGTATGGAAGCTGGTGGTCAACAATTTGAACACTCACTTAACTAAATAAACATTTTTGTTTGTTAGTTTTTTCACGAAAAATTGGCTAATTAGTGCATTTCTTATCACAATGAATGAAATACGTTCTTGCAACTCCAACTGTGAATAATGTTTAAACGAGTTGATAAAACTTCCAAAAAAATTAGTGTGTTGAATTCAGAAAAGAAAGATCTTTCAAATGATGTAACATTCGACCCATGTTCCCTATTTAAAATATAAGGGTTGTTATCACCACCCTTAAGGGGTTGATGTGACAAAGTTGAAAAATGACGTGTTTCAGCGTTTCTTAAAAAAAATTATCTCGACGCAAATCGGTCTGTTTCGTTTTCAATGCGCCAGCCTGTATATATATATATATTATATCTATATATAAATTGAAAGCCGACCCCGGATATGTGTTCTAGAGGGCCTAATTAGCGCTCATTTGAAGAAATCTTTGTAAAATTCTAAAGTCGGAATCTCCTCATTAGTGATTTTTTAAAGTTTTTTTTTAAAGATAATTCACTAATGCAGTAACAAAAAAACTTGATCAAACTTCACCTAAGCTCAGACGCAGTGTTTTGGTCTTACAATCATTTTCAATGAGCATTCACACAGTGTATGAAAAACTGGTGATGACAGTGTAGTTATCTACCTATAGGGTACTGGAGAAATGGTTAAATGGTGAAGGTTTTATGTGATTATGTTGCTAGTTTATTGCCACTTGCAGAGCGGTTATAGCGTTTTTGGCTTTTAAAAATATTGAAAAAACTAGAATGCCGAGTTTTTTTTGTATAATGGATGTAACTGTTTTATTTCGCAATATTTTTCGAAACTGGAAACATATCTTTTCATATCCTTGATCGAAATTTAATTGCAATGTTTCGTACGGAAGCGCTGGAGGGTCAAGTGAAAAAAAAAGTTTTTGGGTGAAATTAATTTCACCTTTCAGGAGAAATGTGAAATTATTTTCACGTTACCACAGAAACTTGAAATTAATTTCACGTGGGATGTTGAAATTAATTTCCAGCTAAACTTGAAATTAATTTCACCTTCCGAAAGTAGAAGTTATTTCCAATTTGCTTGTGTAATGTGAAATTATCGTTGTCACAGAAACTTGAAATTAATTTCACGTTATTACGTGCGTCAAACGAGCATATTCGCACATCCCACTCAGTAGTGCTTACACAAATTCATAACTAGATTTGATTGGTTCCCAGTTTAGTGCGAAAATTGAAAGCCGTTGCTAACCTGACCCTTACTTGTTTTCTATTTCTAGGTTAGAAGTTAGAATACATTTAGAATTCAGATTCTGAAAGTGCCTATAATATTTTATTAGGTACTTACTCAATAAAAATTGGAGCTCCATTATAGAATAATTTCACAGTCAAACAATGACTAAGTCATTCCGTGTAAATTAACTACTAATTACAACATGTCTAAACAAAAAGCTGGGGTGCATTGTATTGAAGGTAAGAAGAAACTATAGAATCGACATATGACAATATATATATATATATATATATATATATATATATATATATATATATATATATATATATATATATATATATATATATATATATATATACAGTGTGTCTCTAAAAGGTCTGTACAAAATGCTATGAGAGATTCCGTAGGCTAAAATATGACGATCTAGCCCAATTTACCTAAGTTCAAAAGTTGATAGTTTTCGAAATACAAGGTGTCGAAGTTATTATTTGTTAAAACTCCTTTTTAAATATCTATCTTAGTAATAACAGGATTTGCATGAATTTGGTGCTTAGAGGTTTTTCAGGAAGAGCAATCCATGTTTGATCATAGTTTTGATTTACCTTGCAGAGGACGCCACCAGCAGTCCTTTGTCTACATTTAAAGCTCAATAACTTTTTTCTACCTCAGTATATCAAATTGCTTATCAGAAATTTTTATTAACTGATATGTTATCTTCTAAGAAGGTATACCTTGTAGATTTTGATTTGAGAAGCCGTTTCTGTGATAATCGAATATGTGTTTCATTGCGTTCTAAAATTCATCATAGGAACGACTACACACTTTATCCAGGCTTAGGACTGGTCCAAGAAGTTTAAAGCATGTTTCAGGACCAACCAATCAACAACACTTAAAATTTACATTGGAGCATGTGTAAGGACCAATCGACCAACAACACTAAAACTTTACTGGCAAAGAACAAGAGGAGTAGGATACAAAGTCAATAACAAACCAAAACAGCAAACTTTTATTAAATTATTAATTGTTGTATAACACTGTAAGTAAATGTTGAAAGTGAACCCCGTGTTCATTTACACAAAGATTAATTCTACGGAGAAAATTCAACTGCACCCTATCCATAAAATGATTCATGAATTTTGCACTCACACCCACAATTCCTTTTTGGTGTTTATTGGTCTAGAATATACCAACTGCTTAAGTGTTCCCCATAAAAAGTAGTCCAAGGGCTTTAAATCCGGTGTGTGAGGTAGCCAATTTACAGGAACATTGTTTCCTCTGCCGATCCATCGATTCCAAAATCTCATTTAAATGATTTCTGGAGTTCAGCGTGAAATGCGGTGGTGCACCGTCGTGCATGAACCATATATTTTGCCTAACAGCTATTGGAAGTTCAACAAATAAATTTGGCAAATTAACTAAATGCTCTTGGTAGTTTAAACCATTTAACCGAGGTGGTAAGATGACAGGACCTATGATAAATCTGTCAATAACTCCTGCCCACACGTTAATTTTGAATTAACGTTGATAATGTAAAACCTTATTGCATGTGGGTTTTCGTCAGTATAAATGTACTCATTATGTAAGTTTGTCATACCCGTTCTTGTAAAACAGCACCCATCGGTGAATAAAATATTTCTATGAAAATTTGGATCATTTTCAATTTTTCATTAATAAAACGACAAAAGCATAGTCTTAATTCAAGGTCGGTAGGTAAAAGCTTTTCCACTGTTTGCACGTGAAATAGATGTAACTGCTGTTCTCTTAAGTCCTGGTCTCCGTATCCTTAGAAACTCCAAGTTCCAAACCAATTTGTCTGGTGCTTACTCGGATCTGCTTCAATTCATTCTAAAATTTCTTCCTCGACATTTGCTGTTTTAACAGCTAGATTCCTTTCATAATCAAACTTAGCAGGAACAAACATACCGATTTCTCGTAGACGTCTCTCAACGGCGGCAAATGTTTGATGGTTTGGAACGTGTTTATTTGGAAATCTTTTTTTATATTCTTTGACCGATTTCCGACCATTTCCTTTACAATAACCGTAAACTAATATCATATCAGTTATGTCTGCGTTAGTGTAGGGTATGGCCATAGCGAGAAATTGGCGAAAGAAGTGATAAATTTTAAAACTACAGTGACAGCTTGTCAGACTTAATTGTTTGACAGTACTATTTTGTAAGTAATGACTATGATCAAACATGGATTGCTCATCCCGAAAAACCTGTAAGTACCAAATTTCATGCAAATCCTGTTATTACTAAGATAGATATTTAAAAAGGAATGTCAACAAATAATAACTTAACTTCGACACTCTGTATTTCGAAAACTATCAACTTTTGGACTTAGGTAAATTGAGCTAGATCCTCATATTTTAGCTTAAGAAATTTGTCATAGCATTTTGTGCAGATCGTTTAGAGACATCCTGTATATATATATATATATATATATATATATATATATATATATATATATATATATATATATATATATACATATATAATATGAATGTTTTACCAACTAAAAGCGACCACATTCAATAAATTTATTTATATATTTCATATCTACCATTCTAAGGGGCACATTCTTCTCTTCTTTGTGATGAAAAAATCGGCCTTTGTAAAATTCCTATATCTATTAACATGGTTAGAAAGTTTATGCACATAAATAAGAAACAAATCAGGATTGAGTAGCATTTATTCAAAAAATTGTTGAGTAAATTAGTAATAGATTCAAGAAAAAATAAAGCACATTTTTTTTCAATATAAAAGAACATAATATATGAAAGCTAATGTATACGTGTAGTACTTTTTCAATATCAACATAATACTTGATTTCTGCTTTCCTGCTAATGTCCTCCCTGAAACCAAATAATGTTTGTAAGTTCACACGAACACGTTTTCAGCACTCATATGTTCATATTCATTTTTAAAGTTGGCACTGAATAATTTATTGATAACGGAAAGGTCGAAAACATAATACACACCTGGTGCAATTTCATAATAGTTATCAGCATATTGCAACGTTACATTAATTTTATGTGAATGTAGAGTTGATGATGGGTTGTGGCTATTACGATGGAGCACACAGAGCTTTTCCTTAGCTTGTGGTGTAAGTTCGGTACTTTAGAACTACAGCAGTACTTAATTATTGGTTATGGTTATATGCAAACAGCATATTTAATCTTCGATCTTCACTTTTGGTTATACCTGTGAATAATGATGTTTGTGATAGTGTGAGTAGCTGTGTAATTTGTGTTTGCTTCAGCCATTAACTTTTTATTACAATCGTAAGCATAGCACAACAGTTTGTGTTTTTGGACAGTCTTTCTCCCTCACTTCTTTTGTTAGTTGAATGTTGACAATCTATTTACATTCCAGGAAGTAGGAAACCTTCTTAAAACTCCCCAAGTAACTTTAATATATGGTGGTGATGGTGAAGGAGGTATTTATGACCTTGGAACAGTAAGTAATTCAGTAATTCCATCAGCCACAGACTTGCTATCTTATATTTTCAGATAATTTACATACATATTGTGGCGGTGGTTCCGACCGCAGTGTTTCCGTCAACACTACTCTATGTTTCTGCATAAATACTCTTGACAGTTAAACGTTGCGTTACGTTATGCGACAGCCAGCTGTCAAGAACTACGGCATATAAGAGACACCAGGCGATCTCTCTCTCTCTCTCCTCGCTACCAACCGCTACAGTGAATACCAGTCCTCTATGCTCGGTCAGTTATCTGTTATGTACTCATGTACTGTTGTAATTGTTATAGTTAAATGTATCATATAGTTTATTCAGTTAGTGAAATAATAAAGTATATTAAATGTTTACGTATGGATTTAATATCAACAAGTGCAATTAACATCCATATTGGTGATCCCGTGCCGCAAGCCGAAGATGCCGAGCCTGATGTTCCAGCCGACGTCGCCTAACTTCCACGCACGTGCCCATACCTACAGAAAACGAATATCTAAACAGGTCAGTCCTTTCTAATTTAAAAATTATCTGATTTGTTTCACAATGGCCGAAGATTCTTCAAGCAGCAATATCATGGCAAGGGTTGCAATAAAATTACATCCTATATGGAGACGTAACGTGAAAATCTGGCAAATGCAGGTTGACGCCCAGTTCGATATATCGCAGATCAGTTCTGAAAAGACAAAATTCAGTCATGTACTCGCTATACCCGATCCTGATGTCGCAGAGTCAATTTCTGATTTTTTAACCCAACCATTATCATCAACCCCCTATTCAGATCTAATGAAACGTCTTTTATTAGAATTTGAAGAGTCCGAAAGTCGCAAAATAAATAAACTTTTAACAGTAGAATTAGGCGACAGAAAACCATCGCAACTTTTACGCGAAATGAAGTTTTTAGCCGGTAGTCAGATTAAAGAGGATTTCCTTATAACTTTATTTCTATAACGTTTACCAGTCAACGTTCGTTCAATTTTGGCTTCGAGCAACGATTCTCTAGAAAAATTGTCGGTTATAGCAAACAAAATCGTGGAATATTCCGGAGATAAATACAACGTGGCGGAAACTCAGTCACGCGAACCCGACAAGGTAGCAAAGTTAGAAGCGCAGTTAGAGAAGCTAACAGCATCAGTCAACGAATTGCGAACGCGTTCCCAATCTACGTCCCGAGAAAGACCCAAGCTTTCTCGAAATTCCTCAACCTCCACGTGTTGGTATCATGAATGATTTGGCAACAAGGCCAAACGTTGCATCCAACCTTGCGATTTTAAAGCTAAACATGTGTCGGAAAAACTAAAAAGAGGCACTAAAAAACTCTACACTAATAGCTCACCCGTCTTCTTCGCTACCACTGATTCTCCATGTCGATGCTTCTGATTATGCCGTAGGTGCTTCCCTCCAACAACTACGTGATCAAACACTAGAACCCCTAGGTTTCTACTCTAAAAAGCTTACTTCAGCCCAAAAATCTTACAGCACCTACGATCGCGAACTTCTAGCCGCTTATCAGGCAGTTAAATACTTTAGATATACCCTAGAAGGTCGCCATTTCACCATTTATATGGACCACAAACCTTTTACATGCGCTTTTGAACAACGCGTCGATAAAGCATCTCCAAGGCAACTACCACATTTAGACTTCCTAGGTCAATTTACCACAGACATTCGCTACATACCAGATCCTACAAACATTCCCGCAGACTATTGTTCTCGCATTGAAACAATTTCACTTCCTTCCACTGTGTCACTCCAAGAAATTGCGCAAGCTCAGTCATCTTGTGAGGAACTCAGGCACCTTCTGCAGTCTAAATCTTCCTCATACAAATTTCAAAACATGCCTGTTGACAACGGATTGAATCTTATTTGCGATTCTTCTTCAAAGAAACTTCGCCCATTCACTCCGCTCAAATTTCGCCGAAAGATTTTCGATTCTATCCACAATTTATCTCACCCAGGCATAAGCTTCAGTCGATCTAGTCCAGGATAGATTTTGTTGGCCCAAATTGAAACGCGATGTATCTCTTTGGTCTAAAACTTGCCTTCCCTGCCAGAAAGTCAAGATATGGAGACACACTTCCAGTGCCATTGGACAATACACCCCAGCCATGAGAAGATTCTCGCATATAAATGTTGACATTGTGGGACCATTACCACCATCACAAGGTCAACGCTATCTGTTAACAATAATAGACAGATTTTCTCGATGGCCCGAAGCAATTCCATTGTCAGATATTACAGCAGAAACAGTAGCGAACACTATTTTATCATGCTGGATCTCTCGTTTCGGTGTTCCGCAATACATCACCACAGACAGAGGTAAACAATTCGATTGCCACCTTTTCACACACCTCACTAAAACACTAGGTGCAGACCACATCAAGACCACAGCTTACCACCCAGCAGCAAATGGTGTAATCGAGAGATGGCACAGAGTTCTGAAACAGGCCTTGAAAGCTCATATGGACGAAAACTGGGTCGCTAAATTGCCAATTGTATTACTAGGACTCAGATCGTACATAATTCCAGAATATCGCTCAACACCCGCTGAAATAGTCTACGGAGAATCAATCAAACTTCCCACCGACTTTTTCTACAGCACATAAGCTCATGATGTTCCACCACTTATATCTCAGCTGAAAGAAGACATAAGGAAACTTCGACCAGTACCTTTTAAACATCATACTGCAAAAAAGGTATTTGTCGATCTTAAGCTTATGGAAGCCCCTTTTGTTTTTGTTCGCATTGATATTCCGCGAAAAACCCTCGAACTAGTTTATGACGGCCCCTTTGAAGTGTTATCCCGAACTGACAAAGTCTTCAAAATCAAGAAATCACACGAAGAAGAGACAATTTCTGTTGACCGTCTTAAACCCGCATTCATTCTTTGTGATAACGAACAGACAACTTTCCAGCCTCAAAGACATCCTAGTGAAACTGAAAGTGACAGTGAAGTTCCCGTTCAAACTACACGCCATGGACGTAGAGTTCGTTTTCACGAAGATACTTGAACTAATAGCGTTGCCACTGAGAGGGGAGTATGTGGCGGTGGTTCCGACCGCAGTGTTTCCATCAACACTACTCTATGTTTCTGCATAAATACTCTTGACAGTTAAACATTGCGTTACGTTATGCGACAGCCAGCTGTCAAGAACTACGGCATATAAGAGACACCAGGCGATCTCTCTCTCTCTCCTCGCTACCAACCGCTACAGTGAATACACGTCCTCTACGCTCGGTCAATTATCTGTTATGTACTCATGTACTGTTGTAATTGTTATAGTTAAATGTATCATATAGTTTATTCAGTTAGTGAAATAATAAAGTATATTAAATGTTTACGTATGGATTTAATATCAACAAGTGCAATTAACATCCATACATATATACAACTACCTACACAATATTTTGGATTATTAATCTAGAAGACAGAATTATGTTACCTATATACAAATATACAATATTGAAACTTATTAACTTCAGTATATGAAGAGAGCTTTTCTAACCATGTCTGCATGACAATTCTAATTCATTTAATTAAGAGTTTTGAAGGTTCTACAAAGCAATATGATTTTACTTTCCCCTGGCCGAAATTTTATAACTAACTTCTCAATCCGTAAAACATTTTCATTTTCTTCTGGATTGGCGTATGTGTAATTTTCTGGCAGATTATTTATTGTGCGCAACACATCACGGTTTGTCATCATGGTGAATAGTGAAGCAGTACAGCAATTAACAATTAGCAACGAAGAAATTAAGTTGCAAACTAACAGCTAACTTATTTGGATATAAGTATCACTTAGTCTAAGAATAAATGCTTCTTATATTAAATTTTAAATAATTAACAAATCATAAACACTCTAAATCCACAATATGCATTACCCAGTGGGATGTGCGAATATGCCTGAACCGAACGACGTTTTACTTTCCCTCCTTTATTTACCTTAATCAAAGAGTCGAAGAGAGACTCAAAAATATTGCAGTAGCAATGCAATCTTATACTATTACAAATTACGAGTTAATTAACACCCAAATTTAGTATCTAAATTGCCCATGCTAACACTCATCGCTAACGTGACATTAATTTCAACTTCCTGTGATAACGTAAAAATAATTTCATGTTGAAAGGTGAAATTAATTTTACCCAAAAACTTTTTTCACTTCCGTAGTTTCGGTTTCCCAGAACTATCAATAGCTTTTTTTTCTTATGGCAACATATTCGATTTTTCATTCGTCCATAAGTACTCAGTTTATTTATTTATCGTATGGCTGCACATGTCACAAAACACATAAAAGTGTACAAAAATACATAAAAAGTGTACAAAAAGAAATTACAAGTTATTCTAATTTACAAGCACATGTTCAAATTTGATACATAGTCAATTGAGGCGTCAGTTGCCACCAGGAAGTCATCAAAGTTTCCCTCATATGCTGTATTTGGGCATTCCATCACCATATGTTGGACGGTCTGCTTTTCCGCTCCGCAGTCACACCTCGCAGATTGCGCCCTACCCCATTTGTGGAGTCCGCGCAAATGCCATGATTGGTGCGTATTCTGTTCAGTGATGTCCATATTTTGCGGGGCTGTTCGAAGGCGGGAGGTTTCATTCTTATGCACGGAAGATTTCTGAGTTGAGGGGGGAAGTTGTCTGGCGATTTTCGCTCCCAAGAATCTATGGGGTCGTGTGTAGTTCTCTTGCAATTCTTATGGTTGGTCTTCTGGATCGTAGTCTGTTTCTGCACGATTTAACCGTATCCTGGTGTATGGGAAGTTGAGGGTTGCCTTGTATACGTTTATATTCTCGGAGAAGAGCTGCCTTGCGCCGGCGATCTGGAGGAGGTATATGACTCAGTATTGGTAGCCATTCGATAGGAGTCGATTTTAGCGTTCCGCTGATTATCCTCATGGTCTCGTTTAGTTGTGTGTCCACCCTTTGGGTATGCGTACTGTTGAGCCAGATCGGTGCGCCGTATTCTGCAGTTGAGTAAGCCAGCCCAAGTGCTGAGGATCTTAATGTTTCAGCAGTTGAGCCCCATGTGGTACCGCATAGCTTGTGGAGGATGTTGTTCCGAGTTCTCAGCTTCGCAGCCGTGTTCTCCAGATGCCTCTTATAGGTCAATGTCCTATCTAGGGTGACACCAAGATATTTCGGGTGGGTGTTGTGGCGCAGTAAAGTATCCTCGAAGTAGACCTGGAGCTGTCTATTCGCTGTCTTGTTAGAGAGATGGAAGCACACCATCTCCGTTTTAAGTCTCCGTTTAAGTACTTAGTTTTCCTCTAACATGATACCAAACACTGTCAAAAAAAGTTAGATTATCCAAAAAAATTCCAAAATATACCCCCATATATTTGGCAACAAGTACTTGAATAAGAAAAAACAAGTATATAACAAAATTAAGTGTAATTCAGTTTTATTGTTGTAAAACCCAAAAGGATCTAACTTGGCTACTTTGGTATTAATTAAATATAATTTAAGCTTTTTTTTTTTAATTTGTGTTGTAAAAAAAGCTAATGAGCCCTTATGTAATGAAAAAGTTTTAAAATACTCAAAAAAATAAAAATTGCCTAGGAAGCTCGTTTTCAAATTCACTTTGCCGAAGTAAAATGTTAAATTCAATTAAATTCAAGAATATTCATAAACGAAAAATAAAGCAGACAATCATACTTACTTACAGAATCCCTTATTTATTATATTAAGTATTTATGATAAAATTGGCAGCTACACAACTAATTTGCTTTAAATTTTGTCTTTATTCGGTGTTATGTATTATAAAAAGGGTATCAAAAATAATCTTGGTCAAACGTGGCCACAAAATAGAAAATATTCCTCATAGGTTTTACGTATCATTCTTTTGAAGTCATTGTGCCAAAACTTGGTTTGGGAAGTTTTCTTAAGGACCTCGGTGGTTCAGAGGTAAGAACGTGTGCCTTTGAACCGAAGGGTACTGGGTTCGATCCCGACGTACTCCTTTCACTTTTTCAGTACAAACTGTGAAATTAACATCAACCGAGGTTCTGGCATTGTATTTGAGCAAGTTGAATGTCTGCACGTTCCGCCCTTCGGAGGGGGCGTAAAGCCGTCGGTCCCGTGTCCATGCGATGTTGGGCACGTTAAAGATCCCTACCCTCCTTACAGAAAGACAGGGGTTCGGCAAAATTTCCAGGATAGTGAGGTGAAACTGCTCCCTGGCGTCGGTGATTGGCCATAGTCGCGGAAATAGACCGACGTTAAAGAAACAAAAAAAAAAAAAGTTTTCTTAAGAATAAACGCTGCCTGTGTCCCCAAATATTTCACTAACTAGTACACTATCTAGTTCCAAAATAAGCTCTACTTATGTGAATTTTGCGCTGTCTGGTAAAAACCAAAATCTGCTTCGAGTTGCAGCAGCAAAATAACTTCACCATAACTTCTAATCAATTCTTATTAATTGTTGTTGTCCTTACTTGGTAAAACCTCTCCATACTAAATACAGATGTAGATAGATTTTTTCTCTGGCTTTGCAGTTTGTTTTCTCCATTGCACCGGATTTTGCTCTTTTACGGTGTCGTAAAAGGGTGAAACCAGTTACAGAAAAGAAATGAAGCAGTTTTGAAGCCACAGAAGAAGTCTCTGTATCTATATTTAATCAAAAAATTATTTACATTAGTGCAGAGTATCAATTCAGAGATTTATTTTACATAATACCCAATGACCATCGTGATATCACGGTAAGTTCTGAGATTGTTTAATTGAGCTTTGTGATGGTAGACAAATTAGTACAAAATTGTTTGTGTCTAAATATATATATATATATATATATATATATATATATATATATATATATATATATATATATATATATATATATATATATATTAAGGTACGTCTTTTGGTCCACAGCAGGGGCTGCTGTAGATTTTGCATAGTTTCAAAAAAACTGTTCGTTATCTCCAGTTCTAAAAATCAAAGTTTTCCTCGGGAATGGTCAGGAAGAAAAGAGTAAAGCAAAGTATAGAGTATATTTAAATAAACTAAGATAAGTGATAATAGTGACTTTAGATGTCAAAATAAAATGATTGTACCAAACATACCTTAGTCCAAAGTTGCATCTATACAAAATTATAGCATATTTAATTTGATGAGGAAAAACATGTTCGCTAATAAACACAAAATGCCTTGACACAAAATGGTTAGATTTGGCAAAAACACTTGCTTATCGATGAGGAATATAATATTCTCAAGTAGTATTATTTGAACTGATTCATAGGGGGCGGGGCATTCAATAGTGTCCACCATTATTTCTTTTCTATTTTTTTTTCTAGTCTATGTTTATTATACACATAAATGTTATGTGGTTATACAGTACCTACTTGTTGAATACACCAGCTGATGTCAGTTTGTTTTATAAGTTGATGATTGTATTTTAGTTATTTTGATGAGCTATTGTGGAGAAAATATACTATCTGTTATTATATACCACACATTTTAGCAACCTAGCATTTTTCAAACAAATGCACTTTATATAAGCTTCATATTGATAACGTATTCCAAAACTTTACACAAAACTGAATGAAAATTGGATGATAGTTCCCACATCTGATTTGTGTCCCATTTTAGCGACAGGCTAAACTCGAGCTGGTTTCCAAGCATAATTAAATAACCCCATCTTATAAGTCATCGAAAAGATGCCACATAAAATTGGAGTCAGTTCAGACACAAACATTTGAATAACTATTTCTGGGATACCATCAGGTCTTAATGCCTTTTTAATTTCAAAATTGTCTAATATGTCCCCTACAGTACAATGTCTGAAAAATATTACTTTCATTTTTAACGTTACAGTTATAATAGTTAATCACTGCGGATCAACGTGGAATTTGTAGCAAAACACGGGCGAGTAGATCAGCGTTTTCTTTTGGCAATACAGCGAATACTTCATTATTTCAAGCCAGTGGGGGAAAGGATGAGCTGGTGGTAAAATTTTTACCTATAATTATTGCCATAGTCCAGAAAGTTTTGACAGTGCTTTCTATGTTGTCATGGATGGCCATTCCACTAAACTGTATCCAATTAATGCAGGAGTCCCTCAAGGTTCCGCATTAGCCCCTACTTTGTTTCTTCTCCACATCAATGACCTCCTCTCTAACACATCCAACCCAGTTCACAATTACGCGGACGACAGCACCCTCCACTCAAATATACAATATTCTAAGCCTGTCTCTTAAGCCCAATTAGATGAGCATCGCAGACTCATGGAGGGCTCTGTCTCTGTGGATCTCCAAAAAATATTAGACTGGGGAAGTAGAAATCTTGTACAATTCAACTCCACCAAATCTCAGTCTTGCTTTCTATCTCATAAGAGATACACCAGCCCTAGACCCATCACAATAAACAACCAAGTTATTCAAAGTAATGAGTCCTTTTTACTTGTTGGCATTTCTGTGGATCGAAATCTCAATTGGCACCAACATGTCACATCAATTGCAGAAGCGGCTGCTAAGAAATTAGGTTTCCTCTTCCGGGGTCGCAAATACTTTTCACCAGCTAATCTCTATACCTTATATACTTCGCTGCCGCTTCTACACTCGCTATCCTGGACTCTATTCAGAAGAGAGCTATACGTCTCATCGGTGACCCTACCCTCACCCAAAGGCTGCCATCCCTTCCCCACCGACGTGCCGTTGGTGATCTCTCTCTCTCTCTCTCTCTCTTATATATATATATATATATATATATATATATATATATATATATATATATATATATATATATATATATATATATATATATATATATATATATCTGCACGGGCACTGCTCAGAGGAGCTTTCTTCCATAGTTGCTCCACCTGCTGCCCCCAACAGATCTACCAGAGGAACAGAGCGAATGTACCCTTTTACCGTCCAGAATAGAACATCTTGTTATGCCCGCTCTTTTGTCCCGAGGACTTCCAAGTTGTGGAATTCCTTGCCGGCACATGTTTTTCCTTCTCCTCGGAACCTCCAAACCTTCAAGTCCAGAATTAACCAGTTGCCTCTTTCTTCCTAGTCCACACCCACGGTACGATAGTATTTAGGCTGTAAGCCCTCGTGGTGTGTTGTTGAAATAAATAAAAAATCATTTCTTATTACCACAAAATATATCTTACAAATACATAAAAATCTATCTCAAGGTTTAGTCATTTATTTATTAAACAAACAATCAATTTCTGTATCAACTAGCTAAACCCGTCCATGTAACCTTTAAATACATGCAGAAGATAATTATGCAATGTTCTAAAACTGTGGCTTTATTAAATATTAAGAAAAAACATAAACTGCAAAAAATGTGTGATAGAAGCCAGTGAAGGTAAAAACAGGTAAGATGCTTACTGGCAATTAGGCCATTGATGGCCCTTTTTGCTCATCTAAACCGACCTACCCTCCAGCTTAGCTCGATCTCAACAACAGAAGTGATTGAAAAATCGTCCTCTACCGGTGAGTCTTGAACTGCCGTCCTCCGAGTCCGAACTGAGAAGTTCCAGTCGACTTCCCAACTCGGCCACGCATCTATCCAAGAAATATTGAATATTTTTAGAATGAAATAAGAATAAAAGAACACAAATATTAAAGATATTATCGAATCCAGTTGGAGCAGTTGAAACAATATTAATTGCGAATATGCCCCATCAATACACAAGTGTTTTGTCAAATTTAAACATTCTGTCTTGAGTAATTTTAGATGAATTAGCGAAAATGTGTGTTTCACCTCAACATTGAAGAGGCTGTAACTGTCCAGAGATGCAACTTTGAACTAAGGTATGTTTGGTTCAATCATTGGCTGTGTTTAATGTACCAACTTGCTAGAGCAGAGATTTTTCCTTGAGTACTTGCTTGAACACTATTAATTTTTGAAAGCCAACGTTGAGATTGGAACAAGTTGTCAATAATTTTAATTTTCAATTGATACCACCTCCCAATTCAGTAAGTTAACTTTATAAAATTATAATAATCGTGTTTACTGAATTGAGAAAAGAAATGTTGCCTTTAATGTTAACTGAATAACTTATATAACAAGGTCAGGTGGTTCAGTTTCCTTTCAGCAAAGAGAGAGACACTTATTTGTAAGGTGTCTTCCAGTGGCGTCTCCTGACCAAAAAGTTCGGGTGTGCGGTAACGAGTTGCTGTTAGTGGTGGTTTTAAAAATTATTAACACTAAATGTATATATATATATATATATATATATATATATATATATATATATATATATATATATATATATATATATATATATATATATATATATATATATATTGTACCTATATGGGAATAATAGGTAGATGAATAAATTAATCTCCCACCGCAACACTAACAAATTAAATAGTCACTTAAAACTTTAAAACACGAAAAGAACCTGGAAATATTATACACCCTCTTCTCTTCACACAAATTTGTGTTAGCGTTAGCACTGTCCGTAACGGGGTGAAAACTGAAAACATTAAAAGTACTTCAATGTTAATATGGTACTAAATAATAAAATGTGTAAAAAGCCTGGATGGAATTTTCATAGAAATGATCTGGCACAAAATATTTTATTATAACTTTTTTTCTTGTAACATAGAAATCTATTTTGGCGTATAGTTTACTTTTTATATCGTAAACCCACCTACCAAATTTGGTTATCATATCTTTTTCATTTTTCGAGATACAAATTTTTTTCGAATGAAAACTCAAAATTTTCCCGGAAAACCTCGTCCGATTTTCCTAACGAACTTATCCAAGCCATTTACAAAAGGAAGGTACATGCCAAATTTTATCAAAATCGGCCGATTATATTTTGAGTGTGTGATACCTATATATATATATATATATATATATATATATATATATATATATATATATATATATATATATATATATATATATATATATATATATATATATATATATATATATATATATATATATATATATATATATATATATATATATATATATATATATATATATATATATATATATATATATATATATATATATATATATATATATATATATATATATATATATATATATATATATATATATATATATATATATATATATATATATATATATATATATATATATATATATATATATATATATATATATATATATATATATATATATATATATATATATATATATATATATATATATATATATATATATATATATATATATATATATATATATATATATATATATATATATATATATATATATATATATATATATATATATATATATATATATATTATATATATATATATATATATATATATATATATATATATATATTATATATATATATATATATATATATTATATATATATATATATAATATTATATATATATATATATATATATATATATATATATATAGTCGTAATGTTTGTAAATAATGATATCACAACGTTGGTTAGACCGGGGTTCCTTTCATTTGTCTTGACCTATATTTTTACAGCTCACTCCATTGTTAAAATCAATGGTATTTTCCTCACTATTTTAAACACGTGGGTGGGGGACTGCATTGTATACCAATACCACTTAATCGACTGAAGTTGTTCGGAAATATTAACGCACCGAATTCATTCCCTGTTGCTATTGACCTACTCATATTCTCTGAATATGTTAGAAGACGTGGTACCTACTTCATTCCAAGTCACTATTAACCGATTATTTATGAAATCAAATAAGTAAATTAAACCGATTGTCATAAAATATGTAGTGTATTAAGACTAAGGGAAAAAGAAATAAAACATATTTAACTGTGCACATTTTGATTATATTTAAGGGTGTGCGGCGCACACCTAGATCACTAGGAGAAATCGCCACTGGTGTCTTCATTGTAACAAAGTTTTTACTGGGCACATAATTAAATATTGTGTCCCAATATTTTCCGATATTGCATTTACGGCGAAATTGCAGTAATTACATCTATCACAGGCATGCTATGCATCTGTCGTCTATGTAATTATGTTATAATTCATATGTAAAATAAATGAAATTAAAAAATTAACTAGCTTTCCAAATTGGTTAGGTTAAGACTTAAATTCGTTCTAATGCACCACCTCTCAACCTTCGGCGTGAAAAAGCGGTCCGAGCGCTTGATCGAGCACTTAGCACAGTTATTAAACAGAAGAGAGTGCATGTTGTGTGTGTGTTTTGTTTCTTTAACGTCGACCTATTTCCGCGACTATGGCTAATCACCGACGCCAAGGAGCAATTCACCTCACCCCTGCCTTTCTGTAAGGAGCGTAGGGATCTTTAACGTGCCCAACATCGCATGGACACGGGACCGACGGCTTTACGCCCCCTCCGAAGGGCGGAACGTGCAGACATTCAACTTGCTCAAATACAATGCCAGAACCTCGGTTGTTGTTAATTGTACAGTATGTACTGAAAAAGTGAAAGGAGTACCCTGGGATCGAACCCAGTACCCTTCGGTTCAGAGGCACACGTTCTTACCTCTGAACCACCGAGGCTCTAAGAGAGTGCATGTTCAAACAGTTTTTAAAAGCCCAAATCTGTGTTCGAATACATCTGTGTCAATTATTTAATGCACCCATTATATTTTGACATGTAGAGTGACTGGTGTTACTTGTGCTACTTTATTTAAATACACCCTATATACTTGAAACATTTAAATCATTTTTTAATCAAATAATTATAATAAAAAAAATTATATATAATATATAATGTCTCTTATAGACTATAGAATATTACACTAATACAATTAAGTAAGCTTTAATTACTTATTACTCTTCTAATACTAATGAATGAAAAAATGTCTTTAAAAGAAATCAATTTTCGTCCAAATGAAGAAGCATGTGAATCATTTGATGAAGATGACTGTTGTCAAAACACTAGTAATATTAGTTGACATGCTGATTGGCACTTTGAGCAAGCTTATTGAGTTTGTGTTTTGTACGTTAATAACACTTTATTTAATTAAGTTTCATTGTAATTTATTTTCAAACAGGGATACCTAAAAAGTCTTGGTAAGGCACGTACAGCTGAAGTGAAGCGTGATGCTCGAATTGGTGAAGCTGAAGCTCGTGCAGATGCCCATATTAAGGAAGCCATTGCGGAGGAACAAAGAATGGCATCTGTGTTTTTAAACGATACTGAAATAGCCAAAGCAAGACGTGATTTTGAGTTGAAAAAGGCCGCCTATGATGTTGAAGTCCAAACGAAGAAGGCTGAAGCTGAGATGGCTTATGAACTTCAAGCAGCTAAAACAAAACAAAGAATTAAAGAAGAACAAATGCAGATCCAGGTCAGATTTACTACAAAATTAGTTAATTTTAAGGTTTAATAGAGTTACTATGCGAGGAGGTATTTAAAAGTATTTCGCTTACAATAGAAAACACAATAATTTTTTAATACAAAATTGTATTTATTCAATACAATCTCTATTAAGACTTACACAGTCATCAGAAGAGTCATGAAGCAATATCAACCCTTTAAAAAAATCATTATCTTATTTTATATTTGATTAAAAAAATGTGAAAAAAGATTGAGGGTTCAGTATGGATAGATAGTCATTGTGGTACCTTCCTTTTCGTGTTAATGCAGAAAAATAATATAACCCTGACAAACAATTATTTGATACTTTATTTGAATATCGATAAATATATTAATTATTTGTCTGGAAATATTATCAAATAGTTTTTTCTGGGCACTAAATGCTGATTAAATAAGTTTATGCTATGATATAGTGACTAGAGAGATATGATAATGTGGCTACCTATTTTTGCTCTGTCACGTGCATGACGTCATGTGAGTATAGTCACAACAATCATGAGATTATGCTGATGCTGTGGTACAGTGCAGTTTGACGTTTCGTCACACCCTAACTACTTAATGAATGACAAAACTGTTGTTTTTATTAGATTTTATAAATGTATTTTACTAATTTTTCTAAGCATACGGTTAGAAGTAATTTTTATGATCATAATACTACTGTGACATGATGATAAAATCAACCCCGTAACTAATTTCGTTGACATATGTATACTATTTATTTTTATTTAGCGTATGGGATTACAGTACGATACACGTGATAGAAGTATACAAAATATACAAAACATACAAAATACAAAACACATATAAATAGAGAAATTTCAAATATATAAGGACAAACATAATTATTATGACAAACTATATATCTACATCCAAATTTCGAAGCTGTTCGATTGCCTCTGGTGTGGCTTTCATAAAATCTTCGAGGTCACAAGCGTAGGAGCAGTTAGGACATTCTTATACGATGAAGTGGATAGTTTGCCGCGGAGATCTGCAATCACATTGCGGGGATTCTGCCCTGCCCCTTTTGTGTAAGGAGTCATCACATTTCCCGCAACCTGTTCTAACTCGGTTGAGCTTTGACCATAGTCGGCGTGGCAGGTCGGATCCGTTGAAACAGTGTGTTGGATCATCTAGTGAACGTAGTGGTTTCCTGCAGTTTCTGTCCATATGGTAGTCCATTTATTAGTCGCATGAAACTTTCGTTCGATTCTAATGCTGATCGGATGGCTGGATGTCTTGATTTGAACCGAAGATATTGTCCCGCCAGGTATGGGATATCGGTATGGATTGGTAGGGCTGCGTTAGCCATGATTTTTCTATATCCCCTGATGAGAGCTACAGCTCGTCGGATATCTGGCGGTGTGATATTACTGAGCACTGGGAGCCAGCTTGTTGGTGTTGGGTGTATGGTCCCAGCAATCAGTCTCATTGTTTGGTTCAGTTGCACATCTACTTTTGTGGTGTGTGCACTGTTGATTCAAACAGGACAGCAATATTCTGCAACAGAGTATACCAAGGCCAGAGCCGCTGTCCGAAGTACAGCCGCTGTAGCTCCCCATGTTGTTCCAGCAAGTTTGGCTATGACGTTATTGCGCGTTCTCAGCTTACCAGCTACGTTTCCAAGATGTGGATTGAATGTCAGTGATCGATCCAGTGTCACGCCCAAATACTTTGGGTTTTTATTGTGGTTAAGGATCCTGCCATTAAATTCCACCCGCAGGGCATCATTCGCTTGCCAGGTCGATAGATGGAAGCAGCAGACCTCTGTTTTAGACGGACTTGGGCACAGTCTCCACTTTCTGAAGTAATCATTAAGCTTGGTGAGGTCTTCATTCAGAGCATGTTCAGTCGGTACTTTGAGTTTGTGCTGGTAGGAAATCGCTAAGTCGTCTGCATATGCTAATTTTCTACACCTCATTTCAGTTAGGTCAGCTGTATAAAGATTGAATAGGAGTTCAGTTTCCTATTACTGCTCTTAGCATCGTTAACAAAGACCTGGAATAGTCTGTTTGATAATAGGTTGTTAATTAAATGGCACGTTTTCAGGCATGGCATGACTCTGAGCAATTTGTATATTAGGCCCTCCCTCCATACGGTGTCATAGGCCGCAGTAAGATCAATGAACGCTACGGATGTTTTGAGTCCCCTCTCAAACCCCGCTTCGCTGTGAGTCGTCAGGGACAGGACCTGGTGAGTACAGCTGCGACCACTCCCAAACCCAGCCTGTTCCACAGGGATCACTGCATCAACTGCAGGACATATACGGTTATAGAGTAGTCTTTCCAGCAGCTTATAACAGCAGCTGAGGAGGGCTATAGGTCGGTAGCTCTCGGGTAGCTCCTGTGGTTTTCCAGGTTTTAGGATAGCAATAATCTTTGTTTTCTTTAATTCTGGTGGTAGGCTGCCTGTGTTAGGGATGTCATTGAAAAATTTCACGAGCCAAAGTCGAGTCGTCCCACCACAATTAGCCAGGAATTCGGGGTAGATGCCATCGAAGCCCGCTGCCTTCCCAATTTTTGTATCCCTGAGGCCATGTTCCAATTCCTTGGCAGAGAAGTCACGTGGGAGCTCGGACGATGAGGGGATGGAACGTTTAAGATCTCTTAGGGATTTCTTGACGTCTCTTGTGTGGTTTTTATCGGAAGGTGCACGAGAAGCGTCAACTATGCGGTTGGCTATTTGGTTTGGGTTTATTGATTTATTTCCGACGACATTTCGGTTACATTCCCCAAGCCTCCGTAACAGGCACCATGCCTTCCTGCTGGACCGTGTAAAGTTCATGTGTTCCATAGCAGAAGTCCATTTGTTCATTCTGCTGGCATCAAGGGATCTCAGTAGCTGGTCAGCAATTTCCGGGTCCCCTGAGTCCTCGAACTCCCTGTATAGTGACTGGCTTTCCTTGTTCCATCCAGTGATATACTCCCGGCGGTAGCCTCCAAGGACATGTATTTTGGCTACAGCTATCATTAGGCCTACAAGTAGTTTTTAGCCTTTGGTTGGATGAAGCGGACGCACATATCGAGTTCCGTTGCATAGGCAGCCCAATTCGCCCTGCCGAAGTTCCATCGTATGTATACTGACACATTGTTCTAATTGATTTTTAAAATTTCTTCAACTATGTTTAGTGCAGTTTATTTTCGTGGGACGTTATCATACCCAAACTTAGTGAAAAAATGAAATTTTTGATTGTAAATTACCTATACAAATTTTGGTATGTTGCTGCCTTAGTTTTAAGTTGCCTGATATTTTTGTTAGAGTAACCCAGCCATTCTTCTTTAAGATTTTTGATGTAATCAGTATAAGTGAAATGCCTTGAATAGACTCTTGCAGTGGTAATATTAATGTTGTCAGTAGGCTTGCAAACATATTTTTCCTCGCTTCTATCATCGCATTTTCGACAGGAAATCGGAAAAACTTTGTCTCTGAAAAAGTTATTTGCCTGATTGTCCTAATTACACCCGCGAACAACATGGATGTTTAATTTTGCATTAAATACGAACACCAAAACACAGGTGTCAGAAACTATATATTTCTGCTCATAATTAGATCTCTTAACGGCTAAGCTAGATACTATTGCACCTATAAAAACGTAAAACTTGATAATTAATTAATTACCACAATAACTAAAAACTCTAAAGAAACGGTAGAAGAATTAATTAATATTCGAAAGTGCCGACATTCAACTGACAGCGCCAATTTTTCACTCACCACGTGACGTCATAGAAGGGGTGTGGCATATGCGCAATATCTTATCTTGTTAAAGTCATTAGATCATGAGTTTACGCAATCCACTAAACTGTACTGTACGTCGAGTTGCATAACTTTAGCACACCAATAGAGGGAATTCAAATAACATACAACCAGAGCACAGAGATTTGTAATGGCTAATGAGAATCCAGGAAAACAAAGAAAGAAAGATATGCCATCACTCTCAAAATGTACGCTTGTTTGATTCCAAAAATGCAACGCATAAGTATTAAAATAGTTGTTTACATATAAGTTCCATATATATAACCGAATTCATTATAATACAGTTTTCAGACCTTATGATTGTTTCGCTAACAAAGTTTGTGTCACAAGAGAAATGAATAAATAATTTATCACATGGTCTAAATTGCTACGTGTGCTGCGCTCGTAACATGGGAGCAAATAAAAGTTCCATTACTATCAAATAAAGATTGCGAGCACTCGTAACAGTAGAGCTGAAATACCTATTATGTGTAGCATGCCCATAGCTTCAAAAGTAAGTAAATTATTCGCTTTGTGCGCTGATGTCAAAATGTTAAAACTGTTAAAAATATTTTTGTATTTATTTTCTTTTCTTTGTACGCCATCCAACAGTTTGAAAAGTCAACTACTTACCTGATCAAATAATTTGTTATAATTAAGTTTTTTTAGCGAGTTTATTGTATGTATCCCTATTTTACATCTGTGTATTATTTAGGTTGTGGAACGAACTCAGCAAATTGCTGTACAAGAACAAGAAATTGCTAGAAGGGAAAGAGAACTTGAAGCAACAGTGAGAAGGCCAGCTGAAGCTGAGAAGTATAAACTAGAAACGTTAGCAGAAGCAAACCACAGGAGAGTTGTCCTTGAAGCAGAGGCTGAAGCAGAAGCTGTGAAGTTGAAAGGGGAGGCTGAAGCCTATGCCATTGAAGCTAAAGCCAAGGCTGAAGCAGAACAGATGGCGAAGAAAGCTGAAGCTTGGAATGAATACAAGGGAGCTGCCATGATCGACATGTTCTTAGATGTATTACCAAAGGTGAGTACTATATGTTTTTAAACTCTTTTTGAATTGCCTTATGTTAAAACTATAGTTTGTATTTCATTACTGGTACATTTGATGCCATACGTGAACATTCATTTTATTTTCTACTTACTGTGTTTATTGTAAAAACAAACAAACTGTCTATATGAATACTGCCAGTGAGAATTTTCATCGACTTAACTAGGCATATGACTGTAAATCATAATTTGTTACTTACTAAATAGAGACATTAACAGGAGTAGTGTTAAACTGGATAAAATCACACCTTAAAAATTACACGACAATTGTGAAAATATTAAGACAATGTCAGGATGTAGGGTGACCTCAGGGAAGTATCTTAGGTTCTACATTGTTATTATTACCAATGACTGGTTGAAGTTTCCGATGACTCCTTCACACAGATAACACAATAAAGTAGAAAATGTAGATTGTTTCGTTAATAACATAAATAAAGTTATATGCAAAGTTTCGAGCAGTAATGTGAGTCTAATGTCTAATGTTATAGCCATAAATAAATGAGTCAAAAACAAAGTGCATTTACAAGAAAACATTCTCGGCATTTTGTGTTTGATAGGGTGAATGTAAGCAATATGTTTTGTAAACTCAGACAAGTTATTTGACTATTTGAGTTGATGAGGTTTTGATCTGGTCAGAATATTTGATGGATTTAAGTGGGAGATTGGATAATGCATGCTAGACATTGTGTGTTAAAAAACATTTTTGGCCCAGCAAATATCATACTTTGCTCGATTTTATTATTATATTAGTTTGACTTGGGGTAGGTTATATATATATACACATACATCGGCTGTCCCGCTAAGGTCGGCCAGCTGTCGTATCTCGAAAACTATAAAACTGTTATTTGTCTTAGAGCTTTCGGTGAAAAAACATTATAACAAAAGTGAACCCTAGAAGTATACTGAAATTATTTCCACCTTCTAATGTTACCGCTAGATGGCGTATTTTAAATTCAAAATAGAGAAATCAGATTTTCTCCAAAAATGAATGATGAATGTAAGTCACGTAGAATGGTTTTGGACTCTTGTACTAAAACTCTAAAAATTATTTATTTGACATTTTGGCCTATCTCTCAAAATAAGGGGTGGAGGGAGGGTTGACTCGTATTACAGAAGAAATTCGATAACCACCGAAAACATAAACCAATTTTTATCGTACTTGATCCTGTTTTAAAGCTATTTAATAGCTTAATTATAGTCTGTAATAATACTTATGTTTTTGTTTAAGCCCGAACCACCAGATGGCGTTTTTTAACGATTTAGAAGTTAACTCAATTTACCACCAAAAGTTAAATGGAAGGCTAACTTCCCATTTCACTAGTCGTATTACCCGTAAAATTATTTAAAAACTGGCGTAAGTCGCAAGTCGATATCATTTTTCAAACTTAAGTTATGAGCAAAAATACTTAAAAAAATATTATTTTTTTATTTCATAGCAAAATTCAACGTAGGTTTACTCGTCGGAAAATTGATGTGATTTCCAAATTTTCGAGAAAATATCTTGAAATTTTTTGAACCCGTGGTATAAAATTCAATTCAATTCAATTTCAATTTATTCAATTCAATTTAACAATCAGTTATACAGATACAGATACACAAATATATCACTAAAATAAAAATACTATCATTTTACAAACACTATAAAACTGTTTTCTAGTTATAAAACACAAAAGAAACAGAGCACCTAAGTTTAATAAATTGTATGTGCTCTGAAAGATTAAAAAAGTCTGGACGCAGCAAGTGCGTTATGGTAGTCAATTTTCATAGAAATGATCTGACATCAAATATTTTATTATAACTTTTTTTTTAACAGAAATCTAAATTTTGGTGTATAGTTTACTTTTTATATCCTAAACCTACCTAGCAAATTTGGTTATAATAGCTTTTTTCTTTTTTGAGATAAAAATTTTTTTGAATGAAAACTCAAAATTTCCCCGGAAAGCCTCGTCCGCTTTTTCTGGTTAACTTGTAATATATATATATATATATATATATATATATATATATATATATATATATATATATATATATATATATATATATATATATATATATATATATATATATATAATATAGTTTATTTCTATTTCTTTAAAAACAAGTCTTTGGCCCAACTGTGGTAAATTTATTTACAATTTTTTTATTTATGTGTTTTTATATGTACCATTTTATTTATAATTAGTATCACAACAAAAATATTTTTATTTTTGCAGGTTGCTGCTGAAGTGGCTGCTCCACTTTCACAAGCCAAGAAAATTACAATGGTATCCACTGGTTCAGGTGATGTAGGTGCAGCCAAATTGACAGGAGAAGTATTTGAAATTGTAAACAAAGTACCTACTCTTGTCAAGAATTTGACTGGCGTTGATATTTCCAAGGTATAATTTATTGTCTTTATTATAGATCCTACCAGAAAAGTTTTATGCACTTCAAATTGTTTGTTAACCAAACTTAATAGCGAAATTTATTGCTATCTGAAAGATATTCCCAAGGTCTATTATTCTTTAGCAAATTTATTATTATCAAAGCTGTTCGCAAGGTCTATTATTCTATAGCAAATTTATTGGTATCTCAAAGACGTTCCTCATGTCTATTATTCTATAGTAAATTAATTGCTATCTCAAAGATGTCCCAAGGTCTATTATTCTATAGCAAATTTATTGCTATCTCAAAGATGTTCCCAAGGTGTATTATTCTATAGCAAATTAATTGCTGTCTCAAAGATGTTCCAAGGTCTATTATTCTATAGCAAATTAATTGCTATCTCAAAGATGTTCCAAGGTCTATTATTCTATAGCAAATTTATTGGTATCTCAAAGACGTTCCGATGTCTATTATTCCATAGCAAATTAATTGCTATCTCAAAGATGTTACCAAGGCTTATTATTCTGTAGCGAATTTATTGCCATCTCGAAGATGTTCCCAAGGTCAATTATTCTATAGCAAATTTATTTTTACATCAAAGTATTATTCTGTAGGAAATTTATTGCTATCTCAAAGATGTTCCCAAAGTCTATTATTCTATAACAAATTAATTGCTGTCTCAAAGATGTTCCAAGGTCTATTATTCTATAGCAAATTTATTGTTATCACAAAGATGTTCCCAAGGTCTATTATTCTATAGCAAATTAATTGCTATCTCAAAAACGCTACAAGGTCTATTATTCTATAGCAAATTTACTGCTATCTCAAAGATGTTCCCAAGGTCTATTACTGTATAGCAAATTAATTGCTATCTCAGAGATGTTCCCAAGGTCTATTATTCTGTAGCAAATTGCTATCTCGAAGATGTTCCCAAGGTATATTATTCTATAGCAAATTTATTTCTACATCAAAGATGTTCGCAGTCTACTGTTCTGCAGGAAATTTATTGCTATCTCAAAGATGTTGCCAAGGTCTATTATTCTGTAGCATTTTTTTTCATGATTAGTTTTTATTGTAAAATTGTCTAATTATATTTCAAGTTGGATGAATTTATTTTAAATTCTTATAAGCATCATTATAACAGTCCAAGGATCATGTCGCATGTCATCGTCATTATGTCTCCAGCAGTTTTTTTTAATATTTTATTGTATCTTCCTCACACACTTAGGCCACATTTTCAAAAGCGTTCAAATATTGTTGTCAGAAAGTTATCATGTCCAACAAATTTTGCCTTTCTCCTTTTAATGCCTTTTGAGAAGCATATTCTTTTTCACTTTTTGCTTCTAGCAACTTCAATATTAAAACATTCAGAAATACATTTTTTCCAAACAAACATTGATTTTTATGTTATGGTAATGATAACTGCCAAAAAAAAAACAATACTTGTGAAGCCAGAGAAGAAGTCAATGTATTGTATTTAATAGTAACACCTATATTTGCAAACTGTGATCATGTATGTACCTAGTGAGACAAATTGCAGCCCTAGTACTACTTGTTTCTTGCTAAGGGATAGGAATGTAATAGTGTTAGTAGTAGTAGTAGTAGTAGCAGTGGTGGGGAGGCCAACGCCAGGCAAGTAGACCACAATGGGCCCTTTTTGCCAACCCCAGCAACCCAGCAACCATGCTCTACTCTTCCTCGGTTCCGTCGCCAAACCGCCTCGATCTCGAGATGAAGACCGTGACAGTCTTCAATTGGACGGTAGTTACCTGATTCCTTTGCAGAGTCCTCGATTTGAACAATTCTGCTCGAAGACTCACAAAAGCCTCGCATTCACACAGGTAGTGGTAGGACGTTTCTTCATCCTCGCCGCATTCCTGGCAAATGGGATCCCTCCCTAGCCTATCAATGTGAGGTGTCTTCTAAGGTCGCAGTGGCTTGTCAGCACCCCAAGGATGCGGCGAAGCGTAGGTCGACTTCTTCCGAGTAGCCAGACAGCTTTATCTCTGTCCAATCCCTCCACGAAGTTCCTCTCCTGCCTGCAGCCACCAACCAACCCCCAGTGCCTCTCCATTGCTTCCTCGTCCACCTGTCTAAGGCGACCGAGACTGTCTTCCTACTTATGCCTATCGCAGGCTTCGGGTCACAGAACGGCCGCCGGGAACCAAGTCCTGCGAGATTATTCACCACCTCATTCCCCGCTACGCCACAGTGTCCCGGAACCCACACCAGTTGCACCTCCTTCGTCCTGGCTAGTCCTCTGAGGGCGTCAACGCACAGTGTTGACCTGATTCTGGCGGCGCAGACTGCCCGGAGGACCGCCTGGCTATCCGAGCAGATGTACACACATTTCTCGGGACTCCTCTTTACATCCTGTCTATTGGCCACAGACAGGATAGCATACACCTCTGTTTCGAATGCCGTGGTATATGCGCCAAGAGCATAGCTCTCACGCACCCCCAGGCCCTCGATGTATATTCCTGCCCCGTAGGATTGCTGGTCCTCCAGCCGCGATCCGTCGGTGAAACAGGCCAGGCTTGCGGGCTGGAATGCAACCTCATTTTCCCTCCACTGATCCCTACTGGGGATCCTGAGGGTGTATGGCCTAGTCAACCTAATATCGTCCTAGGCATCCCGCATCTTTCGGAATTTCCTTTTCCACCTCCTTGGTGACTCTTACATGCCCTATTACTGCTCCCTCTCCGCACCAGTTTCCTGAGTCTCGCATTCTAAGATGCGACGCCATAGCCTCCCTTCTGATACAGATGGGAAGCGGTGGCAGCATCAACAGGACCTCTAGCGTGGCTGAGGGTGTCGTCCTCATAGCGCCTGTGATACCCAGGATTGCCAGCCTTTGGAGTTTGGCCAGCTTCCTGCTGGTAGTTTGGTTCACACCACACCACCAGACCAACACCCCATAGAGGCTTCTCGGCCTGACGATCGCAGTGTAGATCCAATGAAGGATCCGAGGATTAAGTCCCCAGGTCCTCCCTATTACACGACGCAGCTGCCAGAGGGTCGCTACTCCCTTCCTCACTACTCGTTCTATTTGCGACCCCCATGTTAGTTTGGGGTCCAGGATCACCCCCAGATATTTGACCTCCCGCACTAAAGCTAAAGGTTTTCCAAACATCACGGGCGCCCTGAACCCCTCTCCCTTCTTCTTCCTGGTAAATAGGATCATCTCCGTCTTCACCGGGTTTACGGAGAGTTCCTGCTCACCACACCACCTTTCAATTATGCTACAGGCAGCTTGTATGCACTCACAGACGACGCCGAGGAATTTGCCGGTGACTAAGACCAGCCCATCATCAGCGTATGCCTGGGCGTAGAATCCATTCTGAGATTCGCTCCAAGAGGCCGTCTATGACCAGACACCATAGATGGGGCGAAAGGCAGCTGCCCTGGGGACAGCCACACGTCACCCCAACGTCCAGCCCCCGGCCCCTCAAGGTCAGCGAAACTCTCCTATCCTCCAGCATGCTCGCTACCCAGCTTATTAGGGACCTCGGAGTTCCCCTATCCTCTAGGGCGGTACAGACCGTATCCGTCCTTGCCTTATCAAAGGCCCCCTCCACATCGAAGAACACAGCTAATGCACTCTCCCTGTAGTGGAGGACCCTTTCCACCTTCCGTGTCGCAGCATGGAGCGCCGTTTCCGTCGACTTTCCCCGCTGGTACGCGTGCTGACTTTATGGAAGGGGTGATTCTTTAGGATCCCTCCCAACATAAACCTATATGTAATAGTGTTTGTCAGGTGCATTTTTGTCATAAAAAAAAAGATACATACCGGTTTCACTCTTATTAAAGTTCATCAGTATGCTATACCTATTACTGCCAAAACAGATCTAAAACAAATTCACTAAATGGGGTCAGACTTGAATGTGTCCAGTGAGATGAGCTTCGTTACACAATTTGTCAACAGGGGCAAAAAATGAAGATGATATTGTCACCAAAGTTTATTCCAAAAATTAACAAATGGTTAGTTCTTTAACAATATTATAAAACTAGTACAATAAGAAAATAGTGCTGCAAATTGAATCGTAACTTCCACATAGCTGTGATAATTTACTCTCCTCAGAAAGACATTATCATGAAGTCAATTTAGGGTTTATGGCGTGACCACAAAGAAAATATTCGTATTCCTGTACCAATACACATCTGATGACTTTTAAAACTAAAAAGGTACGAAAGATGCTCTCTTCTCTTAATACCAAAAAAGCCTCTGGCCTTGACGAGATCCCAGCAATTGTTCTCAAAAAATGCGCACCAGAACTTGCTCCTGTCCTGACTCGTCTGTTTCAGACATCTTACAATAAAGGCATATTCCCTAGTAACTGGAAAACTGCTTGAGTACAACCCGTCCCCAAGAAAGGATCCAAAGCGCTTTCTAGCAACTACAGGCCTATTTCTCTCCTTTCAGTCGTCTCTAAAGTGATGGAAAAGTATATAAACACTGAATTACTAAAATTTCTTGAAAAACACAGTCTAATCCATGACAGTCAGTATGGATTCCGTCAGCACAGATCAACTGCCGACCTCCTTTCCTTTGTCACCCATTCTTGGAACAAGTCCATGGAACTACACGGTGAATCCCAGACTGTCGCTCTAGACATATCCAAAGCATTCGACCAGGTCTGGCACGCAGCGCTGCTTAATAAACTACCGGCCTATGGCCTACCACCAAAACTCTGTACGTGGACAGCAAATTTCCTCTCCAACCGGAGTATTTCTGTTGTTGTAGATGGCCATTCCTCTAAACTGTATCCAATTAATGCAGGAGTTAATAAGGTGGGGACGTATTGTCTAGTAAATAATGATATTGACGGCTATTTGCTGATGAATTATCCTGACTAGTTGGTTGTGCCTTTCTAGATAAGCACTGTTGGATAAGGTGAGCATCCATCTATGATATGTACTATTGTTTCCCCAGCATTACCGCGTTTCTTGTATTTGTCCAACCACCTGTTGTTTCATTATGTGCTTCAGATGGTTATTAGTTGGGAGAATTGTAACCTGAATAGCTATAAGGAAGCTTTCTATTTCCGGGTATAGATACCCGGTATTTCGCTACAATAATAGATTTGTTCTTTCTTAAAATAGTGAAAACACTAATTAATTTTTTTTTCAGTCTGTTCATGCTGCATAGTTTGAAGAAGATCGTCAACCCGAGTCAGGGCTTGGATGCAAATGCATTTAAAATTGATGTTACCTCCTCGTATATGGAAACTGGCGCCTTAAATACTCTATATAAATCCAATTTTTGTCTTAGTTATGTTTTTATTTTCAAATATCTATTTTGTATAAATATATGTACCAAATCACTCAATTTGCCAATAAAGTTTATGTGTGTTTTAAATTAAATATGATGTGTTGATGTGATGTTAGTGATGATTGAACACTGAATGTAATTCCTTGTTTCCTTTTAAGTGAATCTGGTGTACAGTATGCTGCAGGGACGGCTTGTCCATAAGTGCTGTGGTGCTTCCGGTGGTAGTGGACTTTTCCTTTACGTGATAGTAAAGCATTTTTTTCACGCCCGAGGAGGTACCACCCCTTACATCAAAAGGCTGGTGAAATCCCAATGGATGTTTCCGGTTTTGCTGTATGAGTCGGTTTCCCTTATAAACAAAAATGATGATGGCTTCTCCTTGTACAAAAGATTCCGGAGATAAAATACCCCTCCATTCGGATCTCCGGCAGAAGGGTGTGCAGGAGGTGCTGGCATCAAGATTTAACATATCCTCCTCGAATATATGTGGCCTAAATTCTAACCTGAACTCCGTCCACCATTTCCTCCAGGTTAATAGGCCCGAGTACAACCTGTCCCCAAGAAAGGATCCAAAGCGCTTCCTAGCAACTACATGCCTATTTCTCTCCTCAGTCGTCTCCAAAGTGATGGAAAAGTATATAAACATTGAATTACTAAAATTTCTTGAAAAACAGTCTAATCCCCGACAGGCAGTATGGATTCCGTCAGCGCAGATCAACTGCCGACCTCCTTTCCTTTGTCACCCATTCTTGGAACAATTCTATGGAACTACACGGTGACTCCCCGATTGTCGCTCTAGACATATCCAAAGCATTCGACTAGGTCTGGCATGCAGCGCTACTTAATAAACTTCCGGCCTATGGCCTACCACCAACACTCTGTACCTGGACAGCAAATTTCTTCTCCAACTGGAGCATTTCTGTTGCCGTGGATGGCCATTCCTCTAAACTGTATCCAATTAATGCAGAAGTCCCTCAAGGTTCAGCTTTAGCCCCTACTTTGTTTCTTCTCCACATCAGTGACCTCCTCTCTAGCACATCCAACCCAGTTCACAGTTATGCGGACGACAGCACCCTCCACTCAAATATACAATATTCTATGTCTCTGTGGATCTCTAAAAATTATTAGATTGGGGAAGTAGAAATCTTGTACAATTCAACTCCACAAAATCTCAGTCTTGCTTTCTATCTCATAAGAGATACACCAGCCTTAGACCCATCACAATGAACAACCAAGTTATTCAAAGTAATGAGTCATTTTCACTTGTTGGAATTTCTGTGGATCAAAATCTCAATTGGCACCAACATGTCACATCAATTGCAGAAGCGGCTGCTAAGAAATTAGGTTTCCTCTTCCGGGCTCGCAAATACTTTTCACCAGCTAATCTCTATACCTTATATACTTCACAAATAAGGCCAAACCTCGAATACTGCTCTCACATCTGGGGTGCCGCTGCCGCTTCTACACTCGCTATCCTGGACTCCATTCAGAAGAGAGCTATATGTCTCGTCGGTGACCCTACCCTCACCCAAGGCTGCCATCTCTTGCCCACCACTCACTCTTTTATAGATATCTGCTCGGGCACTGCTCAGAGGAGCTTTCTTCCATAGTTCCTCCACCTGCTGCCTCCAACAGATCTACCAGGGGAACAGAGCGAATGGACCCTTTTACTGTCCAGGTCACCAAACATAGAACATCTTGTTATGCTCGCTCTTTTGTCCCGACGACTTCCAAGTTATGGAACTCCTTGCCGCCACATAATTTCCCTTCTCCTCCGAACCTCCAAACCTTCAAGTCCAGAATTAACAAGTTGCCTTTTTTCTCCTTGTCGACACACACAGTACGATAGTATTTGGGCTGTGAGCCCGCGCGGTGTGTTGTTGAAATTTAAAAAAAAGTGGGCGGTCAAAGTCATCTTCATTTAGTTCGTAACCAAGATGGATTTTTTATAGGTGAAATTTATGACACCTTATAATGTTTTGAATGGTAGTTCGCCCAAAACTAGATTCACCTTCCAGTTGCCCCATACTGGTTCTGGGATTCAAAGCAACATGACCCAAGAACCGCCACTTCTACCACTTCATATCTTTAAGCGCTTCGATTTTTTGTTACAAACAGACCCGGTATCTTGAAACTTTGCCACAACTCCAAAACATGCTTTCGACTAACATGCTTATCTAAATGTGGTTGATCAAACAAATCTGCTGAGTTCTATTAGCAGATTGGTGATTTGCATCAAATCATTTCCACCCCCTGCGTTATAGTAACAAATTTAAATAAGAATTGTACTCTATTATTATACGGCATATTAGTAAAGTTAATACTTTAAACTGACACAGACCTTGAAGATCGATTTTAAAGGTTCTAGTACGTGCACATTTGAAGAATTCTTTCGAAAGTGTTACCATCGATATCTCTCTATTATCAAAAAAATCTTGTGTTCTCACTTCTTTTGAGAAAAATATCCAAAACTTAATTTTCTATGAAGCTAAAGAACTAAATTTTGCTATATCTGTAGATAGTGTAAGTCTCTTTAAAAGAATTTTGTATTACAAATTTCATTGAACTTATACAAAAGATTTGCAGAAGGAAACTTAATTCATATTTAGAAAAGTATATATCTGCCAAATTATAAACGTAGCGGTTATTTTTCCTCATTAATCGCCAGTGTGATTTCGTTTTAGTCAACCTAATCAAACCGTTTTTTTCAATATCAACAATAACAAAATGTCTGCTGAAAATTATAATTTCAGACTCAAAGGTGACAACTTATTCAGGTGTTTTAAACAAAAATGAAATCTTGTTCAAAGCCAATGAAATCTGTGTACTATTGTTGTCAAAAATGTTAAAGTAACACTTTAATCATAATGCCTATTATAATATCTTATTAAATCTATAAAGAGAAGGAAATGGCAACACCGAGTAAACTAGAACGCAAAAATTTGTGTGCGCTAGAATCTCGTCGCCATGAAGTGCTAAACTCTTAGATTAGGTATTACCTAATCTAAGGCTAAACTTTATGGTTACCGAGGTCAGTTTCAATTTTATAAGCAATAAAATATTTCTAACAGGAACATGTGTACCAAATTTCAATAAACGAACTTTATTATTTTAGGAGACAGCTACACTATTTTTATTTTTTGTAATTTTTAGCGAATTTTGCGTAAAATGAAATATATATATATATATATATATATATATATATATATATATATATATATATATATATATATATATATATATATATATATATATATATCGTACCGATAATCCAAAAAATATTGGGGGCGATTTTGAAGAAATTTGGTAGGTACCATCCCTCTGTAAGTGTCTTATTCGTTATCCAGGAAAATTGGATCACTTTTTTCGAGAAAGTTTTGGGTTTTCTTTCGTAAAATTTTTGTATCTCCGAAAATAACAAAGCTATGACAACTAAATGTGGTATACACGTTTCTACTATCAAACTTACCTACATACCGAAATTCAAATTTCTAAATTAGAAGAAAAAAACTCGGGACGCAGCAAGTGCGTTATGGTAGTGAATTTTCATAGAAATGATCTGGCACAAAATATTTTATTATAACTTTTTTTTCTTGTAACATAGAAATCTAAATTTTTGTGTATAGTTTACTTTTTATATCGTAAACCTATCTACCAAATTTGGTTATAGTAGATTTTTTATTTTTTAAGATAATTTTTTTTTCAATGAAAACTCAAAATTTTCCCGGATGTTCCCGATTGTTCTGATTAACGAATTTATTAAAGCCATTTACAAAAGGAAGGTACATGCCAAATTTTATCAAAATCGGCCTATTATTCTTTGAGAAAAAAATTTTTTTCGAATAAAAACTTAAAATTTTCCCGGAAAACCTCGTCCGATTTTCCTGACTAACAATCTTGTCAAAGCCATTTACAAAAGGAAGGTACGTGCCAAATTTTATTAAAATCGGCACATTATTTTTTGAGAAAAGAATTTTTTCGAATGAAAACTCAAAATTTTCCCGGAAAACCTCGTTCGATTTTTTTGATTAACGAATTTATCAAAGTCATTTACAAAAGGAAGGTACATGCCAAATTTTATCAAAATCGGCCTATTAGTCTTTGAGATAAGAATTTTTTTCGAATGAAAACTCAAAATTTTCCCGGAAAATCTCGTCCGATTTTCCTGACTAACGAACTTATCCAAGCCATTTACAAAATAAAGGTACATGCCAAATTTTATCAAATTCGGCCCATTATTTTTTGAGTTATCGGTGTGATACATATATATATATATATATATATATATATATATATATATATATATATATATATATATATATATATATATATATATATATAAACATATAAAAATTGAAACTGACCCCGGATATGGGTTCTAGGGGTCCTAGATCGCGGTCATTTGAAGAAATTTTTTCAAAATTCAAAAGTCGAGATCTCCTCATTAGTGAATTTTTTCTAAGAAAATTCACTAAAAGTTATAAGCATTTAACGAAAAAAAAATTGGGTGCCACTTGTGATCAGACGAAAGCACAAGAACAAAATATTTGTGTGGTTAACAAAACCGATTGAATATTATATACAAATGTTAAATGCAAAAAGGTCAAGTAGTAGCAGATAAAATATTCTGAACATTTTATAATATCGCTTCTTAAAACGCCAAAGTCGCGATTTCAAACGTCAAAATTTGCAATTTTGAGATAAATAATGAAACAAATACGGATTATGTAGAAGAAATGTTGTGATAAGTGTGTTTTAGAAAGCCTTAAGTTTCAGCTCCAAAAATAATTGTCCTTCATTTTACGAAAATGTTTTCGGAAAATCTATTTCAAATAGACCCTCTTTCTGATGCTTTGGCAGTAGTTTCAGCTATAGAGTTTATGGTTTCATAGTCCATAATTTTAGCAAGTTTTCGTACAAAAAATTCGTTATTGAAAAGATCACAACTTATGCATTTTGCAATAGATTTCTTCTAATGAGCGCGAACTAGAACCACTAAACCCCATATACGGGGTCAGTTTCAGTTTTCGTCTGTTTACACATATACAGGTGGCGTATTTCTGCGGTAAAGCTCAATATATCCGTTATTATACAAGATATGAGAAAAAATTATATACCTTAAGTATACAGTGTGTCGAGCTGCATCTTATAAACCCATTTTGACAATCACAGGCTGGTCCATAAGACGTTGGTGATACAGACTTTCTTTTAAAACACCCTTAATGTTATTGCATTTTTCATTTTCATTGAATTATAATGCATGTTTGTAAGGAAAAAATGGTGTCGTTCATCGTTTTTTAGTTATTTCAATTGTTTTGCAACTTTTCACGTTTTTGGCATATATGACAAACACATATGACAAATTGTGATACGTCATTTTTACCAACAGGAAGTGGAGCCCCATGTAAATGACGCATTCAGTAAGCTTTTTGCTTGTATTACTCGTCGAAAAAATCGAGCTGCCATATACAGGCGCTTTAATTGAATTTGAAAAGTTTTTGTGAAATTTTGGTACTTAATTAATAATAAATGTTTAGTAAGTTATTTTTAAAAAAGTGGTCGAATTTTTGTGAAAATATAATTTGGTGTACGTAACGTTACTGAAGCTATTTCTGTAAAAAGAAATGGTGAATTTTTGTAAAAAATTGTTTGCAAATTTTCATAATTTTTTTTCAGTTTTAGTCATAAAGCTGTTTGTGAATAATTATATCTTAGTAGGTGTGTAAATAGCTTAAAGAGGTTTATTGGCCAGGAAAATCGGACCAGTTTTTTCTGGAATGTTTTAAGTTGATTTTCGGAACCTTTTTGTTCTTTTTGAAACAACAAAGCTGTTTTAATGAAATATGGTACATTGTTGCTAGTCTATAGGCTATACTGCTAACCAAATGTCCTTCTTTTAAAAACATGACATGTTTGCCATTAAAACACTTTTTAGAAAATTCGCTATCATAACGCACTTGCTGCGCCCAGACTTTTTCGTGATTTGACAGGTTTGTATGAAAATTCGCTCTCATAACACAATTGCTGCATCCAGACCTTCGTGTTATTTTTAAAGGCGGTTCAATTTTTTTTTAATAATCATTTACTCCCATGTGATTGATAATATTCATTAAGGTAATTTAAGACATTGCCTACGACTTGTGTCCAAAAAAACACGCTTGTTAGTTAATAATAATGGAATATTCTATATAGGTAATAAAACTACAATTACAAAAAAAAAAGAAATTAAGATGCTTTTATTACGTAATGTAATTAATTTGTATTTATATCTCTAGATTCTGTTAATGTTCGATGTAATTATATTGTAATTTATGATACATAATAAAAAATATGGCTGCTTCACCAGAAGCCAACAGTTGAATAGTTGAGTCAACGTTTGCTTTCCCGACTACCACTGAGTTTCAGCCCGAACTCAACTGTTGCCGATTTTAATTAATTAATTAATTAACTAATTAATAATAAAATTTATCATTTTGAATTATTTTTCGCTGACTGACTCAACATAATGCTGGAGCATGCGTAGTTAAGTAGCCGCCCATTGTTTTGAATCTGTCTATTTTCGCGGGTATTCTCTGTGATTCTCACTTTTCGCTCATGATATAATAATTATTGTATCATGATATCAACTGACTGAGCCAAATATTCTATCGCCAGTCCTATGACCTTGATACGAACTGGATCATCAGCTCACTCCATTAGAATGAGGTTTCTATTGATTATTATTTTTACTATCCATTTTCGATTTTGAACCTTTTTCCAAATTTTGCTTTCGTTACTATATTGCGCAATTTTAAATTGACAGACCAATATCAACATACTTATTATATTTTTGAATTCTACATTGAATTTGAGATAAATTATTACTAACATACCATATGTGAAAAATGAACCGTTTTCGAAATTTTCGACTTTTTGAAAATTCTCGCAAAAACCTAAGTGAACGTTACACATAATCCCTCTGTGGAAATACAACCGAGAAGACTCAGTTTTTGCACAAATGACCCTCAGATTGGCACCTAAACGAAACGTTTGATAGTGTTTCTTTAAAATATACAGGGTGATGAGAATTAGCCGTGCCATTTGGTAAAATTGAAACCACAATTACTCGCTTATTTCAAACGGAATACCCTATATTTTATGAGCTATTTCGATTCTCATCCGGTTTCCCTTTCAACATGTATTAGCATTCCATATACCCAAATTCCACCGTTTCCCGACTATTTCAATTTTATGGGATTCACTTAATTCAAATTGTCACAATAGATTTAAAGCAGGTTTTGAAACTTGATAATATGCTTGTTGACGTCTACATGTCAAAAGAGCGCCAAGCGAAGTTTATTGTCATAAAAATCGAGATACTATCAGTCAATGCGGTGCAAGAATGGCAAATTTTCAGTACACAAACGACGATTTTTTGGAGCTTCTAATTATCTGTGATGAATGCCAACGAATTCTGGGCCGAACATGTCGTCAATTTGCAGAAAAGTACCCGAATAAACCGAAACCCCGCCACGACATGATAAAGAGGTTGCTGCAAAATTGTTCACAGCATTTCAGTTTTCGCCCAAAAGTAGAGAAGCGTAAAACACTCGTCGATAACGAGGTAAACGAAGCGAACGTATTGGCATTTTTGTTGCTGCTCCGAAGGCATTCATCAGAGATTGCGAAAAAGAATTATGCTTGTCAGCGAGAACGATTCACAGAATTTTGAAAAAGCATCATTGGACACCCTTCTCTTACCACCCGATACATGGTTTGCAACCAAACGAACCTCCTAGATGCGTTTTTCACATTTTGCAGCAATACCTCCTTTAAACCCTGTCTAACCCGCACCGCATCCATATTCGCCCAGGTCCAGTAACTTTCTTGGGGGTTACTCCAAAAAAATTTTTGTTGTGCTTTATGCTTTGCAGGTAGTTGTATGCATACACAAGGAGAAGGAGAGCCCCCAGTGTTTTTGGGTGAGGGGGGCAGAAACCCTCTTCGACCTGGGGTTTCTTCTTCCCCTTCTGCATGCATACAATCACCCTCAATGCATGAACCACAGGAACATTTTTTTATGTTCAGCTTTCTAGTGTATTTTTTGTTGAGTATATTTCCTGTTTATCAATTTCTTTGTTTGAGTTTTGTATCCAAATTACTGTATAAATATGGTAGAGATCCTGTTTTTGCTTGCCTTTCTTTGCCTTATTTTTTACTGTTTCTAAGTAAATAAAGTAATATTTTATAACTTTTAATATAAGACTAAATCACTATAATATATTATTCTTACGAAAATTCACTACGATAACGCACTTGCTGCGTACCGCACATTTTTTATAATTTGTTTTTGTGTTTTAGTTTTCCACTAGCTATTAGTTAAGTTCTGTACTCATTTATAATAATTTACTACCTACTTTGTTGAGTTGTATTTTAATTTTACAAGTTAGTTGACAACACATTGATTTTACAGAACTAACTAAGGCAAAAGCTAAAGAGGTGTTACTTGGAGCAAAATCAGATGGGCCATTAACAGCTTCAAACCATACAAATCTCCGGGATTTGATGGAATAATGCCCATCATGCTCCAACAGGGTTTAGATATACTGGCGCCAGCGCTTACCCTCATTATGAGTGCCAGCCTGGCTTTGGGGGTACATTCCGAGGGCATGGAGACTGGCCGGGGTTGTATTCATTCCTAACCCTGAGCATCCAACAGACCAGGCAAAGTCCCTGAGGCCAATAAGTCTCATGACCTTCTTGCTAAAAACAATAAAAAAAACTGCTCGACCGACACATTACAGGCGGTGAACTGGAAGCATATCCCCTACACTGCGGACAATATGCATACATGTCTTAACAGAAACAGCACTGCACCAACTGGTGCTGAAACTGGAGAATAAGCTGGACAACAGGGAGGTGGCCCTTGAGGCCTTCCTAGACATAGAGGGGGCCTTCAGCAACACCTCATTCGGATCGGTTCTGGCAGCTGTTGGGGAGCGTGGAATAGGGGAGACCTGCTTCAGGTGGATCGGTTCCATGCTCGGGGTAGGGCGGTGTTCACCTCACTCGCGGGGGGGACTCTTCTGGCGGGGGTGGCGGCGGGGTGTCCGCAGGGGAGCGTTCTGTCTCCCTTGCTCTAGTGCCTAGTCGTGGACGGCCTGCTAGGGAGGCTCTCGAGAGGGGGTATCAGGTACAGGGCTATGCGGACGCCAATGTCTTCATCCGTTCATTCCGTCCATGGAAAGGTTACCCAATCAGTCTGGGATCGCATGTACAGTACTGAAAGCGATGAAACAATACAATGCCACAACCTCTGGGGATGTTAATTGTACAGTATGTACTGAAAAAGTTAAAGCAGTACCCTGGGATCGAACCCAGTACCCTTAGGTTCAGAGGCACACGTTCTTACCACTGAACCACCGAGGTTCCTTTTAGAAATGTTACAAACTTTACGTGCTTAATGGTAAATTATCTAACGTTGTGGTAAGTATTTGTAAGTAACCATGCTTAGTGGGTTACTGCGTCCGGACTTTTTTTAATGCTTGCCTATCATTAAATTTATTTCGTAATATGAAATTTATAAACGTTACATGAATTACTTTTGAAATTTTGATTAATGTAGGTGATTTGCTTTTATGTTCAAAACAAATAACCAAACAAAGAAATCAGTAATTATATACACACAAAAATAAGCGGTAAAAAGGATGTAATTGAAATTAAATTCTTTTGCAGAATTACATTCATGGAATAGAAAATAATATATCTCCGCCACATTTATTTTACATTATTGTAATTAAAAGTTAATTAAGATACATGGTAATTAGCACCTTTGTTTGGAAAGCCTTTTATAAAGAGATAACTTCTTGTTTTATTACTGCATATAAAGTGGTTCCAAATTCAGATTTTGTGCAAAACAATAAAGTATTGTTCTCTCTCTTTGAAGTACAAATGTGGGTGTTTATCAATATATAAAACAGTGTATGAAATCTGTTGCTCTGTATGCAGAAGATAATTAATAATTCGAGATCGTATAGATGTTAAAACAAAAATACACTTGTTAAATATTACGAGGAAATAAATAATAATAATAATAAATGGAGCATTTCTAAATGCAAGACACCGTCTGACAAATAAAACGACAAATGAAATTAATGTCTGGTATAAATAACCATGAGTTCAGAAACATCTCTGCATCAGAATACAATTTATCAAACAATGCTGCACAGAAAGTTCTGAAAGAGATTTCAAATTCAGATTCATACAAAATTGCATCCCCGAGATGACCAAAGAAGACTATTATCCCGTGACTGGTTTCGTGAGAAACTAAGACAATGCATGAACATACCGGGTGAAATATTACGGATGGATGAAACGATGAATCAATGTATTTTTATAAGAAGAAAAAAGCATTTTTATTCTATGGAGAATTCCAATCTAATAGAAGAAGCGAAGCTTTAAATTCGTTATGCATTGAATGTATGGTGTGGTATTTTAGATAATAAATTACTTGGTCCATATTTCATTCCGGAATGTTTGAATTCCCAGTCTTATCTGCATTTTCTTAAGAATGATTTCGAAGAGACGCTAAGAGTCAAACTCTCACACACCAAGTAATCTAAAGTAGTTCTGGCAAGATAGAGCATCACTCATAATGTCAGAACTGCCACTGAGTATTTAATTCCCATATTCGTGGATTGGGCCCACTAGTCTCACATATTGGCTACAACGGCGGTCTCCGTAATTAAATGCACTGGATTATTCCATCAGGGGAAATAGCAAACAAAGGAAGTCTTGACCTAGACAAAATGTTGATCATTTACGAGAAATAATACAGAAGCGTTGCACAGCATATAAAAAGCACAGAACGGGGTGGATCGTAGAACATCACTTTGTATTGAGTATGAAAGCGGACACAGAACAATTTATGTAGTTATGGTTGTTATAACTTTCTTTTTAACGAATGCCATATTATTAGGCACCCACTGCTACTTCATGAAGACAACTGATCCCTGTCGACAAAAATATATAAAATAGTGCTGCAAATTAAACCATAACTTCCACATAGCTGTGATAATCTATTTTCCACAGAGAGACATTCTCATGAAATGAATTTAGCGTCCATGACTTGACCACAAAGAAAAATTTCACCAAATGACCCCTCATTTATCCCCTAACCTCTGGAGCGATCTTACCCAAAAACAATGCGAAGCATTTCTTTGTCGTGTGCTAACTAGATACAAAATTTGAAGATGATATCTCAGTTCGTTCGAAAGTTATGGCGCCTACTAATAGACAGACGTACAGGCCGACAAACCGACAGATCGACAGGCAAACAAATTATCGTTCCATAATCAAGTTCTCTGAATGTTTTGAGACTTTTGACGCCGTTTTAGCAAAAAAAACATTCAAAATTTCGGTTACCGTAAGATGGGGCTACTTGAGACGATTTTGTGACAATTTCCTAATAACCAAGTTAATTGCAATCGGATCGATTTTATTTTCTGTTACAATAATCTAAAAAGTATACAGAAACAGAAAACTACTCCAACTTTTCATACATACATCAATTTCGATTTTTTTTTCCATTTTATGGTGTCTCAAGTTACCCTTATTGTGGGGCAACTTGAGACAGAGGTTTTTTATCATGAAAAAACATATACTGGCTCAAGTTATCCATTGTAGGGGTTACTTGAGACACTTATTTTATATAAAAAAAATGTAAATTCAAGAAAACGATATTTAAATAAAAAATATAGACTTATTTAATGATGTGAAAATAAAAACTTTATTCTTAGTGATTCTATGGTAACAAAATAAACATGTAACATTGCATAACATTGCACAAGTTGCAAAAACCATAAAAAAGCTACAGTACAATATCATTTTCGAAAATATGACGTCCTCGGTTTATATCAGGGTCCTTTAATCTGCATACCACTTGATTTATGTTTATTTCAGTAATATCACGAACTTGGAGAAATATAAAGATGTCTTTCTTTTCTTTGTAGTTTCGTAGACAGTCCACTTGTATTTCACTTTTTTTCATACATAATATTTTGCAAACAAAAAATTTCTCTACTTCCTTTTTTGTACCTTTGCTGTAAATAAATCTGGCTTTAATGAACATGCCGTTTTCTAAAATGTCAACCGGCAATTCAACACTAGTTGCTGCCTCGTCTTCACTTTCAGAATTAGCAATAGAAATATCTTTATCTTCAGCCTCCATTAAATTGTCTCGTGTGTTTTGACCAGGGTCAGCACTGCTGCTGTCTTCAGAAATTAAAGCGGTAAGCGACACAGATTGTCCTGGCATAATATTTAGCTTTTTCCTTTTCTTTGCTGGTTGATCGGGACCATTATCAGATTTTTGATTGGTAGAACAGCGTTTTACTATTTTTTCAAATGCATTTTCCATGGCTTCATTATTTATTTCTGGAGTAACTTTTTTATAATATTTTAGATTTTTCAGAACTTCTTCACTATTCAATGGATATATACCCGTAGCCCTAAACCCCGACCTTATATTCTTTTCCATATTTTCTTCCATATTCTCAAGTGTTTTTTTCAAAAGGCTTGGAAATACACTTTTAGGAACACAGCCACGATTTTTAATTTTCCACTCTAATAAAGTTTGCCTCCACTTTATTTTTAGTGGCCGGAAAAAAGAAACGTCTAGCGGTTGAGTAAGGTGGGTTGTGTTGGGAGGAAGGAGAATGAACATGATATTATTTTTTTCACATTCCTCTATAACTCTCAGCGAAATGTGAGACGCTAAATTGTCTCCGATAATACACTTCTTACCCTCACATTTTTTAAAATACGGCACAGCAATCTTCAAAAACCAATCTTGATAAATTTCAGCATCAAACCAGCCAGAGGTTGAGCGATTATAATGGGCTCCTTTTGGCCCACCCTCTACCCACTCAGTATATAAGTTCTTGGACTTATAAACCACGTAAGGGGGCAATGCCACACCTGCTGCGCTCACACAAAACATGATCGATGTAGAACTTTTTGAGAAGTCTATGGCTCTACTAGGATGCTTGGCTCCTCGACGAACCACTACTCTTGTTTGGCCGGGATCATCCGTTAAATTGGTCTCATCATAATTTAATAAATTTTCTGGCTTCATGTCTCTCAATTCTACTTCCAGCTTGTCAAAATATTCAGTTATACTAGCTGCAGTGATGTTGCTACGTACTCTCTTTACATTCTGACACAATCTGACTGATAAATCCCTGTGTCTTTTAAGAAAGGACTTAATCCAGTCATAACCAGGCAAATTACGCTTGAAACGTTTTTCAGTTACACCTTTCCGATTTAGGTATTCTTGCACAAAAAGTCGAATATCTAATTCTGACAAGGGAAAATCCCACTGTGCCGCTGTAAAAATGGCTCGAACAACGGCTTCTTCCTCTTCCTTTGACAGACAAGGTTGTCTGCCAAAACTTAATGGGTGCCTCCCACGCATTTTGCGACTTAACGTCGACCTCGATACCCCATAGCGGTCTTCGGCCTCCCTTAAACTAAGGGTGCCATTCGCCACATCTAAAAGGGCGTTATCTAGAGTTTCTTCATTGTAGTTGGCGTATCTTTTCTTTGCTCCTATCTTTTTTTTATATGCACGCACCATGTCTCAAGTTAACCTAAAAATGTCACCTTTTTATAAAATGTGATAGTGCAGCAATAATATTCAACATTTTTTTTTTTTGATATGCTAATCTCTACTCCGCATTTGAACTTAGAATCGGGATTTTCAGTTTTTTTAAATCTTCAGTATTTATATACTTACAGCTGAGACTCTACGGACATATGAATTCTTATAAAATTGTCTTATTATTCTTGCTTACTTTTTTAGTGAAAATAAATAAAAATTTGCCATAATTCAAACAGAAACATAACCTAATGAGTCTTACCGACGAAATGACATTCGATGGAAATTCATATTCAACTACTACCTGTAATAAACAGACCTACTGTCAGAGTAGGCAGAATGTCTCAAGTTACCCTACTGTCTCAAGTAGCCCCATCTTACGGTACTGATATTCTACCCCCATACATTCAACCTCTAATTTATTCTTAGGACAGAATATCAGATGTTTGATGAAATTGAAAGTTTTCTAATAAACAAATACAAAAACGTTATATTACTTGCGTTTTGACGAAAAAAAATCAATTTTCACCAAATCATCGTCCATTCATCCCCTACCCCCAGGAGCGATTTTACCCAAAAACAATCCGAGCCGTTTGTTTGTCGGGTGCTAACTGTGTACTAAATTTGAACACGCTATCTCAATTTGTTCTAAAGTTATCGTGGCTACAAACAGACAGACAGACCGACAGGCATAAAAAATGTTCGTTCCCAAATGTTTTTCATGTTTTCTATATGTTTTGATACTTTTTACGACGTTTAGGCGAAAAAGAAAGTTTGAAATTTTTATCGCTGTTGCCATACTTCCACGCGTATCGACGATGTGTAAATAAAATTGATTTCACTATTATTTATGAATTGCTTTTATAGGCTCAGACAGAGATAACAGGCGACTTGTGCTACTATTAAAGCATATGAGTAGGTTGCTAACCTGCCTTTTCAATTATACATCCGTTGTATATTATATAATGCAACCCATCTCCAGCCAATGCCAGACAGTTATTACATGATTCCTCTAAGGCGTTAGATTAGTTTTAGTATAGCATGATAATTTTATTCGACACAATAAAATGCCATGGCAACCTGATTTGTGTCTATGAAATTTTGTATCGCGGCTTAAAAGTAGTTAACCAGGCCAGATAAGTCGTTTGTGATACATGGTTGTATTTACAATTTTTTACTCTATGAGATGGTATGAAAATCCAATATGGCGCTCATAAGAAAAACAAAAGTGGTTCATAGAAACTCAAAATCTAATTGGCCCAGATAAATTCTAAGGTACGCGTTTGATAACTCGTAGCCAGTTGTTGAAACTCACCAATCTACGCGAGAGTCTAGTTGATAATAAAAATATATCAAAAAAATACGACTTTTAAGTTTTTTCGGGATATTTCAGCAATTATAGAATATACCTAAAATTTGCGTTTAGATTATGAATAAGGCTAAAATCCCCACATTTTTTCCCAAAGTAACCGACTGTGTATCTGTTATGGTTTGGTAGATCTCAATAATGAACCAATTAAAAGTGACCATCGTGTATATCTATACACAGTTTAAACAATTATTTTTTTATATTTCTAACTTTTGTTGAAAAGTATAAATTTAGAAATTATTCTCAAGTAAAAATTTTCATTTCAAAGAATACCCCCGGTAAAGGGATTTTTAAACTACAATGTGAAGTGGATTTCAACTGGGAGTTACAGCCTATTTTTAAAACGTCAAGCAGCTGTCAGAATTTCGAAACATAATTTTTTTCTGAAAAACCGTAATAGATGGACATGGTATAGCTTTGATAAAAAAATTATACAAATTATGAATCCCATCTAAAAATGCAAAAATATGCAGGTGTTCCACTAAAAATAACAAAGTTGGTGGCACCTTCCGGTATAACTGGGAGTGCTGGAAATCTGAAAATATTTTAATTAAAGAGATATACTTAATTCTAAGCTTTAAAATTTTGATTCTGGTCAGGACTCCATAAACATTTAATAAATATATAGGTGTCCCCGGATTCTTTGATTTGTGAAACATTTTTTAAATGAAAATGTCTGGACGCAGCAAGGGCGTAGTGTATTTTCATTAAAATGTTTTTAATATGATATATATATTTTTTTAAAGAAAGCTTGCATCAAATTTGGTTACCAGTATAACGTATATAGGAGAAACAATGTATCATATTTCATCAAAATAACTTTATTTTTTAACAATATACAAAAATCTTCCGAAAATAAACTTAAAATGTGCCCAAAAAACTGGTTTCCTGGCCAACGAACCTAAGCTTAATAGCAAATTAAGCTATCGAAAGAAACATTTTATGAAAAATCGCTTGCATAACGCACTTGCTGGGTCCCGAATTTATTTTCTTACAAACATTATCTTTCGATGGAAAATGCAAAAATTGCAATAATATAATGCATGTTCGATTAGGAAAAAAATTGCATTACCAGCGACCTATGGGCCACCTGTGATTGTAAAAATATTTTTATAAGATGCAGCTCCAGACGTCGTATAATTAACATATAAAAAATTTTCTCATATTTTGTATAATAATGGATATATTGAGCTTTACCCTAGAAATGCGTTACCCTGTATATATGAAAACAGATAAAAACTGAAACTAACCCGGATATGGGTTCTATGGGGCCTAGTTCGCGCTCATTTGAAGAAAGCTTTTCAAAATTAAAAAGTCACTAAAATTGTATCTAACCCTATGAGTAAAATTGTGATGGCCAAAAATAAATATGAATGTAAGAAGAAGAGCATGCCTACATTTGTATTACAAATGTCAATTAACAAAATACTTATTTACATGTCACTTTGAAAGAAAATCTGACATTTATCAAAATAATTTGTCAGTTGAATATGACATGTACTGTTGCCGTGGACTATTATGTACTATTGTATTACACCTTATAAGAATCTTGTTTTTTTTTTTGGAGTACGAAAGCTTATTTTACTGTTTAAACATTTTTCGATCCCTTAACCAGAAATGGTTTTCGTCTCATTTAACGTTGTTTCATTATAGCGTCACAGTAGGTATTAGAATCTAGATATTATTATATTTTGTTGTTTTTTGTTTTTTTTTGTTTGTTTTTTTCGTTGCATACCTAGAATAAGTTTTATTTTTCTTCAATTATAAATGACAATTTTAAGTAAATTCGTATATTTTCTGTGCCCAATGTGTTGAACGGGTACGAAACGGGAGAAGGAAATTTCATTTAAAGTTAAAATGAGGAAGAGAACTTTATTCGAGGCTGGCCTGGCTAACTCACCAAATTTTATCAACATCGGCGAATTATTTTTTGAGTTAGCGGTGTGACACATAAATATATATATATATATATATATATATATATATATATATATATATATATATATATATATATATATATATATATATATATATATATATATATATATATATATATATATATATATATATATATATATATATATATATATATATATATATATATATATATATATATATATATATATATATATATATATATATATATATATATATATATATATATATATATATATATATATATATATATATATATATATATAAACATATAAAGTCTGAAACCGACCTCGGATTTGGGTTCCAGGGGTCCCAAATAGCGCTTATTTGAAGAAATTTTTTCCAAATTCAAAAGTCGCGATCTCCTCATTAGTGAATTTTTTAAAAGAAAATTCACTAATAAAAATAAAAATTATGAATGCCATCTAAAAATACAAAAATATGCAGGTGTTCCACTAAAAATAAAAAAGTTGATGGCATCTTCCGATATAACTGGGGGTGCTAGAAATCTGAAAATAGTTTAATTAAAAAGATATACTTAATTCTAAGCTTTAAAATTTTGATTCTGGTCAGAATTCCATAAACATTTAATAAATATTTAGGTGTCCCCGGATTCCTTGATTTGTGAAACATTTAAAAAATGAAAAATCATATTTGCATGGCCAATACCTCTGTCCACCACTCTAAGGAGTAGGCAGATTGAGGCCTTAGAGTGTCCTTACATACTTCCTTTACCCACTTTTGTCCATAAGGAGTAGGCAGATTGAGGCCTTAGAGTGTCCTTACATATTTCCTTTACCCACCTTTGTCCACCACTCTAAGAAGTCGGCAGATTGAGGCCTTAGAGTGTCCTTACATATTTCCTTTACGCACCTTTGTCCATCACTCTAAGGAGTAGGCAGATTGAGGCCTTAGAGTGTCCTTACATATTTCCGTTACCTCTTGAAAATGGCTCCAAAACAGGAGCCATAACGTCGAGTTTCCATAAATTCTGGACGCGGTTTAACCCGAGAACCTAGCATGTCTCATTATGGATGTTAATTGCACTTGTTGATATTAAATCCATACGTAAACATTTAATATACTTTATTATTTCACTAACTGAATAAACTATACATTTAACTATAAAACAATCACAGACAGCACATAACAGATAACTGACCGAGCGTGGAGAGACGTATCTTCACTGTGTCGGTTAGTAGCGAGGAGAGAGCGAGAGAGATCCCTGGTGTCTCTTATATAGTAGTTCTTGACAGCTTGCTGTCGAATAACGTAACGCAACGTTTTAGCTGTCAAGAGAAACATAGGGTAGTGTTGACTAAAACACTGCGGTCGGAACCACCGCCACATACTCCCCTCTCAGTGGCAACGCTATTAGTTCAAGTATCTTCGTGGAAATCGAACTCTACGTCCATGGCGTGTAGTTTGAACGGGAACGGGAACTTCACTGTCACTTTCAGTTTCACTGGGTGTTGGACTTTCACTGTCACTTTCAGTTTCACTAGGTGTTGGACTTTCACTGTCACTTTCAGTTTCACTAGGATGTCTCTGAGGGTGGAAAGTTGTCTGTTCGTTATCACAAAGAATGAATGCGGGTTTAAGACGGTCAACAGAAATTGTCTCTTCTCCGTGTGATTTCTTGATTTTGAAGACTTTGTCAGTTCGGGATAACACTTGAAAGGGGCCGTCATAAACTGGTTCGAGAGTTTTTCGCGGAATATCAATGCGAACAAAAACAAAAGGAGCTTCCATAAGCTTAGGATGGACAAATACCTTTTTTGCAGTATGGTGTTTAAAAGGTACTGGTCGAAGTTTCCTTATGTCTTCTTTCAGCTGAGATATAAGTGGTGGAACATCATGAGCTTGTGTGCTGTTGAAAAAGTCGGTGGGAAGTTTGATTGATTCTCCATAGACTATTTCAGCGGGTGTTGAGCGATATTCTGGAATTATGTACGATCTGAGTCCTAGTAACACAATTGGCAATTTAGCGACCCAGTTTTCGTCCATATGAGCTTTCAAGGCCTGTTTCAGAACTCTATGCCATCTCTCGATTACACCATTTGCTGCTGGGTGGTAAGCTGTGGTCTTGATGTGGTCTGCACCTAGTGTTTTAGTGAGGTGTGTGAAAAGGTGGCAATCGAATTGTTTACCTCTGTCTGTGGTGATGTATTGCGGAACACCGAAACGAGAGATCCAGCATGATAAAATAGTGTTCGCTACTGTTTCTGCTGTAATATCTGACAATGGAATTGCTTCGGGCCATCGAGAAAATCTGTCTATTATTGTTAACAGATAGCGTTGACCTTGTGATAGTGGTAATGGTCCCACAATGTCAACATTTATATGCGAGAATCTTCTCATGGCTGGGGTGTATTGTCCAATGGCACTGGAAGTGTGTCTCCATATCTTGACTTTCTGGCAGGGAATGCAAGTTTTAGACCAAAGAGATACATCGCGTTTCAATTTGGGCCAACAAAATCTATCCTGGACCAGATTGACTGAAGCTGATATGCCTGGGTGAGATAAATTGTGGATAGAATCGAAAATCTTTCGGCGAAATTTGAGCGGAATGAATGGGCGAAGTTTCTTTGAAGAAGAATCGCAAATAAGATTCATTCCGTTGTCAAGAGGCATGTTTTGAAATTTGTATGAGGAAGATTTAGACTGCAGAAGGTGTTTGAGTTCCTCACAAGATAACTGAGCTTGCGCAATTTCTTGGAGTGACATAGTGGAAGAAAGTGAAATTGTTTCAATGCGAGAACAATAGTCTGCGGGAATGTTTGTAGGACCTGGTATGTAGCGAATGTCTGTGGTAAATTGACCTAGGAAGTCTAAATGTCGTAGTTGCCTTGGAGATGCTTTATCGACGCGTTGTTCAAAAGCGTATGTCAAAGGTTTGTGGTCCGTATAAATGGTGAAATGGCGACCTTCTAGGGTATATCTAAAGTATTTAACTGCCTGATAAGCAGCTAGAACTTCGCGATCGTAGGTGCTGTAAGATTTTTGGGCTGAAGTAAGCTTTTTAGAGTAGAAACCTAGGGGTTCTAGTGTTTGATCACGTAATTGTTGGAGGGAAGCGCCTACGGCATAATCAGAAGCATCGACATGGAGAATCAGTGGTAGCGAAGAAGACGGATGAGCTATTAGTGTAGCGTTTTTTAGTGCCTCTTTCAAACGTTCGAATGCTTCTCGAGTCTGAGGAGTCCACTCGATTTTACGTTTGTCGCGTTTTTTGGGATTCTGGCAGAGGTCGAATAGTGGTTGCTGAATTTCCGCAGCACGTGGAAGAGAACGACGGTAGAAATTTATGAGACCTAGAAATCTTCTGAGTTTTTCAATGGTATCGGGAAGAGGTAGGTCGGTAATAGCTTTGATGCGTTTCTAATTTGGCTAGCTTGTCGGGCTCGCGTGACTGAATTTCAGCCACGTTGTATTTATCTCCGGAAAATTCCACGATTTTGTCTGCTGTAACCGACAAATTTTCTAGAGAATCGTTGCTCAAAGCCAAAATTGAACAAACGTTGACTGGTAAACGTTGTAGAAATAAAATTTTAAGGAAAGTTTCTCCAATCTGACTACCGGCTAAAAACTTCATTTCGCGTAAAAGTTGCGATGGTTTTCTGTTGCCTAATTCTAATTCTGTTAAAAGTTTATTTAGTTTGCGACTATCGGACTCTTCAAATTCTAATAAAAGACGTTTCATTAGATCTGAATAGGGGGTTGATGATAACGGTTGGGTTAAAAAATCTGAAATTGACTCTGCGACATCAGGATCGAGTATAGCAAGTACATGACTAAATTTTGTCTTTTCAGAACTGATCTGCGATATATCAAACTGGGCGTCAACCTGCATTTGCCAGATTTTCACGTTACGTGTCCATATAGGAGGTAATTTTATTGCAACCCTTGCCATGATATTGCTGCTTGAAGAATCTTCGGCCATTGTGAAAAAAATCAGATAATTTTTAAATTAGAAAAGACTGACCTGTTTAGATATTAGTTTTCTGTAGGCATGAGCACGTGCGTGGAAGTTAGGCGACGTCGGCTGGAACATCAGGCTGGGCATCTTCGGCTTGCGGCACGGGGTCACCAATATGGATGTTAATTGCACTTGTTGATATTAAATCCATACGTAAACATTTAATATACTTTATTATTTCACTAACTGAATAAACTATACATTTAACTATAAAACAATCACAGACAGCACATAACAGATAACTGACCGAGCGTGGAGAGACGTATCTTCACTGTGTCGGTTAGTAGCGAGGAGAGAGCGAGAGAGATCCCTGGTGTCTCTTATATAGTAGTTCTTGACAGCTTGCTGTCGAATAACGTAACGCAACGTTTTAGCTGTCAAGAGAAACATAGGGTAGTGTTGACTAAAACACTGCGGTCGGAACCACCGCCACGCTCATATATATATATATATATATATATATATATATATATATATATATATATATATATATATATATATATATATATATATATATATATATATATAATTTTCAGAAAAAAATACGTAGATCTTTTCTATGAAAATTCACTGCCATAACGCACCTTCTACGTCCACACTTTATTAATGTTCCTTTTTTCTAATGAATTTTTGATTGTTAATTTTATAATGAATAGGTTCATGGCTATTGTTAGTGTAAATGCTTGTGTTATGTCATCAACTATAAAATTGCTTTATTGTAATCGTTTCGATTTCTATCGACAGGACTAGATTTTATGTCAATTATATGATAGCAACTAGTTAATTGAGTAAATCAGCGCAGGTTAAGTTAATGGACGCAACTTCTTTATTTCTATTTATAATCAAAGGTAAACAGATAATTGAAGCAATTATTTCAATCTACATACCATTTAAAAATACCACAGTGATAAGTCAAGTAGTTTAATAATGACTTCAGCAAATCGCTGTGGAAAATGTTTAAAAAATTTAGCCTAATCGTTCTGAAAAAGTTGAATTATTTCCCCATTTAAAAGCAATTAGTAATATCAACATTTTTAATTGTACTGGTATTTTAAACATAGATAACATTTTTTTAACTCACAACTTTAGTAAATTAAACCATAATAAAAAAAATGTTTTTAATAGAAAATATGTCTCTTTAATGCTAGCAGGAATCAATTTGGTCACCGGTATAACCCATATAGTAGGAACATTGTATATTTTACCAACATAACTTGTTTGAAAATGTACAACAATTTTCCGAAAATAAACTTAAAACATGTCCGAGAAAACACGTTTATTAGCTGACGAACCTTAGGTTAATAACCAATGGCGTTATTGAATTTAGAAGCGTTTAATGAAAAATCGCTACTAAAACGCACTTACTGCGTCTCGATTTTTTTTTACAAACATGCATCATATTTCCTTGAAAAATGCAAAAATGCAATAAGGAATGTTAAAAAAAAGTAGGTATCACCAACGACTTATGGGCGATCCTGTGGTTGTCAAAATAATTTTATAGGATGCAGCTCAAAACATCCTATAGGTAACGTATAAAATTTAGAAATAACCACGCTGACAAATCTACATTTGCAAAACATATTATTGATACAGAACATAGACCTACAGTAAATAACGCATACAACCACAACATTTTTATAATGACAAAGGTAAACTAGACTTTTTTGAAGCTTTATAATTCAAAAAGCACACACACGACAATAGCTACCTTGTTTGAAACGAGCAAACTGATTTAATAAATTCCTCTTTCTTGGATATTCTTCTTTATAATTAAATAAGTCAAAGAAAATAAATTTAACTATTCTTTCAAAAAAGTTGTAATAAGATAATGAGTTGATGTATGTCAATAATTTCGTTGTATAGAGACTGCTTTTATACTGTTATTGTTTAGTTATTTTATTGTTGTAATTGATATCATAGTTATTATAGACTTGTTCTATTTTTATGTTAAATATTGACATACATCACGTAGACATTTTGAAAGCCTCATCTGTCATCTGTGTTTCATTTTATTTTCAATTTGGTAAATTTTTTGATCAAAACATCATATCATGACATAGCAACAGATATTTATTTGTAGTTGTCATAATTTCGTACTAATTCAATTTTTATCTGTCTGAGAATGCTGTCAAGCAGCGAAACTAGTCACAGAAACGTCGAAGAACATCCTAGAACATCCAGAATTCATAAGGGCCACTTGCTCCAATTAGCTTACGCGCTGGCTACGTCATTCACCTACAAAAACGAAAACCAACAGTGAAGCCAGAGAAGTAGTCTCCAAGTCTGTATGTAGTATGGACCAGTTTCACCAAGTAACGGCCACACCACCAATGGATTATAATCTGTATTAATAGTTACGACTGTAAATTTCCAGTTTTTTAATTAAATAAACTAACATAATTATTGTTCATTTTAGTTCCCATAATAAATTGAGTTTATATTTGCATATTTATGATATACACCTACATTGCTCTATTTTATAATTATTAGGACAGCATAGAAAATTAGTGTGTTCTAATAAAACATTGAGTTAATTGTTTACCACAAATAATATATCATAATATACAGAATAATTTACCCGTTCATTCGATAATTTTTGTTCTATGATTAAAATTGTAACGTGAAATTGTCAGTGTCACAAACAGGCGAATGTAATCTGGAAAAGTCTATTAAAAGTAACAATGAATGAACGAATGGAGAATGATTGAATCGCATGTAAAATTTATAGAGATACAGATCGCAAAAGAGACCGTAAAAGAGATAGGAAAGCTTGGTCGGACGATACATTTAAGAATATAGATTCATAATAGAGCGTGTGATATGTATAAATGTGGAAGAAGCGAGAATGGTATATCAGGACAGAGGTGAATGGAGAAATATTGTTAGGTATAGGCTTTGTGGTGTGTCTACCCCATTATGGGAATGGCTTGACGGGTAGTAGTAGTTTTTTCTATGGCAAAGATGAATGCATTTGCGGAGGTCAGTGGCTGGCTGTCTCGGCCCCCAATGCTATCCAGCACTGTGAGACTCCCTTTCCCTCCAGGTCAGGGCTACCCACTAAACACCCTTCGTCTTCGAGGTTTGTGCAGCGGAATCACCTTTCGATATTTCTCGGCTTGTTCTAATTTCTGTCTGTCTCTTGCTTGCTTTTTATAATATCTGCCACCATTCTTTCCACGGCTTCCCATTTTCTTTCGTTATTCAACAGATGAAGGATGATTTGCGTTTCCCCGATTTCTTGCTCTGCCTTGGCCCTAATGGTGTCCCACTGGTTACACACCAGCACTGGTGTATCAATCTGGTCGCGGTATGCAACGGTTCGCTTCGACTACCCAAAAGGCATATGTCGAAGAACCCATAAGCAGATAAAAATTGAGGTAGGTGGTAACTCAAAACTCCATGTTTGCGGTAGGGTGTCAGTTCGGTAATCAGGCGTTTTGTCCACTCTGCAACATCGATTTAGTGAATCCATTCTGCCATCTGTTCATTGTCGTGTTTCGACTTTCGTGTTTCTCTGCTTTCTTATTCATTCCCTTTTCATATGTGCGTTCTTCCACCATTAGGTGTATTGTTAAGAATCCGACGATGACGTGTATCGCGTTTGTCGATACAGTTATGTAGGCGCTTACAAGAACTACTTTTCTTTGGGCACTTTCTATTACTTTCCTCTATTGATACTTTTATGGCCAGTCTCTCCAGGGTGCCCTGTAGATTATGGTGGAATTGATTACCCCACCCCAGGCTTATCCTTTTTTCAGCCCTTGGTCGCCCTATGTTCGGCATCAATCTTGTCAGTGCCGCCGCCATTTTGTCAGCTCTCTCTGTCGCATTCTATATATGCAAGCCCATGCTCATGTTGTGTGCCCGTTGGAGGCCGACGTATATTATATTTGGCTTGGGGATAATCTCCAGGTCTGCAACTGTTACTGTGAAAGATCTGACAGTTCTTCTGCCAGTTAACACTAGTGCCCAATTTCACAAAGCTCGATTAAATATTTAACGGCCGATTAGTTCATCAAGGCTTCTGACGACCAATCACAGACTATGATTCGAGTTTTTGCCACGACAACCAAATATTTTGAAGCTGTGGTTGGTCGTCAGAAGCCTTGATTAACCAACCGGTCGTTAAATATTTAATTGAGCTATGTGAAACTAGGCATCATGCTTCAGTTTTGTGGGGAGTCAGTTCTAGGCACTTCTTCGCCATCGAGCTACTGCCCCTATCAACGAGCTGTGTTGCTTTTGCTTCTATGTCTTCTTTACTATTTCGACGTATTAATGCTCCTGAGCACAAAAGTGCGTCAAATGCTCAGACGAGCACTAAGCACAGTGCTTTGATACAGCACTGATATATATATATATATATATATATATATATATATATATATATATATATATATATATATATAAGAGTCTTAAAGTGATGAGATCATAAGCGAATTTTTTTCTATGCAAATTTGTTAAAACAGGGTTTCCCAAAAAAACGAAAAGAAAGCAATAAAAGATTGTTTTAAAAAATCGACGAAAAACGTTTTAACAAAAATTCGGTAAAAAATATTATTTCCACAAAAACTAGTTAAAAACGTAAAAAAAACGATCAAATATTTTTCACAAAAATTCTCTACAAAAAATTTTTGCACAAAAATGTATCAAAACCTTGTTTTTTTTTAATTCTAAACAAAAGTTCCTCTTAAGAAAATTGGAAACATTATTTTCTTTCAAGAAAATTCGCAAAAAATTGTTCGTAATTACATAAACATTTTGTATATGAAAATTCGCTAATAAAATAAATTAACAATTACACAATCTAATCTAAATACAGACGTAGATACTGTGTCTGTGGCTTCACATACAACATTTTCCTTCCCCTGATGACGCCTTAAAAAGCGAAACCGGTTGCAGAAAAGAAAACAAGCAGTTGTGAAGCCACAGAACAATTTTCTACGTCTGTAATAAGTACGAAATGCTTTCACCAAGTTAGGGCAACAACAACGAATCTGATTTGCTTCTAAAATTGAATCAAAAGTCTTAAAATATTTTTCCCACAAAAATTGGCTAAAAAAATTATTGGAATTACATAATCTAATCAGATAACGTTAACAATTAATAAAAGGCAAACAAATTTAATATTCAGTCCCCACTAAGATTTGAATCGATATATAGAAGACGATTATTTGCTGATATAGTAGTCGTTTTCACCGATCGGACACGGAGAACATGCGAAGTGGAGTATAATACCAGGTATATTTCTCCACCATAATCACATAAGGTCGTATGTGAATATTCTACGTTCTTGAGTTATTTGTCACAAATATTTCTATTTCAAATGCATTTTTCTCAAATAGTTGAATCAAATGAAGGACAATAACAGTTGAAACATAAATCTAGGACTTTGTTAAAGACATTTAATGCAATATTTTCCACTCAAAACCGCACCAGTTCCACGATATTTGTTTAAAAATCATCAATTTTGACGTTTAAAATCACTCTGGCATTTTTAGAAGAAAAACTATAAAATTTTCAAAATAATTTTTCTCGTTCTTCTTTGCCTTTTTGCGCCAAGAAAAATTAATCTTTGTCTCTGATGATTAATAGGTCACTAAGTGAAGATTGGAACCTGTGATGAGCACTGATAAGTACACTTGGAGAACCCAAATCACTACAACACATCTTTTTAAAGACCTGACGATCGTTTCACTAACAAAGTTAGCATCATCAGAGGATAAAAAATTCTACCTAACTTCTACTACAACACCATCCATTTGTATTGATTCTTAGGTAAAGAACGATACCGAGAGGGAGATTTTAATCGCAGGCGCATTTTCTATGTATTGTATCTTTATTGCCGGGCGAGGTTAATGAACTTCTTTTATTACTTTACCTGAAAGGTTACGGAAAGTTTATCTGATTCAAAGACAGACCGCAAACAGAGGACTTGAGATCAGTGGCGCAGCTCGATTTAAGGAACTTTTGTTTTTTATTGCTTTAGAAATATAAATACTTTCATACACATCAAGCATCGATTTCTGTCTACTATTTTGGATAAGCTTCAGATTTTCCTTCTCAATGTGGTGGTTATTATCACAAATATGTTGCGCCATGCATGACTTGTCTATACTACCGTATCTCAACTGTTTCAGATGTTCACGAAATCTAGTCCCTAAGGTTCTCTTAGTCTGCCCAACGCATTTAAGATTACAATCTTTACAACCTATCTCATAGATAGCCGACATTTCAGTGGCTTTATCTTTATCTTTCGTATTACCTAACAATTGTCTTAAATTATTTTTTGTCAAAAAAGTTAGCTACAAATCCGCTTTCTTAAAAATGCACTCAAGACCCCTTGTGGTACGCGGTTCAAAAGGTAGGCAAACAAATTTTCTCTCTATTTTATTTTTATGAATGTAATGCATTGCACTAAAATTTTCTTTGTTCTGTGTCTATTAATTAATTTTTCCACTTAGCAATACAAATATCCGTTATTTTTAGCCACGTTTTTGATACTCTAATTCTATACTATATCTACTCTTACTTAAGGGAAAATGTATCAATCTATTTACTAAAAATTTAAACCGTCTGTTCTTTGTGCAAACGTATAATGCGAGTCATTTGGAATGTAACTTAGAATGTTGGTTTCCTTCCTGTGGGCATCGAATTCAAGAGAGTCATTATTTTTAATAGCTAGTACATCTAGAAAATGAAGTTTATTGTTAACTTCTAATTGGTGGGTGAATTTTATTGATTCAAATTGACAGTTTAGTCTTTTCATAAAATCGTCTACCTTGCATATATTTGTGTTAAACGCTGCAAAAATATCGTCAACATAACGAAAACATACTCTAGGAAAATACTCACTTTCATGTTCTGAATCTGTCTCACTCAAGAAAAGGTCTGCAATGAATGGAGACAGTGGGTTGCCCATTGCCGTGCCTTCAGTTTGTTCAAAAAACTCATTGTTAAATTGAAAAATATTTTGTTTTATACAATTTTTTAGGTCTTGTTTACTACACACATAATGTTTTGGTCTGGTTGCCTCTTCTAACCTCCGGTGACATCCAAGCTCTTTTCATTAAACGCTCATAACTTTTTTCCATTATAAATGCAAACACGTATCATAAGTATGTGCTTTCCGAGGCAAAACATAAGGTACCAAAACCTCGGAAAGCATATATATATATATATATATATATATATATATATATATATATATATATATATATATATATATATATATATATATGATACGTAACTAACAATTTTGTAAATTGTCAGCCTTGGACCATTTCTTTGCTAATACCGAGATAAAGTTTGCGCCCGAAACGCTAAATATTAGCAGGTGAATTTTAACTAAGAAATAAAAAAATTATTGACAGTGATTCAATTTTTTTTAAACAATCTAGAACGACGTTTCATTATGTATAAATATTAAGCTTCCCATTCTTCACGTTCTCGGTATTTAAAATTAAAAGCCATCTCCTCTCTCTCTATCTCTCTCTCTTCCTCTCTCTCTCTCGCTTTCTCTATCTCCTAGTTTAATCTGACCACACCTAGGTATTGGTCACAGAGAAGCGTGTACGCTCGCGCTCTGCGCATCGCATAACCTGGAAATCGACTCCGCTGCTGCTAATTTTCAATGCTAGCGTTGTAAATATTCGGATGGTACGGATTCATATAAAATAGTATTCGGAATGATCATCAGATTACGTTTTCACATTAAGAAAGGTATATTATTATTTATACAGGGTGGCGCATTGAAAGCGAAACAGACCGATTTGCGCCCAGAGAATTTTTTTAAGAAACGTTGAAATACGACAATTTTAATATTGAGGGGGACATGTTTTGACATAAAACTCAACTTTGTCACATCAACCCCTTAAGGGTGGTGATAAGAACCCATATATTTTAAATAGGGAACATGGGTCGAGTGTTACATTTTCTTTTCTGAATTCAGTACACAAATTTTTTTGGAAGTTTTATCAACTCGTTTAAAAATTATTCACAGTTGGAGTTGCAAGAACGTATTTCATTCATTGTGATAAGAAATGCACTAATTAGTCAATTTTTCCTTTAAAAAACTAAAAAACAAAACCAAACGTTCAAAAATGTTTATTCAGTTAAGTAAGTGTTTAAATTGTTCACCACCAGCTTCCATACAAATGTACAAATGTAGTTCAAAACGAGCTCTGACATTCTGGAGCATTTGTGGAGTTATTAGACGGCATTCTTCAACAATGCGTCGTCGTAATTCTTCCAGACACTCCGGTTCTGTTGCGTAAATTCTACTGTTTAAATGGCCCCATAGAAAGAAGTCTAAAGGAGTTAAATCCGGTGATCTAGGGGGCCACTCAATAACACCTCTACGCCCAATCCATTGTCCTGGAAACTCTCTGTTCAAAAACTCCATAACACGATGAGAAAAATGCGGCGGAGCTCCATCTTGTTGAAACACTAATTGATTTTCTTGATAGCGATCATCATTTTTAACAATGTCAATTAGTAGAGGGTAAACGATATCTTCTGGTAACTCCAAATACGTTTCGCCACTCAAATTGCCATCAAGAAAAATTGGTCCGATTAAACGGTCTCCAAAAATGCCAGACCAGACATTCAATTTCTGTGGAGTTTAAGTGTTGTGAAAATTTCTTGGATTATTATCTGCCCAATAACGACAATAATGACGATTGACTGTAGAGTTTAATAAAAACGTACACTCGTCTAAAAAACAGATATTGAACAGAAAGTTCCCGTTATCAGCTATTCGTGCAGTCATAACTTCACAAAACTCCAGCCGCCGATCAAAATCATCTTCATTCAGTTGTTGTACAAGATGAATTTTATACGGGTGAAATTTATGATGCTTCAATATTCGCTGAATAGTTCTTCTTTTGATGTTTGAAACAGTGGCCAATTTTCTCGTGCTCAAAGTTGGGTTTGCAGCAATTTGTCCTAAAGCTTCAATCTCAGTAGTCTCATTTATACACGGAAATTTACGTTCAGGATCCCGTTTTTGGTTGGCTACTGAATCACTTTGTCGAAACTTTGCAACTAACTCCAAAATGTATTTTCTGTTAACATGTCTGTTCGGATGTCGTTCATTAAACAAATTTGCGGTACGGTTGGCACAGATATCGTTTTTGAAAAAAAGAGTAATTGTTTCAACTCTTTCTTCTACATAATACACCATTGTGAAATTAATTTTCGGTAGTACTATTAAGTACCAAAAAGACCGATAAACTGAAATAATAAACCGCATTTCTCTCATTCCGATAAGAAATGTTCTGATAGCCAATTTTTTGTTTACAAACCAACAAAACATTGACTATCAGCACATTTCTTATCGGAATGAGTGAAATGCGTTTTTGCATCTTCAACTGTGAATAATTTTTAAACGAGTTGATAAAACTTCCACAAAAAAAATTATGTGCTGAATTCAGAAAAGAAAGAGCTTTCAAATGATGTAACACTCGACCCATGTTCCCTATTTAAAATATAAGGGTTGTTATCCTTACCCTTAAGGGGTTGATGTGGCAAAGTTGAGTTTTATGTCAAAACACGTCCCTCTCAATTTTGGAATTGACGTGTTTCAGCGTTTCTTAAAAAAAATTCTCTGGGCGCAAATCGGTCCGTTTCGTTTTCAATGCGTCACCCTATATTTAGCGTGGTATGGAATGGAATCGTAGATGCCGTATTTTTCATTAAACGCCTATAACTTTTTTCAATTATAAATACAACCACGTATCATAAATATATGCTTTCCGAAGTTTTGATACCATATATATATATATATATATATATATATATATATATATATATATATATATATATATATATATATATATATATATATATATATATATATATATATAAACATATTAAAATTGAAACTGAACCCAAATATGGGTTCTAAGTGTCCTAGATGTTAATTTGAAGAAAGTCGCGATTTACTAATTATTTAATGTACTCTACAAAAATTTGCTAAAAGTATCACGACGCAAAATAACTATTTCAGCTTATCTATTGGAAGCAAGTAATTAAATGTGACAATTAAAACCTGACATAAACTCAATATTTTTTTAGGTATTATATTTATATTCGCTTTGCAAGTATAAATGCATATACTTAAACGTGAGCTGCTTTCCTGATTATTCCTTATCATTATTATTTTGCAGTAGTTCGTGCATAAAAAATTATCAATAAAGGTAGCGATAATATAAAAGATATTTAAGCTATTATTTAAAAACGCAATAGCATAGATTATACGCGGGTAGTTGGATACCTATATACCTTATGTCATCATTAGTATATATTAACAATGTAACAATGCAAAATACATAGAAATGTTAGTCACGCTTCTAAAGATGGTAACGAATACGAAATATTAAAAAAATTGTGTACCACTAATGTTGCTATTTAACGGGTAATCTGCTATAAATATAACACGCGAAAAATGCAATCAAGTTTCGTACTGCAAAATAGCTGTGGATTTCTTGCATATACAGTGTAGACCATATGTGATGAATAAATTCATTTTCTCAGTTAATAGTTTTATAATAATTTAATAAAACTTCTGGACGCAGCAAGTGCGTTATGGTAGTGAATTTTCATAAAAATGTTTTTAACAGCAAACATGTTTTTTTAAGAAAGCAGGCATCAATCTATATAGTAGAAACAATGTGTCATGTTTCGTCAAAATAACTTTATTGTTTGAAAATGTACAAAAATTTCCGAAAGCAAACTTAAATTGTTCCCGAAAAAACTGGTTTCCTGGTCAACCTTATAGGTTAATAGCAAATTGAGCTATTCAAATTTGAAGCATTTAATGAAAATTCGCTACCATAACGCACTTGCTGCGTCCCGAATTTCTTTTCTTACAAAGATGTATTATATTTCGATGGAAAATGCAAAAATGCAATAACATAGAGCGTGTTCGATTAAAAAAAAAGAAAATTTGAATCACCAACGACTTATGGGCCAGCCTGTAATTGTGGAAATATGTTTAAAGATGTAGCTCAAGACACCCTATAATTAATGTATACCACTTTTTTTCTAACTTGCATAATAACGGATATATTGAGCTTTAATGATTTTTTACGAAAATTTGACAAAAATGATATACCATTAAACGATACACTCTATAGCCAACACTACTGCCAAAGCATCAGAGAAAGGGTCTATTTTAAATGAATTTTCTGGGAATATTTTAGTAAAATGAAGGACATTGACGATTGAAACTAAGAGTTCAGGCTTTGTAAAGCATTCTCATTGAGACATTTTCTTTCCATAGCTCATATTAATGTCAGGTTCATTGGCTAAATATTACCAATTTTGACATTTTAAATCGCGACTTTGACGTTTTGAGGAAAACCCAAATTTATTTTTCTTTAAATGCCTGTAACTTTTTTGTCCTTTAACCTACAGAGCTAAATTTTGGTAGGTAGCTTACCTATGATGATATGAACCCGCGCACCACATTTGGTTGCCCTTACTTTGTTAATTCCGGAGATATATTTTTTCGAATGAAAACTCAAAATTTTCCCGGAAAACCTTGTCCGATTTTCCTGACTAACGAACTTATCCAAGCCATTTACAAAAGGAAGGTATGTGCCAAATTTTATCGAAATCGGTCCATTACTTTTTGAGTTATCGGTGTGATATATATATATATATATATATATATATATATATATATATATATATATATATATATATATATATATATATATATATATATATATATATATATATATATATATATATATATATATCGCTCCTTTGATAGAAAAGTGACACAAGTCAAAAATTGCAATTTTTTAGTTAATTGGAATAATAAAACTAGAAAGATCTATATTTATATGTGGAAAAGCGACACATCTAATAGTTTCATCAAATACCGTGCGGGGGCAGAAGTGTCGTTTGTCGATTTACAAATACTAAAACAACGTTCTACTGAAAAGTGACATTAGTGAGTTGAGTCCCGCGAAGAAGTGTGGTGTGCTCTTAAACATTTACGGAAAAACGTCATTTTTGTTTTGAGTCGTTTTTCTTTAAAAACGGTAAGTGCAATTTGACTGGTTGTATTTATTATAAAACGTCACTTTTGGAGATGTGTCAATTTTGTTCATATTTTAGAACTAATTTCTTACTTAGTTTGCATTCCTAACCTAAAATTTAGAGATGTGACACTTTTCCTTAAATTGTAACGTAACTTCTCTGGAATATGACCTACCTATAATTTTCAGGTAACGCACTGTTTTTTAAGTAACAATGTCGGAACGGGCAAAATTGATGGTAAAACTAGCTCAGAAAGTTACTGACAACAAGGATGTTACACATTGGGAAGTTGTTGAGAGTAGGAACGGTAAGTTATGTCAGTTATAGTTTTATCCAGATCTTTCAATAATGGTTTTTCTGTTTAGGATGTGGATCCTGTGGGGATAATATTTTAATTAGTCCCATTGTACAGAATGCTGGCCCTGTCATAAATGTGACAGATTTATCTTCTAAAGCGGGTAAGTACTTCTTTACTTTCTATTGGCAAATTAGTCAATCGATGGTAGTGTTGCGTAAATATCGTGCAAAAAACAGTACTTTTCCCTGACTAAACTCATATATTTTTATGGAGTACCACACATTTTTACTATAAAAAACTGTCTTTCTAAGAACAGAACTATTCGTATAACAAGACTACAACGATAATATAATGTTATTCTGTGAAAAAGTGCTACATGCAGCAGTTCTAGAAATCACCAACAGAGGTCATGCCAGGATGGTTGACTTTACAGTTGACTTGACAATTACTTTACTATCATATTTTTCTATTAGAACCGAATAATAATTATTATTATATTAATTTTGTTTTATTTTTATCTTGCATTTTAGGTTGTGGCTTTCCTATCTATGACTCTGTTAATTCGCCATCCATAGAGAATAATGTAGATGCTTCTACTCAAGAAAATAGTACTGCAACTGAATCTGTTAAGAACGTTGACAAACATACGCCCATTGGTAAATACAACCTACGAAATTCATAATTTACTCTAATGCAAATTTCAGTTTTAGATTGTGCTGTACCTAAAGATTTTTCTACAGAAAATTTAAACGATGCTGTATCTAGCGATAATAATGAGAATGAGATTGAAGATCCCTTTCACAATTCTGATAATACAGACGATGATGCTGATTACTCAACTGATTCAGGCAGCGAAACTTCATCAGAGTCAGACGATGAAGCTTTATTACACCGGGTAGAAGTAGAAACACAGCATGGCGTAGAAGAGATCCCAAAAGGTAGAAAACGAAAGCGAAATGAGTCCAAGTGGAAAAAAAATGCTGCAAAATTGGCCAGAAATTCTGGAAAACAGTATGTCTCATCGTCAACGACCAACAAAATAATGAACGCAAGAGAAATGAAACCTCCATGTCGAGACAACTGCAAGATTAAATGCACTTCCAAAATTACTGCAGAGTCTCGTAAGCTGATATTTGCAAACTATTGGGGTCTTGGAGATTCTCAGAGACAACGAGATTATCTATCATCGTGCATGACTCCCATTAAACCGAAGTACCAATATCCTAAAAACGAATCCAAACGACGAGGTAACAGTGCTTTTCATTTCGAAATTGATGGAAATCGCATCCGTGTCTGTAAATCATTTTTTAAAGCCACTCTCGATATTACTGATAGGCCAATCCGAACGGTGATTACAAAACGAGATGTACAAGGAGGAATGCTTTCAAGCGACCTCCGAGGCAAGCATGGTAAACATTCTAAGCTGGATGCGAGTATTAAAGAAGGAATTCGAAAACACATAAACTCCATACCCAGAATTGAGAGTCATTACACGAGAGCTCGTTCTTCTCGTTAGTTTATTCAAGGTGGAAAGTCCATACGCGATTTACATAGGGATTATGTCAACGAATGTGAGGATAATAACTTACCAAGTGCTAAGTATTTGATTTATTATCAAATATTTACTCGTGAATTCAACTTGTCATTTTTCACGCCCAAGAAGGATCAGTGTGCAGTTTGCGCGACTTATACAAATTCTTCTGAGGATGAAAAAGAACATTTAAAAGATAACTATGAGATTCACCTATCAGAAAAAGAACTCTCACGTGCCGAAAAGCACAATGATAAGGAAAAATTATCTGAAAATTACATCGTAGCTTGTTTTGATCTCCAGGCGGTAATGCCGTGCCCTAACGGAGACACGTCATCATTTTACTATAAGTCAAAACTCAATGTTCTCAACTTCACGGTATATGAAATGAAAAAAAAAGGTTTCGATGATCTATGTTACTGTTATTTATGGGACGAAACGCAAGGCCAGAGAGGGGCCAATGAAATCGGATCTTGTCTCCTTGATTATATAGAAAAAATATCAAGAGCAAATCCTAATGGTGAAATTGAAATTGTGCTGTATTCCGACAATTGCGTCGGTCAACAAAAAAATCGCTTCATAGTAACGATGTATGTGTATGCTTTAAAGAAATTTGCAAACATAAAATCCATTACCCACAAATTTTTGATAATGGGACATACACAGAACGAAGGAGATTCTGCTCATTCCATAATCGAGCGTCAAATAAAACGTTCATTAAAAGGAGGCCCAATTTTTATTCCAGCACAATATGTGGAAGTAATCAAATGCGCCAAAAAAACTGGCTCACCGTATTCTGTAAAGCAAATGTCATTTACGGATTTTGTTGATCTAAAATCATTAAATGAGAATATTGGAATTTTAGACATGAGAAGTAATACTAAAGATAAGTTAATGGATTTTAAAATAATAAAAATTGAAAAAGAAGATCCATTTAAAATTTTTTATAAGACATCCTACGCACAAAATGATTTTTGTGTACTGACCATTAAAAAACCTAGAGCAACAGTAAATAAAAGGGCTAATTCAACATTACAGCCTTTGTACAAAAGTAAAATACAGATTCCGGTGAATAAGAAGAAGGGCCTTTTGGAACTGTTAAAGAAAAAGCATATTCCTGATTGCCATTCTGCATTTTATGAGAACTTATAACTGTTTTGTGTTGTACTATAGCTCGTATTTTTGTATTAAAATTTGTTCTTTTCTAATAAATATGTAAGACTAACGACATTTTGTATACTTTCTAGTACCGACATAAAGGAGTAAGTGTTTGTTTATTTATATGGAAAAGTGTCATAACTGGAAATAAGGGTTGAAATTGTCCATTTATTAGGGTCATAGTCTTCCAACCTTAAAAATATTGAAATGGTCTAGAAATATACATTGTAATGCATATACATTAACCTAGTAGTTTAATTTGCACATAGTTTACTGTGCCAACCTTATCTTCCTTTAATTCAGAAATATTAAAATAGCTCTCCTGAAAAATATTCATTTTTGACATGTGTCACTTTTCTGTCAAAGGAGCGATATATATATATATATATATATATATATATATATATATATATATATATATATATATATATATATATATATATATATATATATATATATATAAACATATAAAAATTGAAACTGACCCCGGATATGGGTTCTAGGGGTCCTAGTTCGCGCTCATTTGCAAAAAAAATTTAAAATTCAAAAGTCGGGATCTCCCCATTAGTGATTTTTTTCTACGAAAATTCAATAAAAAAAAACACTGAAACAGAATCACACTTAGTTACGTAAAAATTCTCACGCTTTGACCTCTAAGTTTAACACTTACTATCGCCCAATTTTTAAATTGGTAGGGTAGGCTTATGAGACATCATTTGAAAGGCCCCTTCATTCTTTATTCGAACGTGTCATTTATTTTTTATTCAGTTGTCTAGTTACGGAGATAATGTCATTTCAAATTATGCGACATGAGAAGTTCGCAGTGTCTGTCGCTCGTCATTATCGAGATAAAATTAGTTCCCTTATGTAGATTATTTTAGTCAGCGAGAAAATATCTATATAGGTATAACATAAAAAGATAAAAATGGAAAACTAGATATGATTAAGGATAATAATAATAATAAATTAGTATTGATAAATAAAGTTCTTTGCTTAATTCATCGTTTACCTCGTAATTTTTCTACAGTGTGTAGTCTTTTAAATATGGTTCGATTATGGTTCGTCATTTAAGTGAAACAGAAAGAATATGCATTCTAATAATGATTGGTTTTTTTTATATATTTCAACAACACACCACGAGGGCTTACAGCCTAAATACTATCGTACCGTGGGTGTCGACACGGAGGAAAGAGGCAACTTGTTAATTTTGGACTTGAAGGTTTGGAAGTTCGGAGGAGAAGGAGAAACGTGTGCCGGCAAGGAATTCCACAACTGGGACAAAGGAGCGTGCATAACAAGATGTTATATGTCTGGTCACTTGGGCAGTAAAAGGGTGCATTCGCTTTGTTCACCTGGTAGATCTGTTGGGGGCAGCAGGTGGAGGAACTATGGAATAAAGCTCCTCTGAGCAGTGCCCGTGAAGATATCTATAAGAGAGAGAGAGAGAGAGAGAGAGAAAGAGGTCACCAACGGCACGTCGGTGGGCAAGGGATGGCAGCTTTTGGGTGAGGGTAGGGTCACCGATGAGACGTATGAATACAGTCCAGGATAGCGAGTGTAGAAGCGGCAGCGGCACCCCATATGTGGAAGCAGTATTCGACGTTTAGCCTTATTTGTGAAGTATATAAGGTATAGAGATTCTCTGGTGAAAAGTATTTGCGAGCTCGAAAGAGGAAACCTAATTATTTAGCAGCCGCTTCTGCAATTGATGTGACATGTTGATGCCAACTGAGATTTCGATCCACAGAAATGCCAACAAGTGAAAAGGACTCATTACTTTGAATAACTTGATTGTTCATTGTGATGGGTCTAGGGCTGGTGTATCTCTTATGATAGAAAGCAAGACTGAGATTTGGTGGAGTTGAATTGTACAAGATCTCTTCTTCCCCAGTCTAATATTTTTTGGAGATCCACAGAGACAGAACCCTCCATGAGTCTCGATCCTCATCCAATTGGGCTAAAGAGACAGGCTTAGAATATTGTATATTTGAGTAGAAGGTGCTGTCGTCCGCGTAACTGTGAACTGGGTTAGATCTGTTAGAGAGGAGGTCATTGATGTGGAGAAGAAACAAAGTAGGGGGTAAAGCTGAACCTTGAGGGACTCCTGCATTAATTGGATACAGTTTAGAGGAATGGACATCCACGACAACAGAAATTCTCCGGTTGGAGAGGAAATTTGCTGTCCAGGCACAGAGTTTTGGTGGTAGGCCATAGGCCGGAAGTTTATTAAGCAGCGCTGCGTGCCAGACCTGGTCGAATGCTTTGGATATGTTTAGAGCGACAATCTGGGATTCACCGTGTAGTTCCATAGACTTGTTCCAAGAATGGGTGGCAAAGGAAAGGAGGTCGGCAGTTGATCTGCGCTGACGGAATCCATACTGCCTGTCGGGGATTAGACTGTGTTTTTCAAGAAATTTTAGTAATTCGGTGTTTATATACTTTTCCAGCACTTTAGAGACGACTGAAAGCAGATAAATAGGCCTGCAGTTGCTAGGAAGCGCTTTGGGTCGTTTCTTGGGAACGGGTTGTACTCGAGCAGTTTTCCAGTTACTAGGGAATCTGCCTCTATTGTAAGATGTCTGAAACAGGCGAGTCAGAACAGGAGCAAGTTCTGGTGCGCATTTCTTGGGAACAATTGCTGGGATCTCGTCAAGGCCAGAGGCTCTCCTGGTATTAAGAGAAGAGAGCACCTTTCGTACCTTTTTAGTTTTGAAATGATATCCGTCATTTTATGCGCGACATTGGGGACTGTTGAAGGTTGAACATTTGGAGGTGGGTTGAGAGTAGAATTGCCGGCGAACAACGAGGCAAAAAGTTCAGCCTTTCCCAGGGTGGTAGAAACAATTTTATCCCCTGAAACGAGAGGTGGTAACGTGCTCTTGCAGAAATTATTCCCAATAGATTTAGCAAGACTCCAGAGGGGTTTGCTGCCATTGCTTGAGCTTGACAGGACTTTGGTTTTGACGTGGTTATTAAACGAGTTTTTTGCCTCAGAAAGAATGCGGACATAGCGGTTTCTTGCGTCGTTAAATGCTTGACGGTTTTCTTGACTGGGATTGTGTAGAAGCGTTTTGTGAGCTTTGACCTTTTCAAGTCTGGCCTTGTCACAGGATTTAGAGAACCAGTGCTTTTCGGTGGCTGAAGAGGTTTTCTGTGTACGTGGAATAAATAATTCCAGGTCAGCTTGGATAATTTCGGTAACGTTTTGTGAGATATCAGAGGGATCAGAATAAGAGAAGCAAACAGATTACCATGGAAATGAGGAAAAGTAATCCCGCATTATGTCCCAGTTCGCGAAGTTGTAGTGCCAATCGATACGTGGGTGTGATGACTGTGTGACCTCTGGTTGCATTGCGCAGGAAGCAGTTACCATGCCGCGATCTGAGCGACCAAGGAGGGCGGTGCCTGATGTCTTATAGCATTCAGGTTTTGTAGTAGGATGGAGATCCAAGACATTTGAGCTGTGTGTTGGGATGCGAGGAAAGTAAGTAGGTTGCTAAACCATATTGGCTAAAGAATTGCTGACTGCAAAGGCCTCCGCTGCTCTCCCTTGTGGATCGGTTTTTGAAGATCCTAGCCATTCCTTATTATGGACATTGAAGTCACCAAGAATAGTGACCTCGGAGGAAGGTATTCAGAAATCAGATGGTCGTTTTTTTTTTTTAGAAAGGTAGTCAAAGAGCTGGACAAAGTTGTTGTTAGAAGGTGACCGGTAAATGCAACAGATGAATTTAGTTGCAGCACTGAGAGAGAGTTTCATCCAAAGTATGTCTTTTCTTTCAGCTTCTAAATTGGTGCAGGGGAGATTGCTACGGACGTATGCGCACACGCCTCCATGGAATCTAAAGGAAGTAAGGACCTCATACCCCGGGAAATCAGGGTGATTAGTGGCTGGTTTGGTACTGATTTGGGTTTCGGTGAGGAAGAGGAATTTGGGCCTATTAGCCTGGAGGAAATGGTGGACGGAGTTTAGGTTAGAATTTAGGCCACATATATTCTAGAAGGATATGTTAAATCTTGATGCCGGCGCCCCCTGCACACCCGTCTCTCGGAGATCCGAATGGAGGGGTATTTTATCTCCGAAATCTTTTGTACAAGAAGGAGCCATCATCATTTTTGTTTATAAGTGAAACCGACTCATACACCAGAACCGGAAACGTCCGTTGGGACTTCACCGGCCTCTTGATGTAAGGGGTGGTACCTCCTCGGGCGTGAAAAAATCCTTTACTATCACGTAAAGGAAAAGGCCACTACCACTTGCTTGGTTGTGGTCATAGAATTAGAATACATATGGAAGTATGTAAAATGTTTAACGCTAAGTATCCCGATCGTCACGTATCACAGGCACAAGATGCGAAAAAAATTGTGTACGTAAATGATAGGGCGTCTTGAGCTTCATCTTAAAAAAATATTTCTACAATCACAGGGTGGCCCAAGGTGCTGGTGATACAAATTTTCTTTTTTTTTTTAATCGAACACGCCTTATATTATTGCATTTTTGCATGTTTGTAAGAAAAGAAATTCGGGGCCCAGCAAGTGCGTTATGGTAGCGAATTTTCATTAAATACTTCAAATCTGAATAGGTCAATTTACTATTAACCTACAACGTTTGTTGGCCGGGAAACCAGTTTTTTCGGGAATATTTTATTTTCGGTAAATTTGTGTACATTTTTAAACAATAAAGTTTTTTTAACGTCGGTCCATTTCCTTGACTATGGCCAATCACCGACGCCAGGGAGCAGTTCCACCTCAATATCCTGGAACTTTCTGTAAGGAGGATATGGATCTTTAACGTGCCCAACATCGCATGGTCACGGCACAGACTGCTTTACGCCCCATCCGAAAGGCGGAACGTGCCGACATTTAACTTGCTCAAATACAGCGCCAGAACCTCGGGTGATGTTAATGTTACTGTATCTACTGAAAGAGTGAGAGCAGAACCCTGGGAGCGAAGCCGGTACTCCTCGGCTCAGAGGCACACGCAACAATAAAGTTATTTTGATGAAATATGGTAAATTTTATATTCTCTGATTTTTATTTTATTTGACTGAGCTCGTTATTATTGATTTGCAGTCTGATATCACTTGCATTTGCATATCCTTTAACTGATCTGTTCTGCGTTATCTTGGGTTAAACACACTGAGACATTAAGACACGATTTCCAGTGATATTTGGAAAGTAGACAGATTAGAGCCCCGAAATAAAACTACAACAACCAAACCTACCCTTATCCACCGCTCAAAGGAGTGGCATATTGACGCCTTAGAGTTCCTTTCCTTCAATATTTCTGTTGTGTTTCAATATTTTTGAATATTCACGCCTAACATCCATGAATCTAACCATGTTCCCTAATACTCTGCAACATCCCTTAGCGCCTACAGCAGCCGCCAGGAGGTTCAGGTACCGACAGTGGCGCCATGGAACAAGTGTCTTCAATCGGCAACAACGCAGAGAAGCAGCTAGATTACATCCAAGACGCTTTTGTACTGGTCTTCAAATAAGTTATTGTGTAATTGCTACGGTAGCACAATATTTTCTTTGTCTGTGACAAACGGGAAACCAGACGTTAATACGCCATTTTTCTCAATTTTTTAGTAAACAGCCGTCAGTAAAATGGCATTGTGAGATCCAGTTTTTTTCAAAGAAAACAAACAATTTAAAGAAATCTTTTAATTAAACTTAATTTGTTTACACGTCATGCAACATTAAGACAACTTCACAAAATAAAATAAAAGAACAAACAAAGTTAATTAGAAAAATGATAAGTGATTTACTGGAGTTATGGCATATAAATGACTATAAACTTACACTACTAATTCATATTATTCTATATACCCTACAGAGATGTGAGTTATGCATTTGCATTCTATTACAATAACATACTAAAAAATAATAAACTATTCTAGGGAGCTTTAAGAAATAATATTAGTTGTCATGTACGGAAACTGAGATTATTTGTGTAAAAAAAGAAAGTGATGTAAAGAAAGAAAGTATTGTGCAACAGAACTTAAAATACCGTTCCTGTTTACCTGACTTGTACGTAACGCTGGCATTTTTGTCGTTACCTTTCAGAAGATATAATAAAATGATACAACCAACATAAGAAATGTGTACTGCATATCTGAAACAATTCATAAAGAATTACCTTACTGCAACTTTAAATTTAATGTTAAATATATAAAACTTTTATCTAGACGCATTTATTCATTGAAATAATTCTAAATCTACCAAACAAGGGCGTACCCAGCTAGGGGCGGGGGCAGCTGCCCCCCCCCCCCCTCGGAAGCCTGGAAGAAGCAAAAAAATTAATCCTTATAAAAAAATAATACCACAAACAAATAGGATAATTATCGTACATCTCGCAAAGCTTTACACTGATCTAGAGCCATCTAGCGACTGGTAGCGAAATCTGTCAGCCAGTTAGTGGGATTCGAAAAAGACTGAGAGATCGCTAGAGTCTACAGGCGGCAGCCAATGAGAGAAAAGGAAATCTTCTAGAAAGGTCTCCGCCTTCCCCTTTGATCTAGAGAGTTCCGCATGTCCGCATTACTATATAAACTGACCCGCCCGCCGCTACTTGATCAGTATTTGTATGTTAGTTGAACTGTTGGTGTTTACTACTAAGTATTTTTTTAAAGAACCAATTATTATAGTTTATTAGTTTACCTTCTTATTTACGTTTGGAGAACACTGAGGCTGCCTAAATAGATATAAGAAACTGGTTTCAAAAAGGTAAGTTAAGTAATTTCTCAATTTATGTAAAAATAAAATTTTAAATTAAATTTATCATATAATATAATGAAAATTACTTCAAAATGAGATTTGCACTTTATCAAAATTATGATTTTCATTTCTTAAATGAGTCGCGTAATGTGAAATACCATTATCCAAATCAAAACTTCTTTTGTGCTCTGAAATACCAGTTTAAAAAGTTTTTCCGATATAAAATTTATCGCAACTGCTGCAATTTAGTTGATAGACACCTGATTTATTTTCTTTCAAACCCCTTGCTTTATTGTTCTTAATGTATTTACTGAAATTATTGTTTGTTCTGAACGCAAAATTTACATTAAAATTTGATAAAAATGATTTCAATCTATTGCTGGAGTTATTGATATAGGTTAAAGCAGTGAATTTCGTATTGTCTTCAACTACCAGATAAGCCTGTTTTATTGAAATTTGAATTATGTCAATTTCTATTATTTTCAGGCAGAAAACCTCTCAAACGGAAAAAGGAACAAGATGACAGTAGTGAAAGTGGAAGCAGTGATGGTGATGAAGATAGAACTAAACTGACTGAACCATCGGATTCTGTGTCTATTAGGGAACAAGGGTCTAGTAATTCTTCACCTCTACACCTCTCACATTGGTCATGTTCGTCATGCCCTTAAGTTGCCATCAGAAAAAAGGAAGGATTTGCTTACAAATCCCTGGGTTCCACCATCAAATTACGATTTTGGTTCTGATGCCAGCCATTTAAAAAGAAAATTTAACCGCCGCTGGTTAGATCAATATGGTTGGTTGGTGTACTCAAGTCGTTTGAAATGTGCTCTATGTATGCACTGTGTTCTTTTTCTTCCTAGTATTGCTACAGATAAAGGAGTTTTGGGGTCATTCATGGTAAGGTCATACGTGAAGTTTAAAGATATACATGAAGATTGAAGAAAACACGTCGGCAGTCACTACCACAAAACTTCAACAGCTGCTTCAAAAGCGTTCCTTGAAAATGTTCCAGTTGATGTAAAGTTGCAAAGTGGTCACCAGAAGATGATTGAAGAAAACAAACTTCTTGTATCATATTTTGTGAAACTCATGATTTGCCACTTAGAGGAAAGGAAGGAGATGAGGGGGTTTTCTTTGACCTTTTAAATTTGAGAATTACCTGTGGTGATGTGAAGCTAAAGAATCATTTGGATACATGTCGAAAAAATGCAGTCTACACTTCACCAAAAACTCAAAATAAGATTATAAGATTATGTGGTCATGTTGTCAAAGAAATAATTATTGAAGATTGTAAACAAGCAAAAGCTTACGCTGTAATGGCCGATGAAACAGGAGATATCGCTGGAAAAGAACAGTTTTCTATCGGATTGCGGTTTTATGATGAGAATCAAGAAAAAATCAGAGAGAAATTTGTAGGCCAGGTTGAGCTGAAATCTCAAGATGCCCCTACAATCGCTAGCACAATTCAGAGTTTTTTTAGTTGATCAGAATCTTTCAGCAGAGAATTGTGTTGGATTTGGATTTGACGGATGTTCTACGATCGCTGGAAAAGAAGGTGGTGTACAGGCCATTTTGAAGAAAAAGTACAATAAATCTTTATTTTTCCATTGCTCAAGCCACAAACTAAATCTTGTGGTCAATGATGCTAGCAAACTACCTGAAATAAGAAACTTAATTGCAACAGTTAAGGATACAATATCCTTCTTTCGTGAGTCGCCAGCCCGCAGGAATTCGGCTCCTAATCTATCAAGGCTCAGTGAGACCAGATGGTCTGAGAAATACAAGAGCATTAGAAAGTTTTCAGGCAGCTTCCATAAAATCGTCAATGCGCTAGAATATCTCTGGGTCGAAGGAAACTATGCTACAAGAAAATTTGCCTATCAATTGCACTGTGCAGTTACTAAACCAGTTTTCATCGTAGGTTTAGTCATGATTGCAAAATACTCTGCGATTTTGGAACCCGTTGTGAACGTTCTACAAAGTAAAAATATGGATTTGATTATGGTGAGGAAACATATTGGTGCAATCCTTGATGTCATCAAGAAGGATCGATAAGAAATTGAACATGTTTCTGATGAATTACTTGAAAAATCACATGATATCGCGGAGAAAGTCGGCGTTGAGTTAACAGTCCCACGATTTGTTCAAAAGCAAATACACAGAAGTAATCCGCCATCTGAAACTGCGACTGAATATTGGAGACGGTCGTTGATCATCCCTTACCTTGACTCTTTAACTTTATCATTAAATGTTAGATTCTCACACGAAAATTCACCTGCTTTTGCCTTATCCCATCTTCATCCTTTATACATGCTAAAAATGACTTCAAAAAATTTGGAGAAAAATGCAAAATTTTTCATGGAGTTTTATGAGTTGGGTGATATCTCTTTGCAGAATTAGATTTGTGGTATAATCTGTGGAAAAAAAGGATTTAGCAGGAGACAAATTAAAGGATATTGAAGTGGCTGCACTTTTGGAGGAGGCTAATATTTTTTTCCCTGCAACAAGGCATGCACTCCGATCTTTCAGTACCCTCCGAAGGGTAAAGACCTGGTTGAGAAGTAAAATGGGAGAAGACAGACTGACTGGGTTGTGTTTGATGAGCGTCCATCGGAAATTCTTCAAGGAAAATCAGGACTGGATTGAAACGAGAGTTTTAAACAAGTTTTGTACAAATCCAAGAAAAGTTATACTACTATAAGACATGTAACTAGAATAAATTTTTTTCAAGCAAATAATTGTAATAACTTAGTTGATAAAGCACTGCTATAATTATACATAATTTTCTTAAAATTTTGGTTTCATGCACCTTTTCCGCGATAAGATGTTACAACCTGAACGACCATGGCTTCCCCCCCCCCCCCCAAGTTTTGATCCTGGGTACGCCCTTGCTACCAAAGCTAAGGTTGTTCACCAAATAAGTACCTAATAGAATATCTGGAAACAATTTGCGAACTTATGTACCGTAAAATGGGGTCAATAGACACCTAAGGGTGAATAGTAACAGAAGTGGGGAACGTAATTCAAAAATTCCTCACGGATTCAAATTTTGCCATAGAGACTTTTTCCCGCAGAATTGGGTTGGGCACAAGGTTTATTACAACGTACATAGTAAGTTTGCAACTTTAGTGTTGTCAGCTCTGTTTAGCACGACCTTGAGCAGAGCACCTACCATCCCAACAAAAAAGTTCAAACTTAGAAAAGAAGAAAACAACAGAAACAACTTTCATCACATACTACACGAACACCAGGAATACACATTTATTTTCACTGATGGATCTGTGGACCGGATAACATGCAGAGCAGGAATTGCCATAACATCACAGACAAAAAGCTAAAATTCTCAGCCAGAATACCGGACTTCACAAACATATGCAACACTGCAATAGTAGCTATCAAAACCGCCTGTGAATACATAAATACAAATAACATAAGGAATCCCATCATTTGCTCAGATTCAATTAGTGCCATAGAAAAATTATCACAACCAAAATATAATAAAAAAAAATGAAACACTACAGTTGCAAACCAAACAAATAATAACAGAAATGCGGAAAAAAGAAAAAGAAGTATAACTGGCATGGATACCATAACACACCAATATAACAGAAAATAAAATAGCAGACCACCTAACTAACATTGAAAGAAACCTCAATATCCCCTTGAAAACTAAAATAAACATCTCCAAGTTAACGCAACCATTACAAAATCAAATAAAAACCGAATGGGAAGAAACATGGAAGGAGAAAAACTAAAGCAGGGGTGGTATGCATCCATTCAAAATTGTCTGCCTTTGGAACCTTGATTTAATAAAAATCCATACACGACCAGAAGACACATAACAAATATTAACCGCATGAGAACAAACCATTGCTCAACCCCAAAAGATTTACATAGGATAGGAGTTAAAGACCAAACTGTGATTGTGAAGAAGAATGAGATATACACAGATGCTCTTTAACTGTAAAAACCGCCCACAACAAAATAAGGACCTATATAAAAAACTTATTGAAAATCAGATAACAGCACCAATTCACACCCAACAAATTCTAACTGAACTAAACACTAAAACAATTAAGATATTAAATGATTTTTTAAAGAAACAAACACTAGGATTTAATAAAAAGTCTACAATTATTACAATCTGCCGCCCTACGCTAAAGACGTATTAGAAATAAGAGAGAAAATAAGAGTACAGTTAATTGATGCCAATATAAAGTCCGACAATCGACAACCGTCACTAAATTAGATTACGTGTTAATGACTCAATGGACTTACGTCTTGTGCCAAACAAAATAGACATAGAATAGAATAATACGGGCTATGGAAATAAAAAGTCTCAAGAAGAATGTTTTACAAACCCTGAAGTCTTCGTTTCAACCGTCATTGTCCTTTATTTTACTAAAATGTTTTTCAAATAGACCCTTTCTCTGATGTTCGGCAGTAGCCTTAGCTATAGAGTTTATCGTTTAATGGTATATCATTTTTGTCGAATTTTCGTAAAAAATCAATAAAGCGCAATATATCCGTTATTATATAAGATATGAAAAAAATGTATATATTAATTATAATGTGTCTTGAGCTACATCTTACAAAATTATTTCTACAATCACAGGATGGCCCATAAGTCGTCGGTGATACAAATTTTCTTTTTTTTTAATCAAACACGCCTTATGTTATTGCATTTTGGCATTTTCCATCGAAATATAATGCATTTTTGTAAGAAAAGAAATTCTGGATGCAGCAAGTGCGTTATGGTAGCGAATTTATATTAATATATAAAGTATCAAATGCTTCATATTTGAATAGCTCAATTTGCTATTAACCTATAAGGTTGACCAAGAAACGAGTTTTTTGGGAACACTTTAAGTTTCTTTTCCGAAATTTTTGTACATTTTCAAACAATAAAGTTACTTTGCTGAAACATGGCACATTTTTTTTACTATCTATATCGTAAAAACAATAACCTATGTTATACTGGTAACCAAATTTGATGCCTGCTTTCTTTAAAAAAACACACATATTAAAAACATTTTTATAAAAATTCACTACCATAACGCACTTGCTGCGTCCAGACTTTTTTATTGTTGTAATTGTTGTTATAGTTATTATTATGGGTTGATTTAATTTTTATGTTAAATATTGGCACACCTCACATAGACATTTTGAAGACGTCACTCGTCATTAGTGAATTTTTATTAAACAAAATTCACTAATAGAGAGATATCGATGGTGAGACTTTGCAAAAAAATTTTCAAATGAGCGCTATTTAGGACCCCTAGAACCCATATCCGGTGTCAGTTTCAATTTATATATATATATATATATATATATATATATATATATATATATATATATATATATATATATATATATATATATATATATATATATATATATATATATATATATATATATATATGTATGTATGTGTGTATCTGTCTGATAACTCAAAAAATAATTAACCGACTTAAATGAAACTCGGCAAGTGCCTTTCCTTTATTAATGGCTTGGATGAGTTCGTTAGGCAGGAAAATCGGACGGGTTTTTCCAGGAAAATTAAGTTTTCTTTCCAAAAAAATTTTTCTCCGAAAATAACAAAGCTGTTTTAATGAAATTTACTATATATGTTGCCTTGGGAGAGGACTTACTAAGTACAAAAATTCAACTTTCTCAGTTTATAGAAAATTAAGTTATTCAAATTTTAAATTTTCTTTTGAAACAATTTTTTTTCTCCAAAAATTACAAAGTTATTATAATGAAATTTGGTGGATATCTTGTCCTAGGAAATACCTTACTATGTACCCAAACTAAACTTTCTAAGATTATAGAAAACTAAGTTAATCAAATTTTTATAGCTCACTGCAGTGTTAAAATCGATGGTAGTTTCCTCACTATTTTAAACACGTGGGTCGGGGACTGACCGAATTCATTCCCAGTTGCTATTGATCTACTCATATTCTCTGAATATGTTAGAAACGTGGTATCTACTTCATTCCAAGTCACTATTAACCGACTATTTATGAAATCAAATAAGTAAATTAAATCGATTGTCAAAAAATATGTAGTGTATTAAGACTAAGGGAAAAAGAAATAAAACATATTTAACTGTGCACATTTTGATTATATTTTAGGGTGTGCGGCGCACACCTAGCTTACTAGGAGAAATCGCCACTGCTTGAGAGAGGTATTGTCATAGCATAATATCTTATTAAAGTTCATTTGTAAATAGGTTTAATTTTTATATGTTATATATATATATATATATATATATATATATATATATATATATATATATATATATATATATATCCGTCTCATAACTCAAAAAAAAATTAACCGATTTCGATGAAACTTGGCAAGTGCCTTTCTTTTATTAATGGCTTGTATGAGTTCGTTATCCAGAAAAATCGGACGGGCTTTCCCGGAAAATTTTTGAGTTTTCTTTCGAAAAATTTCTCCGAAAATTACAAAGTTGATTTTATGAAATGTTGTGGATATCTTACCTTAAGAAAGACCTTACTACGTATTAAAATTAAACTCTCTAAGTTTATAAAAAATTGAGTTATCTAAATTTGAAGCATTTAATAAAAATTCACTACCATAACGCACTTGCTGCGTCCCGAGTTTTTTATTTTGCTTTTGTTTCTATTTTTAAAGAATTTTTGATTCAAACATCATAATGTGGCAACGGATTTGCATTTGTAGTTGTCATGAAATCCTATAAGTTAATTCAATTTTCTCCCGTCTGATAATGCTGTCAAACAGAGAAACCGGTTACAGAAAAGAAAACAAACATTTGTGAAGCCAGAGATAAAATCTCTACGTCTGTGTGATATAGCCAAATCGTGAACTATTTCAAAAACTGAGCCGCTAACAATTTACCGAAATTGCGCCGACAACCTAAAAATTTAAATAAAAAACTTAAGGAACTAAAACTACAAAATAATTTACTTGGCATTTATCTTGCACAATTAATCATGGTATCACAGATTCTCAGAATATTTAAAAAACTCGGGACGCAGCAAGTGCGTTATGGTAGTGAATTTTTATTAAATGCTTCAAATTTAAATAACTCAATTTTCTATAAACTTAGAGAGTTTAATTTCAATACGTAGTAAGGTTTTTCCTAAGGCAAGATATCCACAAAATTTCATTAAAATAACTTTGTAATTATCGGAGAAAAAAATTTTTTTCGAAAGAAAATTTAAAATTTGAGTAACTCAATTTTCTCTAAACTTAGAAAGTTGAATTTTGGTACGTAGTAAGGTTGAGGCAACATATATAGTAAATTTCATTGAAACAGCTTTGTTACTTTCGGAGAAAAAAATTTTTTTCGAAAGAAAACTCAAAATTTTTCCGGAAAACCCCGTCTGATTTTTCTGGATAACGAACTCATCCAAGCCATTAATAAAAGACAAGCAGTTGCCAAGTTTCATCGAAATCGGTTAATTACAGCTACTGATGAAGACAGCTTCGTTGTCGAAATACGTATCAAAAAAGATAGCGCATAACTCTGTTATTATTGTTGTAGTTTTTGGGGTTATTCTACTTTTTGTTTCAGTTTCCAGCCACAATGTCCAGTCTCAGTCTTTTGTCAATAAAAATTATTATTATTATTTGTTATTTTTTGAGATTTCAGATGTTTTTATGAAAATTGGCTACCATAACGCACTTGCTGCGTCTAGATTTTTTGAACTGCAATTTGCTTTTTTACAGTACATACCAACAAAATATCAATCAGATTTTGGACCATATCACATCGTCTTCTATTTTAACACTAAAATAAATTTAATATTGAATGAGACAAACTTTAATTACTTTTAGTAGTACCAATCATAATAAAAATATGTCTAGTCAAAGTAACAAAACCCGATAAAAAAACAATTACGAAAACTAATAAATGCTGTTGAGCCAAAAATAGCCTTGTTAATATATCATATTCCCTTTATTTGTCCAATTTTATCATATCTTTTGTTGGTCAGTAACAAAAGCAAACAATTTATATCCCAAATGATACAGAAAACTTTACAACTCTAGATCTAAATAAAAGGACTGTAACAGCGGCAGAAGCAGAAGTCAATGGAAGGTTGATGAATGAATCTCATGAGTCAATAAGAAAAGCATTGACTAACCAACAGCAACCACACACTTATGATTTAAACATGTTTCAAATTTGAATAGCTCAATTTTCTGTAACCCTAGAAAGCTGAATTTTGGCACATAGTTAGGTATTTCCCAAAGCAATATGTAGACCAAATTTTATCGAAATTTTCGGAAAAAAAAAATTTTTTTGAAAGAAAACTCAAAATTTTCCCGGAAAACCCCGTTCGATTTTCCTGGCCAACGAACTCATCCAAGCCATTAATAAAAGAAAGGCACTTGCCGAGTTTCATCTAAATCGGTTAATTATTTTTTGAGTTATCAGACGGATACATATATATATATATATATATATATATATATATATATATATATATATATATATATATATATATATATATATATATATATATATATATATATATATATATATATATATATATATATATATATATATATATATATATATATATATATATATATATATATATATATATATATATATATATAAGCATATAAAAATTCAAACTGACCCCGGATATGGGTTCTAGGGGTCCTAATTCGCGCTCATTTGAAAGAATTTTTGCAAAGTCTCACCATCGATACCTCTCTATTAGTGAATTTTTTTAATAAAAATTCACTAAAACCGCAGATAAGGAAACACGTGGCATAATATTATTAATTAATCAATACACGAGTAGTGAAAATATTTCCGAACAAGACAAATTGAGGTTATCTTAAACGGTAATCTAAATGTTTAATGAGATCAGTTAATCTTATCACTGATTACCACCAAAAGCCTGGGCGCAGCAAGTGGGTTAATGTAGTGAATTTTCAAAACAGTCTTTTTAATAGCAAATATGTCTTTTTTTAATGAAAGCGGGCATCCAATTTGGTTACCAGTATAACCTAGACAGAGCTTTCGAAAAGTAACGAATAAATTCATTGTTTCTGAAATTGGGTGTTTTTCGAAAAAATCGTAGATTTTGTTTTAAACAAAGACACTTTTTGACATACGACCCATATTTGGGACGTCATCGTTATTCGAGATATGACGTCATCGACAATTTTTTTTAATGGCAACCCCCAATTTCGACAACGGCATTTGAAAGAGAGTGTCATTCTACGTACACATCGTCAAAAATTATGGCTGCATGTTAGTAGCCTAGGAGACCAGGAATGTTTTTTTATTGCTGTCACATAAAAACTTGACATCGTACTTCGGTAAATAGTTTTTCGGTTTTTTGAGTTATCTCTTTAGTTCTTATCTTTTGTTTGGCAAAAGAAGTGTGTTTGAAGTGTTTATTGAGTAGTGACTTCTGCCATTTTATAAAAGAATGGTTAAATTAACTGAACGAGAACGAATTGAAATTCTTTGCATGATCGGATTTGAAGACAGGATGCGTACCCAAAAAGAAGTAGTTGAATTGTTTAATGAAAGTCATCCTGATCCGCGTCCCATTAGCCAAAGCATGGTAAGCAATATTGAGTCTAAATACCGTAACTTTGGGCATGTTAGTGATCTTCCTAAATCTGGTCGACCTTCAAAATCAGAAGAAGAGCAAGTTAATATTTTGTTGGCAATACAGAAAAATCATCACTCAGCACTTAACTCATTGGCTTCTAATTTCAATATGGCAGCGTCCACAGTTCACAAAATTATGAAAAAAGCAAACCATCATCCTTATAAGGTATGCCTTGTTCATGAGCTATCTGAAGACGACTTTGATCGGCGAAATTAATTCTGCGAGCAAATGCAAGAACTATGGACTATAGTTAATAATTTCGTAAAAAACATATTTTTTTCTGACGAGGCTACGTTTGTTTTGAACGGCCATGTCAATAGGCAAAACTGCCGTTATTAGGCTACCGAGAAGCCCCGATGGATGATGGAGTATCCCACTCAACGTCCTCAGAAAGTTAATGTGTGGTGCGGCATGGTCGACGGAAGAATTCTGGGTCCCTATTTCTCTGACGTAAACCTTACTAGTGCAATATATTTGGATTTTCTTCGCGACGACCTTATTCCTGAACTAAGCTTTATTATCAGATATAGAGAAACGTGATCTTCCGAGAAATTACTGATTGAGTGGCCCGCTAGATCGCCAGATTTGACACTCATAGATTACTTCTTGTAGGGATACTTGCAAAGCAAGGTATACGTTAATAAACCGGCGAATTTAGAAGATTTAAAAGCAAGAACTCGTCAAGAAATACAACGTATACCTCTTGAGGTTATTGACAATGTTCAAAAAGAATTTGTTAATCGTCTTGGCTACTGTCAGGCAGCCAGCCAACGGTGCAGGATTTGAACATTTAATTTAGTTGATTTTTTACATAATTATTATCATTAAAGTAAAGTCAATGTCAGTTGTCTCGTTACAAAATTTGTATTTTTGGCAAAAATATGGAGCAGAAGAGAACGATTCTTGTTGTGGAGCATTAATTGCCAAGTAGAAAGGGAAATCAAGCAGTGAAAGTTTTAGAAGCATTTTTAGTATGGAGAATGGAATCGGAGTATATACATTCTAGACTTTTGATGTATCAAAATTTGAAGTATAATGTTTGGAAAATAGCTGTCAAAATATTTTTAGGTTGACCTTTAACTAAATTATGTCTAAATACTTTACAAGTCAAAGACATCTGTATAGACATGCTGTATGATTGTAGTCAATAAACATTATTATTATTATTATTATTATTATTATTATTATTATTATTATTATTATTATTATTATTATTATTATTATTATTATTATTATTATTATTATTATTATTATTATTATTATTATTATTATTATTATTATTATTATTATTATTATTATTATTATTATTATTATTATTATTATTATTATTATTATTATTATTATTATTATTATTATTATTATTATTATTATTATTATTATTATTATTATTATTATTATTATTATTATTATTATTATTATTATTATTATTATTATTATTATTATTATTATTATTATTATTATTATTATTATTAATTTAAAATCGTTTTTCTTCATCGTTTTGTCTAACCTACATACGCTAATGTAATCATGGTCAAAATTGGGGGTTGCCATTTAAAAAAAATATGTCGGTGACGTCATATCTCGAACAACCATCACGTCATAAATATGGGTCGTATGTCAAAACGGGTATTTGTTTAAAACAAAATCGACGTGTCAGAGGTTTTTTTTTCGAAAAACTCTCAATTTCAGAAGTAATGAATTTATTCGTTACTTTTCGAAAGCACTATATAGTAAAAGAAACAATGTACCATATTTCATTAAAATAACTTTATTGTTTGAAAAAGTACAACAATTTTCCGAAAATAAACATAAAATGTTCCAGAAAAAACTGGTCCGATTTTCATGATTAACGAACTTCTTAAAACTATTTACCCACCTATCAAGATACAAATATCCACAAAAAGCTTTTCGACAAAACTTACAAAAAAAATGGTTCATGAAGATTGCCGAAAACATTTTTTTACAATAACTTATTAAACATTTAGTATTAATTTCCAAAATTTCACAACATATTTACAAACGATGATTTCCACGGAAACACAAAAAAATTGTATACGGGACCTCGATTTTTTCACGGATAATATAAATGAAAACTTCTCTAAACGCATCATTTTCATTGGACTGCTATATACTGGTAAAACGCCGTATCATAATTTTCGATATGTGCCAAAAATGTGAAAAAATTTAAATAACACGAAAACGATGAACGCTATCAAATTTGTGTTACAAACATGCATTATAATTCGATGGAAAATGCAAAAATGCAATAACATAAGAGGTGTTCGATTTAAAAAAAAACTCGTATCACAACGACTTATGGACCACCACCACCACCATTGTCGAAATAGTTTTATAAGATGCAGATCAAGACGCCCGATAATTAACTTTCCTAGTAACGGGAATATTGAGCTTTACCGTAGAAATGCGGCACCCTGTATATATGTTAACTGATAAAAACTGTAACTAAGACCGCATTTATGGGTTATAGAGGATCCTAGTTCGCGCGCATTTGAACAAATCTTTTCCAAACCCAATTCCTCATTAGCAAATTTTTTCTACGAAAATTCGCTAAAAATTATAGAGTATTAAACCATACTAGTGGACCTGTGCACTGGTGGAAATTCGATCGTAGTTCATTAAATTTTTAAGTTTGAACGTTTGTAAAACACATTTCTTGCGAACTGTTCTCTACATAACCCATATTCGTTTCAAGTTCTTTGTCTAAAAGGTGCCAATTTTCACGTTTCAAATCGCAACTTTGACGTTTAAAGAAAAAAAGTAATGCTTGTAACTTTTTTCTTTTATCTAAGAGGTTCAAATTTTGATACATAGTTTACTTCTCAGACTGTAAACCCGCTTGCCAAATTTGGTTACCTTAGCTTCGTTATTTCCGGAGATATAAAAAATGTTCGAAAGAAAAACAAAATTTGTCGTAAAAAACTAAAAGGTGCCAATTTTGACGTTTTATATCATGACTTTGACGTTTTAAGAGAAAAAACTGTAAAATTTTCAAAGTGATTTGTCTGGCATTTCTTCATCTTTGTGAGCCAAAAAAACTGAATCTTTGTCTATAATGTACAATAGATTTTGTTGTCCACACAAAATATTTTGTTTTTGTGCGTTTTTCTGGTCATCACTGGCCTCTAATTTTTGTTTCTGTAAATGCCAATAATTTTTTTTCGTCCAACTTATAGAATCAAATTTTGGTATGTAGTTGACTTTTTGTGTTGTAAACCCGCGTACTAAATGTGGTTGTCATAGCTTTGTTATTTCAGGAAATATGACATTTTTTCGAAAGGAAACATTTTCCAGGAAAAACTAAACCGATTTACCTGGATAACGAACTTATTCAAGCCATTTGCAAAAGGAAGGTACTCAGAAAATTTGATTGAAATCGGCCCATTATTTTTTGAGTTATCGGTGTCATACATACATCCATTAATATATATATATATATATATATATATATATATATATATATATATATATATATATATATATATATATATATATATATACTTGCTGCGTCCCCATTTTTTTTTAATTTTCACTTGGTTTACACATTTCCAATAGCTTTCCACAAATTCACAAAGCGATCACAAACAAATTTATTGAAATTTGGACTGTCGGCTCAGTTACTTAATAAATAAACTGACATCTATTTTTGTATAGTGAACTTTCTTAGAAAAAAATCACTAATGAGGAGAACGCCCTTTTTGAATTTTCAAGAAAAATTTCACATGAGCGCAAACTAGGACCTCTAGTCCTAGAATCCACATCCGGTGTCAGTTTCAATTTTATATGTTACATTATATATATATATATATATATATATATATATATATATATATATATATATATATATATATATATATATATATATATATATATATATATATATATATATATATAACCCTTCCCGCGAATTTCTTCAACGCTATGCAGACGTAAAGGACAAATTTTTAGATTCGAGTTCGTTTTCCTCAAAATCCACTCGTTTGAGCAAAAAAGCCAGTTTAATTTAGTGTTTGTAAGAAATGGAACATAATATATTCAAATGCTTATATTTTAAATCTATTATTTATTCACGGACGCTGCAATGTATCGATATCTCGCTGTAAGTTTGTAATCCGAAACATCTAAAGAAAACATTTGCTACTTTTCTGTAATGATAAATATTAATAATTTAAAATAAATCTTATAAAATGTTATCACTTTGTTATTGCAATTTAAATCTATTATCAAAATTGTGAGATGGTAAGATTATGATGACCGATACATCGAGGAATTTGGCAATTCTAGTTTCCCCAACTAATTCCACGGATCTATTTACTCATTGTCATGGTCACATAACAGTTAATTAATCATATGTGTTGCGGCATAAATAAATGCTTAAGTAATCAAGCTAGTCATTATTATTTGCTTTTCGTAAAACCCCCATTATCAGCGAATTTTAAAAAAATTCGCTAATGAGGAGATCTGTGTTTATATATATATATATATATATATATATATATATATATATATATATATATATATATATATATATATATATATATATATATATATATATATATATATATATATATATATATGTATATATCCGACCGTAACTCAAAAAATAATAGACCAATCTTGATCAAATTTGGTGAGTACCTTCCTTTTGCAAGTGGCTTGTATAAGTTCGTTAGCCAGAAAAATCGGACCAGGTTTTCTCGGAAAATTTTGAGTTTTCTTTCTAAAAAATTCATATCTCCGAAAATAACAAAGTAAGGGCAACCAAATTTAGTACGCGTATTTGTATTATAAGAAATGAACTACGTACCAAAATTTAGTTATCTAGCTTTAAAGACAAAGAAGTTATGGGCAGTTAAAGAAACAAATTTGGGAGTTTTCCTCAAAACGTCAAATTCGCAATTTTAAACGTGAAAATTGGGAATGTTTAGGCAAAGAACGTGAAACAAATACGGATTTTAAAAAGAAAATGTTGCAAGAGGAGTGTTCTGCAAACCCTTAAGTTTCAGATTTATCGGTCATTGCCCTTCATTTTACTAAAATATGTACAGAAAATTCATTTCAAATAGACCCTTTCTCTGATGCTTTGGCTGTCGGTTTAATTAAGTTGATGCTTTCGCTGTGGGTTTGGTGAAGTTTATGGTTTAACGGTCTATAATTTTTTTTAGCTAATTTTCCTAGAACAAATTCGTCCAACCGGGGGGGGTCTGTTTCGTCGTAGGCATCCCCCCCCTTTGTATGCATACAACCACCTTCGTTGCATAAACCACAAGAAAAACTTCTTGTTCATACCCCCCAAGGAAGTTACGTGACCTGGGGCAAATAGGGGTGCTGTGCGGGGTAGGCAGGGTTTAATGGGGATATGGCTTCAAATAGACAGCTTTCAAGCACTTTTTTTCGCATTTTCTGCTCATATTTCCTTTTTACTACCTACCCCGCCCAGCACCCCTATTCACTCCCAGTCCCATAACTTCCTTGGGGGGTGTGAACAAGAAATTTTTCTTGTGGTTTGTGCATCCAGGTGGGGTCCTAGTAATGTTTCTGAAAGCAATTTTTTGAAAAGCGTTCGGGAGCTAATCTGCAAATTTACCGAATTTTCATTAAATCCTTCAAATTTCAATAACTCAATTTCCTATTAACGTAAGCTTTGTTGGTTAGAAAACCAACATTTAAGTTTATTTTCGGAAAATTTTTGTATATTTTCAAACCATAAGTAATTTTGATAAAATATAGTACATTGTTTCTACTACATAGGCTATACCGGTAATCATATTGGTGCCTGCTCGCATTTGCTATTAAAAACATTTTTATGGAAATTGACTTCCATAACACACATGCTGCATCCAGACTTTAAAAATTTTTTATATATTTTTCAAACAATAAAGTTATTTCTTATTTCGATGAAATATGGTACATTGTTTCTACTATATAGGCAACCAAGTTTGTTTCCTGCTTTCATCAAAGAAAGACATTTGCTATTAAAAATATTTTTAAAACAATTCGCTACCATAACGCACTTGCTGCATCTAGACTTTTTTATTCTTATATTTAAATACTTTTGTTGTCTCTTTTTAAATGAATTATTGCTTACTTACAGAGTGTTGCAGTTTTTATTCAAATTAGCTTATTTTTAGGAAAAAAATAAACAACTGCATGGAAAGCTATTACATCATGTTAGAACAAAAATAATTATAATATATAATTATTCTACATACCACATACCTATTTGACATGTGACAAAAATAAGGAAATATGCATATATTATATAAATATAGAACTTCAAGGAACTATTTTTAATGTGTCATGCAAAATAACAAATAAAGAAAGACTTGACACGACACCCCTACGTCTTTTATTGTGCATCATAACCCAAATTCGACAATTTGTACTGGTATCTAGGTAGCAAACGGCTTTAGCCAAAAGCAAATAAATATGCTAGCCGTTTATTTATTTACTAATAGTTACAGATTCCAAAACTTGAATACTTGAAATTCCTTGACAAGCTTAAAAATTGTGATGAAGCTGTGTACCATGGACTGGATAATAATAAGATGACAAAAACAAACATGCTTCGTAACGCTGGAAGCAGGAACGTTGCTTTAAAAATTTTTAGGGGGGAAGGGTCGGTAGATCGGCGTTATACTTTTTCCGGGAAAACTTAACTGACGATAGATATCTTAGCTTCTTAGAAAATTATTTGGGAGACTATTTAGATGATATTACATTGGAACGACCTAATTTATGGTTCCCACATGATGGCTACCCATTAGGGCTTGTAATCCTACATCCCGCAATCTTTCAACCCCGTGGGATCCCTGGCAATGTTCTTGATCCCGCACAAAGCGGGATTGAACAGCGTGATCCCGTGGGTCTTGCGGGATCACGCAGCACTGCATATTGCGGTCATTCATTGCAGTTAAGGCGTGCAATTCCACAACCAGCAATTTTGCAACTCCGCGGGAACCCTGGAAATGTTCATGATCCCGCATAATTTGCAAACCCCGAATGCATTTGGAAATCACTAAAAATTTGGTAGATATTACATTTTAGATGCCTACAAAAAGAGGGATACGCAAAAAAATTAAGAAACTATTAGAAAGAGTTAAAATTCTTAATGATGAACGTAGTGAATGAATAAACAATTTGCATGTTTTTAGTGAATTTTTATTTATAAAATTCACTAATAGAGAGGTATCGATGGTGAGACTTTGCAAAATGTTTTTCAAAGGAGCGCGAACTGGGACCCCTAGAACCCATATCCGGGGTCAGTTTTAATTTTTATATGTTTATATATACATATATATATATATATATATATATATATATATATATATATATATATATATATATATATATATATATATATATATATATATATATGTATCCCTCCGATAATTAAAAAAATAATTAACCGATGTCGATGAAACTCGGCAAGTGCCTTTCTTTTATTAATGGATTGAATGAGTTCGTTAGCCAGGACAATCGGACGGGGCCAATCACCGACGCCAGGGAGCAGTTTCTCCTCACTATCCTGGAAATTTTGCCGAACCCTGCCTTTAGGGTAGAGATCTTTAACGTACCCAACGTCGCTTGGACACGGGATCGACTTCTTTACGCCTCGTCCGAAAGGCGGAACGTGCAGACATTCAACTTGCTCAAATAGAATGCCACAACCTCGGTTGATGTTAATGCCACAAGCTCGGTTGATGTTAATGTTACAGTTTGTACTGAAAAAGTGAAAGGAGAACCCTAGGATCGAACACAGTACCCTTAGGTTCGGAAGCACGCGTCCTTACCACTGAACCACCGAGGCTCGCAAAGTTGATCCGAATCCCTTAGATGCCAAAGGCGGAACCTGCCCTTGACCAGCAGATAATGACTCATAACTTTTTTGCTTGAACTTTTATCTCAAATCTAACAATACACGGTTGAAGAGAATCATAAGGTCTTCAAAAAAGTTCTCTTGTTGCATCCCAATAAAACTAACCGTTCTTTAGAAAAACGTTCTTAAAGATTTGCTGGTATTGATTGAATACGAAATCACTTAATCTCCTTTTCAACATTAATGGAGTGTGCTTTGAAAACCTTGTCCAGAAACAAGATCACGTGGCGTCAGTTTTGGCAGACAGTAGTTTGTTGTAACTTCAGTTGCAAAATAGTCAAGGTTAATTATCAAATGAAGATGAAAAATAATAATAATTCTAACTCCTTTATCCTCAATTTTGTCTACAAAAACTCGCTAAACATTCCCGATTACGTTAACATTATTTGTGGAAAAATCATAAATATCCTTGAGATTAGAGTTTTCCATTATAATTGCTATAATACATTTTGATAATCAGTGTAGGTAAATCAATATCTATTATTATTTTTTTCTAATTTATAAACAATCACACTGCTTACCGCCCAAGATAATTTGGGCGGTTTTCAACTGGTCACAGCAACAAGAGCTTAAATACCAAAACTGCCACAAAGAAACCGATGTTGCATTGCAAGTATTAATTTATAAAAGTACACTCTGTCCCACGTAATCCGTGTTAAAGATTATGTACTTGTAGGCAGAATTGTGACCATCTAGGTAACCGATTTTATGCTTCGCAATAAAAATGTTAGTGAAGTATAAAAAATTCACTAATGAGGATTTCCCGACTTTTGAATTTAGAAGAAATTTCTTCAAATGAGCGCAGACTAGGACCAGAATCCATATTTCGGGGTATCTTTCAATTTTTATATGTTTATATATATATATATATATATATATATATATATATATATATATATATATATATATATATATATATATATATATATATATATATATATATATATATATATATATATATATATATATATATATATAATGATACCTTATTCGTTAAGGGTAACACACTTGCTGCGTCAGTATTATCTCATAGTAAGTATTGATATCTTATTATTTGTTACCGTAACCTGCGAACTGCGTCAGTATTTCTTTCATAATAGGCATTGATATCTTATTGATTATTGTTATACACTTGGTGCGACAGTATTTTTTCAAAGTACGTATTGATATCTTATTCGTTACCGTAACACACTTGGTGCGACAGTATTTCTTTCACAATACGTATTGATATCTTATTCGTTGCCATAACACACTTGCTGCGTCAGTATATTTTTCGTAGTACGCATTGATATCTGATTCGTTACCGGAGCACACTTGCTGCGTAAACATTTTTCTTCATAATACATATTGATATCTTATTCATTACTATAACACGGTTGCTCCGTCCATATTTTTAATTTTAGTTAATTTTCTTAGAAAAAATTCACTAATGAGGAGATCTCGACTTTTGAATTTTGAAAAAATTTCTTCAAATGAGCGCGATCTAGGACCCCTAGAACCCATATCCGGGGTCAGTTTCAATTTTTATATGTTTATATATATATATATATATATATATATATATATATATATATATATATATATATATATATATATATATATATATATATATATATATATATATATATGTATCACACCGATAACTCAAAAAATAATGGGCCGATTTTGATAAAATTTGGCATGTACGTTTCTTTTGTAAATGGCTTGGATAAGTTCGTTAGTCAGGAAAATCGGACGTGGTTTTCCGGGAAAATTTTAAGTTTTCATTCGAAAAAAATTCTTATCTCAAAAAGTAATAAGCCGATTTTAATAAAATTGGGCATGTACCTTCCCTTTGTAAATGGCTTTGACAGGTTTGTTAGTCAGGAAAATCTGACGAGGTTTTCCGGGAAAATTTTGAGTTTTCATTCGAAAAAAAAATTTATCTCAAAGAATAATAGGTCGATTTTGATAAAATTTGGCATGTACCTTCCTTTTGTAAATGGCTTTGACAAGTTCGTTAATCAAAAAAATCGGACGAGGTTTTCCCGAAAAATTTAGAGTTTTCATTTGAAAAAAATTTTTATCTTAAAAAATCAAAAATCTATGATAACCAAATTTGGTAGGTAGGTTTACGATATAAAAAGTAAACTATACACCAAAATTAAGATATCTATGTTACAGGAAAAAAAAGTTATAATAAAATATTTTGTGCCAGATCATTTCTATTAGTTTTTAATTAAGTCCTCACCTTATTCCTTGCCATAACGCGCTAACCAGAAAAGTAAACAGAAAAAGGTGGCAAAACCGCAAAAACCCGAACACAGAAATTCATGTGCGCGAGAATTTGGCTGGCAGGGAGAGCTAAATTGTATGATTACCTTGACCTCGGATATAAGTCTCCTTCTAAAAGGCATATGAGCTCGTATGTCAATTTTCTACGTTTTCAAGTTGTTTATAATAAATATTTATATTTCAAATGGATTTTATTCACATTTTATTTTATTTATTTTATTATTTATTTTAATCAAATGAAGAAGAGTAGCACATAAAACACATATCTAGGACCTTTCTTAAAGACATTCATGCAACATTTTCCACGCATCGTGTTCAGAATTTTTGTTAAAAATCATCAATTTTCAAAGTCATTTGTCTCGTACTTGTTGAGCTTTTTGCGCCAAGAAAAAATTGTGTGCGTCTGGAATATTTAATAGATTTTCTTTAACGCCAATATTTTGGTCTTGGGCCCCACTGTGACCACCAGCTGTACAATTTTTTACCTTAAATGCCTATAATTTTCTTTCTTTTAACTTAGAGATCTAACTTTTGGTATGTAGTATACTGTTAATAATATAAACCGACGCGACGTAGATTTGGTTGCACTAGCTTTGTTATTTTCGGGGATACAACATTTTCCGGAAAAAAAACAAAGTTTTTCGGAAAAACTGGTCCGACTTGCCTGCCCAACGAATTTATTCCAGTCACTTACAAAAGGAAGGCACCTGCCAAATTTCATCAAAATCAGCCCATTATTTCTTGAGTTATTGGTGTGATACATCTTACCATAACTTCTGGATAATCTTTTCATTTTGTCATCAAAATGGAAGCGGAAAGTACCTAACGTGTGTAAATTTTTACCACGACATTTACACAAAAACAAAATGTATTCCAAGTGCTACGTTGTTCTATATAGTTAACTTATTTGTTACCCTCACGCACTTGCTGGATCGATGTTTATTATGGAGGAGAACAATGAAGTAACCAATAAAACAGTGTGTTGGAGAAAAACAACTGGTTCGGCCCTGCCTTCCTTTACCCGCTATTACACTGATTGCTAATCTCCTGCCTGGAGTCACCTCCTTCTGGATTTTTTAAACGTTTTAAATTGCCGGTTCCTTTTCATACTTTAAATCTGGTAAATTGTCGGAAACCTTCATTCCTCAATCGCGTCTATATCGATAATAAATTCTCCTTAGAATATTTGCATTTATTTTCCGCCTGATTACTGCCACACAAGGATTAAATCTTTACTGTTAGGTTCTTTTCTTTAAGTCAAATAGCTTTAGTGGTATTGGCATATTTATTAATATCTTCCAAGAATGAACCTATTGGATTTTATTGCTACGTCAATAAATAGTTCTTAATATTTTAACCCGTCGGCCTTCCTGTACTACTGACGTTATGTCAACTTATACGTCCACAAGCGCCAACTGGAAGCTCCATAAAAGCAGACTTCTCGCCAAACATAAGTCAGTTCTAAAAAGATCTAAGCTTCGTAGTTCCTTGCGAGCTCGCCTTGAGCTCTCGATCTTCCAAGTTAAACAACGCTCGTGGGTTTAATTCAGTTCGTCAGTTCGACCAGTTCGATCATCGATCTCATCTTCTTAATTCCTTGGAACCACGCTCTGAGCTCCCAATCTTCCAGGTTAAACACCGCTCGTGTGCTTTAACCTAAATTATCCCTTCCAAAAAATAATATTTGTCGAGGTCCTCAAAATAGGTATTTGTTTGTTTGATGATTTCATCATTGGAGTCAAATCCCTTTCCGCCGAGCCATTTCTTTAAGTTTGGAAACAAATAGTCACTTGGGGCTAAATCTGTAGAATAGGGCAGATGAGCGAGCAACTCGTAGCCCAATTTATGCAATTTCGCCATGGAGACTACACATGTGTGTACCCTTGCATTGTCTTGGTGGAAAAGAACGTTTTTCTTGGCCAAATGCGGTCGTTTTTTCTTCAGATCGTCATTGAATCGATCCAATAAGCTGGTATAATATTCGCCATTGATTGTTCTTCCCTTTGAAGGTAATCAATGTGGATTATACCGCGTGCATCCCATAAAACAGGTCGCCACGACTTTATTGGCTGACAAACCCACCTTGGCCGTCTTTGGCGCTGATTCGCACGGAGAAGCCCACTGTTTGGACTGCTGCTTGGTCTCTGGTGTGTTGTGGTGAATTCATGTTTCGTCCACGGTTACGAAACGGCGCAAAAACGTATCCCTATTGCGGTTGAACAACGCCAAACACTCCTTCAAAGTTGTCACACGATTGCGTTTGTGGTAGATTGTGAGCAAACGCGGCACCCGTCTTGCGGATAGCTTTCTCATACCCAAGTGATCATGTAAAATCAAAACCACTGAGCCATGTGATATGCATAGGGCTTCCACAATCTCCTGCACATTCAATCTCCGATCGGCCAACACCATATCGTGAATTTTTTTAATTGTTTCGGGTGTAGCAACCCCAACTGGGCGCCCAGAACGTTCGGCGTCATTTGTGCTTGTACGGCCGCAACGAAATTCAGTAAACCACTTTTTTACCATGGAAATTGATGGTACAGAGTCCCCATAGTTTTATCAAGCTTAGCCTTGGTTTGAGTGATGTTTTTTTTCCGCAAACATAATGTTTGATGAGCACACGAAATTCACTTTTTTCTATTTTCGTTATAACTCAAGATTGAGCTTTCAGTGGCTATCTAATACAAACTAAGTAGCTTGTCCAAAATTTGACAGGAGTCAACTGACAGGTGCTTGTTGGTAGGAGCAGTGTTGCCCTTCCTGTGAAGAGGCGGGAAATTCAAAAAGTCACGAGCTTATTGACCCGCCCTCGTACTTCATTTCCATTAAATCATAATACGTGTTATAATTCCTTATTAAGTCAATAAAGAGAAAGTGGAAACACTGCGTAAACTCGACTACAAAGATTCGTGTGCGCAAGAATCTCGCCGGTAAAGAGAGCTAAACTGTATGATTACCAGGGTCAGATGCTTGCTCGCGCAGCAAGCGTGTTCCGAATAAGATACCACAGGTTTGCGAACGTATCTACAGTAGAGCACCTTACTAAGATTTAAAAGTCCCAGTTTCAGGGCCAATTATTGTAGAAATGTTTTTACGACTACGTCGTGCCTCTCGTTTGAGTCTATTGTAGCAATTGTAGCAAACGCTTGGCATTCTCCAGTAACGTATTGGATAGTCTCTGACGTCAGACACCCAAATCCACATTTGTCTTCTTGGACCGAATAAACTCCAACTATAGAAGCCTTAGGTGAATAATGTCCTTCTTATCTTGAAAACTGGGTTGCGGAATTTAACAGACGATAAAACGTCAAAGATGCGCACCGCTCTGGGAGACGAATTTGCTGATCACTCAAGAAAACATTGATTCTGAAATGATCTTAGAAGATCGACGAATGGGGCAGAAACGTATAGCAAAAACATTGCACATTTCCTATGAACGTGCGTTTCACATTGTTCACTATCACTTTGGAATGAGAAAGATTTTGGAAAAATCGATTCCGGAATACTTGAACGCTGATCAGAAGCACGCTCGTTTGACAATGTCGAGGAGAATATGACACCATTTGAAGAAGATTCCTTAAACTTTTTGTCAGTGTGGACGAAACATGGGTCTAGCACTATGATCCAGGTACTAAAGAGCAATCGAAAGAATGACAGCATTCCGGTTCTTCACGACTCAAAAAATTCGGTATTCAGAAGTCAGCTGTCAAAAAGGTTCTTGATTATGTTTTCTGGGACAATGACGGGATAATTCTTCAAGATTTTTTTGAAATAAGTCAGAACTGGCACGGAATCATACTATAGTGAGTTGCTTACTAAATGACACAATAAACAATAATTGTTAAAATTGGTGTTGAATTAACTGATCACCCGCCCTGTCCTCCGGATTTAGCGCCATTAGACCATTATTTATTTTCAAGGCTCAATGATTTTCGACCAACAACAAGCCGTTGAAGGTGGTTTGAAGGCCAAGATACCAACTTTCTTAGGGGTTTAGAATTGCTTTATGAAGGTTCTGTTAAACGTGTAAGCTTAGAAGAGATTATATTCATAAATAAACTTTTTTTTAAAGATTGCGTTTTATATTGTAGGCGAAGTACTTTTCAATACCTACTCGTTCATAACTTTATGCAGTAGAATACCTTTCTTTTGCAAGTGGCTTGGATAAGTTCGTTAGCCAAGAAAATCGGCCGAGGTTTTTCCGGAAAATTTTGTGTTTTCTTTCGAAAAAAAATTATATCTCCGGAAATAACAAAGTAAGGGCAACAAATTGGGTACACGTGTAAATTAGCTACCAAAATTTAGCTCTATAGGTCAAAAGACAAAAAAGTTACATGCAGTTAAAGAAAAATAAATTGGAGTTTTCCTCAAAACGACAAAGTCGCCATTGAAAACGTCAAAATTGGCAACATTTAAGCAAAGAACCTGAATCTAATAAGGGCTATGGAAAGAAAATGTCTCAAGAAGACTGCTTTACAAACCCTGAAGTCTTAGTTACAACCGTCATTGTCCTTTATTTTACTAAAATGTTTCCAGAAAATTCATTTCAAATAGACCCTTTCTCTGATGCTTGGCAGTAGTCTTAGCTATAGAGTTTATCGTTTAATGGTATATAATTTTTGTCGAATTTTCGAAAAAAATCAATAAAGCTCAATATATCCGTTATTATACAAGATATGAAAAAAATTATATACATTAATTATAGGGTGTCTTGAGCTACATCTTAAAAATTATTTCTACAATCACAGGCTGCCCCATAAGGCGTCGGTGATACAATTTTTCTTTTTTTTTTTTTAGTCGAACACGCCATTTTCCATCGAAATATAATGCATGTTTGTAAGAAAAGAAATTCTAGACGCAGCAAGTGCGTTATGGTAGCGAATTTTTATTAAATGCTTCATAAACCAAGAAACGGTTTTTTTCGGGAACACTTTAAGTTTACTTTCGGAAATTTTTGTACGTTTTCAAACAATAAAGTTATTTTGATGAAACATGGCACATTGTTTTTACTATATAGGTTATACTGGTAACCAAATTTGATGCCTGCTTTCTTTAAATTAAGACATATTTGCTATTAAAAACATTTTTATGAAAATTCAATACCATAAAGCACTTGCTGCGTCCAGACTTTTATATTATTGATTATTTAATTGTTCTCTAGCCCGTCAGTCTTGCTAAAGAAAAAACTATCTAGAATGTGAAAGTTGTTTTATTTTAATTAAACAGTTAATGAACGTTGTAGCGCATGTAACTCGCAATATACAGTATGGTGCAAATAAAAGGAATCAATTCACCATTTCGTAAACCAGTGACTTTGGAAAAAAATCTTGAAACAAGTAGTTTTTTAAACGTACGTTCCATAAGATATTTCTTTTATTTATGACGTCATCTGTGTGGGCTTGATAGCACCATCAAAGATTTTTTCAAAGAAATATGTGTCACACGATACCGCTTTTGCAAAGTCTTTTAGTATTCTATCCAATCATGCTAATAATTTTAAGTAATTGATAGTGCCAAAAAATGTTTTTGAAATAGTATAAATTACAGTTTGCGTGTTTAACAGCATCGTCAGCGAAACCAGTTGCAGAGAAAAAACAAGCATTTGTTAAGCCAGAACAAAAAAGCTTGTACATTTGTATATAGTATCGAACAGTTTTACCAAGTAATTGCAACAACAATCAATGAACCAAAATAATACTGCAGGGTAACTGTCTAAGTTGCTTTTTTAGTGAATTTTCTTAAAAAAAATTCACTAATGAGGAGATCTCGACTTTCGAATTTTGAAAAAATTTCTTCAAATGAGCGCTATTTAGGACCCCCGGAACCCAAATTCGAGTCAGTTTCAGACTTTATATGTTTATATATATATATATATATATATATATATATATATATATATATATATATATATATATATATATATATATATTTATGTGTCACACCTATAACTTAAAAAATAATGGACCGATTTTGATAAAATTTGGCACATATCTTCCTTTTGCAAGTCGCTTGGATAAGTTCGTTAGCCAGGAAAATCCGCCAAGGTTTTCCCGGAAAATTTTGTGTTTTCTTTCGAAAAAAATCGAAAAAAATTTATATCTCCAAAATTAACAAAGTAAGGGCAATCAAATTTCATACGCGGGTTTATATCGTTAAAGGCAAGTTACTTACCAAAATTTAGCACCGTAGGTTAAATGATAAAAAAGTTACAGGCATTCAAAGAAAAATAAATTTGGGTTCTCCTCAAAACGTCAAAATCCCGATTTTAAACGTCAAAATCAGTGAGTACCTTCCTTTTGCAAGTGGCTTGGATATGTTCGTTACCCAGGAAAATCCGACGAGGTTTTCCCGGAAAATTTTGTGTTTTCTTTCGAAAAAAAATTATATCTCCAAAATTAACAAAGTAAGGGCAACCAAATTTTATACGCGGGTTTATATCATTATAGGCAAGTTACCTACCAAAATTTAGCTCTGTAGGTCAAAAGACAAAAAGTTATAGGCATTTAAACAAAAATAAATTGGGGGTTTTCACAAAACGTCAAAGTTGCGATTTAAACGTCATAATTGGCAACATTTAGGAAAAGAACTTGAATCTAATACGGACTATGGAAATAAAATGTCTCAAGAAGAATGTTTTACAAACCCTGAAGTCTTAGTTTCAACCGTCATTGTCCTTCATTTTAATAAAACGTTTCCAGAAAATTCATTTCAAATAGAACCTTTCTCTGACGCTTGGCAGTAGTCTTAGCTATAGAGTTTATCGTTAATAGTATATAATTTTTGTAGAATTTTCGTAAAAAAAAAATCAATAAAGCTCAATATATCTGTTATTATACCAGATATGAAAAAAAAATTGTATATATTAATTATAGGGTGTCTTAAACTACATCTTAAAAAATTATTTCTACAATCACAGGCTGGCCCATAAGTCGTTGGTGATACAAATTTTCTTTTTTTTTTTTAATCAAACACGCCTTATGTTATTGCATTTTTGCATTTTTCATCGAAATATAATGCATGTTTGTAAGAACAAACATTCTGGACGCAGTAAGTGCGTTATGGTAGCGAATTTTGATCAAATGCTTAATATTTGAATAGCTCAATTTGCTATTAACCTATAAGGTTGATCAAAAAACGAGTTTTTTCGGGAACACTTTAAGTTTACTTTCGGAAATTTTTTTACATTTTCAAACAATAAAGTTATTTTGATGAAACATGGCACATTGTTTTTACTATATAGATTATACTGGTAACCAAATTTGATGCCTGCTTTCTTAAAAAAAACACATTATTGCTATTAAAAACTAGTTTTATGAAAATTCACTACCATAACGCACTTGCTGCGTCCCGAGATTTTTGCAAATGAGCGCGAACTAGGACCCCTAGAACCCATATCCGGGGTCAGTTTCAATTTTTATATGTTTATATATATATATATATATATATATATATATATATATATATATATATATATATATATATATATATATATATATATATATATATGTATCACACCGATAACTCAAAAAATAATGGGCCGATTTTGATAAAATTTGACGTGTACCTTTCTTTTGTAAATGGCTTTGACAAGTTTGTTAGTCAGGAAAATCGGACGAGGTTTTCCGGGAAAATTTTGCGTTTTCATTCGAAAAAAAATTTTATCTCAAAGAATAATAGGCCGATTTTGATAAAATTTGGCATGTACCTTCCTTTTGTAAATAGCTTTGATAAGTTCGTTAATCAAAAAAAATCGGACGAAGCTTTCCGGGAAAATTTTGAGTTTCCATTTGAAAAAAAAAATTTATCTTAAAAAATAAAAATCTATGATAACCAAATTTGGTAGGTAGGTTTACGATATAAAAAGTAAACTATACACCAAAATTTAGATTTCTATGTTACAAGAAAAAAAAGTTATAATAAAATATTTTGTGCCAGATCATTTCTATGAAAATTCACTACCATAACGCACTTGCTGCGTCCAGGCTTTTTAACTATTTTAAGCTATCGCTGCAATGTAATACAGTAATCGAATGATATCCGGCGCAAAATGGGCCTTGACATATTATACTGCACACTTTCGCTTCAGTTACTTGCATACTTGAAGATAAATTTAGTTAAGTTTCAATACATAAGCGGTAGTGATACAGAAATTAATATACAAGCGAGTAAGAAGTACAATTCCTTCACATTTTCCACAAAGCTGTAACAACGCAATCACAGTATACGAGGCGTGGCAATTAAATAAAGAGACTTTTTGTTTCGTTCGCGTGACAATACTGTCGCGACAACAATAATCGCGGTTGGCGAATTTGAGGCTATGGACCATAACATGGCCTTCTAAGTTATATGTCGAACCAGCAACAGTTGTTGGAAATTTGATATGTTAGGATGTGCGATCGTAAGAATAAGAGGTGTGGAATAAAAGGTGTGAAAGAAGAGCGAAAGACGAACATTAAATCACTTGTGAAATTCGACAAAAACCTACCGAAATCTTACGAAAATTGCAGGTGGTTACGGCGAAGTTTTTCATATGCGCGGCTCCATTCAAAGATGGTCGTCTTCATCCAAACTTTTTGCCTCGTTGTTCGCCGGCATTTCTACTCTCAACCCACCTCCGAATGTTCAACCACCATTTTCATTATCATTTTCAAAACTAGAAAGGTACGAAAGATGCTCTCTTCTCTTAATACCAGGAAAGCCTCTGGCCTTGACGAGATCCCAGCAATTGTTCTCAAAAAATGCGCACCAGAACTTGCTCCTGTCCTGACTCGTCTGTTTCAGATATTTTACAATAAAGGCATATTCCCTAGTAACTGGAAAACTGCTCGAACACAACCCGTCCCCAAGAAAGGATCCAAAGCGCTTCCTAGCAACTACAGGCCTATTTCTCTCCTTTCAGTCGTCTCTAAAGTGATGGAAAAGTATAAACACCGAATTACTAAAATTTCTTGAAAAACACAGTCTAATCCACGACAGGCAGTATGGATTCCGTCAGCGCAGATCAACTGCCGACCTTCTTTCCTTTGTCACCCATTCTTGGAACAAGTCTATGGAACTACACGGTGAATCCCAGATTGTCGCTCTAGACATATCCAAAGCAACTACCGGCCTATGGCCTACCACCAAAACTCTGTACGTGGACAGCAAATTTCTTCTCCAACCGGAGCATTTCTGTTGTGGATGGCCATTCCTCTAAACTGTATCCAATTAATGCAGGAGTTCCTCAAGGTTCAGCTTTAGCCCCTACTTTGTTTCTTCTCCACATCAATGACCTCCTCTCTAGCACATCCAACCTAGTTCACAGTTACGCGGACGACAGCACCCCCCCCCACTCCAATATACAATATTCTAAGCCTGTCTCTTTAGCCCAACTAGATGAGGATCGCAGACTCATGGAGGGTTCTATCTCCCCGGATCTCCAAAAAATATTAGACTGGGGAAGTAGAAATCTTGTACAATTCAACCCCACCAAATCACAGTCTTGCTTTCTTTCTCATAAGAGATACACCAGCCCTAGACCCATCACAATAAACAACCAAGTTATTCGAAGCAATGAGTCCTTTTCACTTGTTGGCATCTCTGTGGATCGAAATCTCAATTGGCACCAACATTCCACATCAATTGCAGAAGCGGCTGCCTAAAAATTGGGTTTCCTCTTCCGGGCTCGCAAATAGTTTTCACCAGCCAATCTCTATACTTTATATACTTCACAAATAAGGCTAAACGTCGAATACTGCTCCCACATCTGGGGTGCTGCTGCCGCTTCTACACTCGCTATCCTGGACTCCATTCAAAAGAGAGCTATACGTCTCATCGGTGACCCTACCCTTACCCAAAGGCTGCCATCCCTTGCCCACCGACGTGCCGTTGGTGACCTCTCTCTCTTTTATAGATATCTGCACGGGCACTGCTCAGAGGAGCTTCCTTCCATAGTTCCTCCACCTGCTGCCCCCAACAGATCTACCAAGGGAACAGAGCGAATGCACCCTTTTACTGTCCAGGTCACCAGACAGAACATCTTGTTATGCCCGCTCTTTTGTCCCGAGGACTTCCAAGTTGTGGAACTCCTTGCCGGCACATGTTTTTCTTTCTCCTCCGAACCTCCAAACCTTCAAGTCCAGAATTAACAAGTTGCCTCTTTTCTCCTTGTCGACACCCACGGTACGATAGTATTTAGGCTAGCCCTCGTGGTGTGTTGTTGAAATTAAAAAAAAGAATAGTCGATAATCAGTTGATGGCGTCGAGAGGGAGAGGGAGTCCCAAAAACGACATGGACACATAATTTGGAACGTTTGCGTGTATTTGTGAACATTGATCGCCTATTAACGCTTCGGATGTTGTCGGCGTAAGTCGGTATCAACAAGACCACCGTTAGCATCATGCTGCATGACGATTTAGGGATACGAAAACGTTGCGTAAAATTAGTCCCCAAGGCTCTCGCGGATGATCAAAAGACACATCTTTTGGAGATTTTACAAGATATGTTGCCGCTGATTGAGGCAGAGGAGCGATAGTGTATGGATCGTTACCGGTGATGAAACTTGGGCCTTCCGATACGACCCTGATGCCAAAAGAATTAGCACGCAGTGTGTTGGAGAAGGAAAAGCACAGCTGACGAAAGCTCGAGCGTCACGGTCACAGATCAAAACAATATAGATTTTTTTTATGCAATATGCAGGCCGTGAACCACCAGCTTGTCGGTTAATCAATGCAACCTTATATTGAGTAATTAAAGCATTTTAAGGGGCGGAAAACCTGATTCCGGTACTTGGCTCTCTGCGACTTCTGCCTCTTCCCTACGATAAAAAGTCAGCTCAAAGGAATCTATTCTGAGGTGTTAGAAGACATTCAAACGATCACGACAGGTGTTTTCAAGAACCTAATTCCGAAGGAGTACCGGAGCTATTTTTCGAGCTAGGAGAAACGTAGGAGACGTGTCGAGTTGGGGGGGGGGTCTACTGTAAGCGTACATAGCATTCATGTTATTATACAATTCAATATACGCTCTATAAAAAAAATTCGTCATTTAATTCATATATATCTGATCGTAAAATTGCTTCCAAAATTTGTTAAACTATATAGTTCAATACACTCTTTTATCTAAAAATATTCTTAACACGCACTTACATCGAGTGCCTGCGGGTGCGCGAGAGCTATGCTCTTGGCGCATATACCACGGCATTCGAAACAGAGGTGTACGCTATCCTGTCTGTGGCCAATAGACAGGATATGAAGAGGAGTCCCGAGAAATGTGTGTACATCTGCTCGGATAGCCAGGCATCCTCCGGGCAGTCCGTGCGGTCGGAATCAGGTCTTCACTAGTGTACAACTAGTGTGGGTTCCGGGATGCTGTGGCGTAGCGGGGAATGAGGTGGCGAATAATCTCGCAAGGCTCGGTTACCGGCGGCCGTTCTGTGGCCCGGAGCCGGCGATAGGTATAAGTAGGAAGACGGCCTCTGTCGCCTTAGACAGGTGGACGGAGGAAGCAATGAAGAGGCACTGGGGGTCGGTTGGTGGCTGCAGGCAGGCGAGGGACTTCGTGGAGGGACCGGACAGAGATAAAGCTGTCTGGCTACTCGGGAGGAGTCGACTTACGCTTCGCCGCATCCTTGGGGTGCTAAGACGCCACTGCGCCCTTAGCAGACACCTCACATTGATAGGCGTAGAGAGGAATCCCATTTGCCAGAAATGTGGCAAGGGTGAGGAAACGTCCTACCACTACCTGTGCGAATGCGAGGCTTTTGGGAGTCTTCGAGCAGAACTGTTCGGATCGAGGACTCTGCAGAGGAATCAGGTAAGTATCGTCCAATTGAAGACAGTCACGGCCTTCATCTCGAGGTCGAGGCGGTTTGGCGACGGAACCGAGGAGGAGTAGAGCATGGTTGTTGGGGTTGGCAAAAAGGGCCCATGGTGGCCTACTTGCTTGGCGTTGGCCTCCCCACCACTGCTACTACTACTAACACGCATTTCCGGTTATACCGGTTCAATAGCAGCCCTAGTATAGTTTCAGTTACTCAGATTACACTTAAAATGGTTAATAAAAACGGTACCAAACTCCCACATGTGTGGCCAGCCGTTTTCAATTTACCAGACTATATTTTCTTTTTCAGGAAAAATAAAACATTTTTTGTGAATCGCCTATCTCGGAGGCAAGTCTGGGCAGAAAATTGAATTAACGCAGTCGAAACACACATTTAGAGCTACTAAAAAAAATGAGAAAATGATCAGATAGTCGAAGGTTTCCATAAATCGATGTCCAATCATGGCTTCTTCAAACATACGAAACGGAATGGAATATTTTGTATATCTTCATGTTATTCATTTTTACAGGCGAGACTCTCTCGATCTGTATTAGCATCACCTATGACCTACACCTATCTGCAGTTGTTTTTGAATTTCTAAGCTGCGTGACTTTGTAATAAATGATTGTGATGGGAGGGAACTACATTAAGATTATAACAAACATGCTACCCAAATGGACAAAATATACAAACGTGATACTTAAAATTAAAGCGGATTTTATAAGACCAAAACGACGCCACGAAAAGCGAAACAAGACATTTGGACAAACCAGTAATGAAAGTAAACGTTGCTTCAAACTATTTAAGTAAATGCTCGATATGACTCCTCCAAATTCTCATGATTTGTGTATTATCTTCTCCATCTCTATAACTAGCTTTTTCAATTATTTTTTCTGAGCTCACATCCTCAAACTATCTTCTAACCCTAGTCTAGTTTATCTCTTTTAGTTACAGATGAAGAGTAAACTCGTTGTTACCCAAAAGAAAGAAGTCTACAATAAGTGTCCGAATATCTACCAATAAAGTCCGAAGATCTCTCAGCCAATAACTACGATATATTTAATCATATCCACTTGTCTTCGAAATAGGCTGACAACTCGTAATACACATATGATATTGAGTGCGCTAAAGCCCGATCAAACTGGTCATGCGAAATCAACAATATGCAAAATTTATTTACGCATTTGCCAGATAATTTTGACTAAAAATTATGGGTATAATTTTGTGTTGACCCTAATTAGTAAAGGGAGCTTTATAAAGCTAGATGACGCGGTAAAACAATGCGCAATTAAATTTGTTAAGTAATAACGATTTTCTGAATCTAAATCTGCTAAAGCGATAAGAATTGTATCAAAAATCTGATGTAACCAATTGTTTATTTTCAAGCTATGTAATATATTTTTCAAAGTTGTTGATAACAATCGATGTTTTTTGTTAATATTAAGCTTTTATGCAATATCTTCTCATACGTGCAACACTAACTTCTTTAACTGATTATTCTCTAAATTATGTGCATTTAAAATCAATTATTGGTTAAAAATTTATTTAAAAAAATTATCAAAAAAATCTTGTACTCTAACTCCTTTTGAGAAAAATGCCCAAAACTAAATATTCTATCAAGCTAAAGAACTAACTTTTGCTATATTTGTAGATAGTGTAATCTCTTTAAAAGAAACTTGTATTACAAATTTCATTAAAGTTAAACAGAAGATTTCCAGAAGGAAACTTAATTCATATTTAGAAAAGTAAAGTATCTGCCAAATTATAAACGTTGCAGTTATTTTTCCTTATTAATCGCCAACCTAATCAAACCAGTTTTTTCAATATCAACAATAACAGCATTATAATTTCAGACTCAAAGGTGACAAACTTATTTAGGCGTTTTAAACAAAAATGAGATCTTGTTCAAAATATATGAAATCTGTGCACTATTGTTTCTCCAAACGTCAAAATAAAACATAAAAAAACATACATTGATCGAACTGGATTCGATCGCGTAACCTTCTGCTTATGAGGCAAAGCCGGACGTCTCTGAGCCATCTGGGTATACGTCAAAAAACGTTTTGTTTAAGCGATACATTGAGGCCGTTCGTAAAGCTACAATGATGTCTTTTAATAATTGCTTGAATCCCCCAGTTAAATAACAATCACTTGGCAAATTTTTAATTTCATATCTGTCATTTTCCATAATTGCGGCCGAGATTTCAAGATTATTGGTTCGGGTAGTATGTGTTATGTCTGGTATATATTTAATTTGGTTACCGTTGGTGTATGGATTATACCTGTTGTATGAATCAATCTACGCCTGGCAGTTAACTACTCTGTATGTCAGGCATTGGACTTTAACCACTAAGTCGTCTCAACGCATGTCTTTGGCATATTGTGTACCAATTTACTTAGAATTAAACACATGTAAAGTCTCATTCCAGTTACTCTGATATTTACAAAAATATAGCGTTTTCAAAAGGTTTTCCCCAATTTTCCACCGGAAAAACTTGAGTATAGAGGCTGATTAACGAACTCGACCTCGGTTTTCGCCCAAACAAGCTTTTTGCCAAGTTTGATTTAAATCAGTTTAGTATTTTTTAAACTATCGCTCGGATAATATACATATATATATATATATATATATATATATATATATATATATATATATATATATATATATATATATATATATATATATATATATATATATATATATATATATATATATGTATAAAAATTTTAACGGACCTTGGTTTTGGGTTCCAGGGACCCAAATTCGCGCTCATCTGAAGAAATTTTTTCAAAAGCTTTTCATTGTGACCTTTCTATTAGCGAATTTTTCTTAATGAAAATTCGCTAACAATCATCTATTGTTACCAAATTCAAATGCAAGACCTACGGAAAAAAGTTATGTAAGAACTTCACGTATTAAGTACATCTTCTAAAAAATGATGATCTCACATAAATTGTCTTTACCTAAATGTCTTTTCGCAGGAGGTGTTTACAAGAACTTTAAATAACCTTGTTCTATATTGCTTTGTAGCCACAAGACATCCAGGTACAAAACATTACCTTCGTACTATTATCTAACATTCTCAGCTTAATAGAATGTACTCCTGATAGTACTACAAATTAGATACGAATGTACACTTCGTGAATCAGGGATACGTTAATTCCACGTGTCATGGTGACACACGAACTTTTCGTGACACATACAGCAGCGGCACTATGATAAAATTATTTATTTGTGGTACAATGACATCTGTTTGCATGTTTCCGTCGCACCAAGCTAATCGCAGGTTTGTTTCGCTACCCTCTCGCACACAGACCACCCTAAGATACAATATTTAATACATTTTTAGCATTGGCTTACCTGTCCAATTATGTATACATGGTATCTTCTGAGAATTTTTTTATTTTAATAGAGTGGAGGGGTCATGAATCTTGGATTTCTTAACTGAGAATGGGTAAATACAGCCAAAACATCTGGAAACCCTGGCGCTCATCCCTCTACAACGCTGTCTTTGCCGTTTGTCGTGGAGCTCCCGCTTGCTGCTACCACCAGGAGCGTAGTTCGCGCAGTTATTTGGTTTTGGGACGCAAAAGGCATTAGCCCTATCGATATTCATCACCAATTGACGGAAAGTTATGGTGGGTCGTAGATAGATGTCAAAAAAGTTCGCAAGTGATGTAGGAAAGAAAGAAATGGGAGACCGTCAATTTTCGAGATAGTCGCAAATATTGAACAAATCATGCGTCGAGATCGAAGGGTCACTCTCGATAATGTCTTTATTTTGATTCGGGAGGTTTATTGATGCACCACTTACAAGACTTTGGCTCAAAAGTTTGAATATCAGTCGCAAATATTGAACAAATCATGCGTTGAGATCGAAGTGTCACTCTCCATGATGTATTTATTTTGATTCTTAAGGTTTCTTGATGCACCACTTACAAGACTTTGGCTCAAAAGTTGGAATATCAGGAGGTGGTGCGCAATTTGGGTCATGCGAATGGAACACAGAAGACCACCAATGGTAACGAGTTGACTGTTCCCGCGAATATCTTCGACGCTATGCAGACGAAAAGGAGCACTTTTTAGATTCCAGTTCGTTTACCTCGAAATATGCCCACTTGAGCAAAAAAGCCAGGAGTCGACTTATATCTTGTTTTGATCGTGAAAGCGTACAGTTTTAAAAAAATTCAGGACGCAGCAAGTGCGTTATAGTAGCAAATTTGCATTAAATGCTTTAAATTTAAATAACTCAATTTTCTATACACCTAAAAAGTTAAGTTTTGGTGTGGGGTAAGGTCTTTATCGGGGCAACATATTTACCGAATTTCATCGGAATAACTTAATTATTTTTTGGTACACAACTTTTTTTCGGAAAAATCTTTTTTTTTCAAAATTCGGCTAATTACTTTTTGACTTATCGGTTGGATACATATACAGTGTGTCAGTAAATTATGCGTCAAGACTTCAGGAGGTGATTCCTCACAAGAAATTATGTCTACAAAGTCCCATCATTTTTTTTCGAAAACTCAATATTGTAATGGGGTGGTTTTACGTGCCTTTTACTTTTCTTTACTACAAAGGTTTTTCAAATGACGGTAAATTCTAATTATTATTATTACTAAAATTTAAGTAATTATTCATTTAGTTATAATTTAGGATCGGCAACGTTCGAGCGGCAGAACGCGTGTCCAAATTCTACCCCTTGTTGCCTTGAAACTAATATTTGAGTTTTACGACCTACAAGGGAGGTCTTGCCTAAATTTATTTGGAACACTAAAACCGAGCATCTGGGTCAGATTCCCGGAATTTTACTACATATTCAGTCTTAGCGTATACCTAGTGACCCAAGTACATCAGAGTCACCCTATAAGAAACTGGCAAAATGAACTCTAGTTTAGGGCTTCCTAAGCTAATAATGAAACCCAGCATCTAGTTTTTTAATATTACTTTAATACAAAAAATGAAATTTATAACATTTTAACAGCCTAATACATTTTAATACACCCTTTAATTTCAAAGGTTTCCGTATGATTAAAATTAAACAAAAGAAAACTCTCAATAAATTTTTTAAATAAATTCCTTAATCCCAAAGGTTTTCCGTATGATTAAAAATTATACTAAAAACTCTTAATTCCAATGATAAAAACTCTAAGGTTATTTAAACAGAATTGTGTGGGAGGTTTCCACAATCTTAAAATGTACTAAATGTTACACAAAGTTGATGCCGGGAAACTAAATTATTTTCGCCCCCGGTATAATTGTTTCTAGTCTAATATTTGACTCTTTCTTAGCCTAATTATAGCTTTCAATTTTAACTAACATCCCTTATAGCTCTCAACTAAACCCTTAAGGCCCCAAGCCTTATCTTGTACTTCGTCTTATAAAATTCACAAAAATTGCCTAACTGCTAAAATCCCTTTCATAAAAAAAACACCGAAATTTTAATCTGACTCCACTTACTCTGATTATAAGTCCAGCGCCCTACGGCTAAATCATTCTATACTAATTTAACTTGAGCCCATGGCTCAAAAATATCTATACAAATCTAATTTTTTTAAATTAATTCGGTACTCGAGACAGCTGGCCCATTCTTATTAAAAAAAGGAACATTTAACAAAAATATTAACTGGAACGAACTCACCCATAAAAATCCGAGGCAATACACCAGCTCTGTACTTTGCCTTACCAGCTCCTAAGGCCGTTGAACCACGATCGTTCGAGCTAACCGCCCATTCAAACAAAAGCTAATTCTCTAACTGAAATCTCACTTCCTTCTTAATTTACTTAGCAGAAACCCTTGACGAATACCGAGCGGCGGCACTGCCTAACCCGGAGGCGGGCTGCCTGCACACTGCCCCCGACACGTATCTTTTCTTCACTCTCCCCGAGTCCCCAAAACCACTTAGTTTGAGGAAATTTTCTGTTGCAACCCAAGTGGCCTCCTTAGAGGTTACCTACCCGTCCTATCGTCGCCGGTGCCGTTTAGAATTACATTTCCTTTCATTGTGCACAAAATTGACCGTTGTACCGCGCGTTTTGCGCTTGATAAGGTGTTCTGATTACACATAATTAAAAACACTCAATTTCCGCCTGTTTGCGACCTACATATTCTATGCATTTTATGATAAATAAATTTACGATAGTTAAATCACTTGTGGCGATTTTTCATAACTTTTCTGAGATTAAATCAAACATTTATGTATGTAGAAATATCATAAATCTAGATACTCAAACTGTAATCACCTTGCTTACAATATTAACGGAGATACAGGTGTCAAAAAAATTTAAAGTTTTTCTCAAACAAATGTTTTATTGGTGTTTTGATTTTTTTTTCAAATGCATCACATGTATTACTAGTGCCCTTGTAGATGTATGTTTAAAATATAATGCAAATACTCCAGAGCCAAAGGGCCTAACCTGACCTTCAATCTATTGGTCACAACTTTTTTGTATTCACAACTTATGGATTTAAACAGCACCTTGTTAAAAAGCATCAAAAATTATTGAAAAATTATCTTTTGTTGCGATACGATAAAATGAACCGATTCTGAGAAAAACGAGTTCAAACATTTTCATGCTTTAACGCTCCTTTAAACTGATTTTCACAGTCTCAACTCAATACAAAATGTATTCACTAACTGCATTATTAAGTAACATTTTTGATAATCACTACAAAGTGCATAACGTGTTAAATGTACATTTCGTCCATACTCTTACAATAAGTTCTCGAAATGTTGTCCTTCCATTTCGACACATAAATTAATTCTTCTCAGAAAATTGCGACGAACCCTGAAGAATATGCCCTCTTTTGCTCTTATTATTGCGAAACTGTCAAAAATTCGTTGCCTTAGCTCTTCCATGTTATTCACAGGCGTTTTGTATACCAGTGACATAACATAGCCCCAAAGAAAAAAGTCCATCGAGTTCAAGTCAGGCGCTTTGGTAGCCCAATCTATTAATCCACCGCGCCTAATCCACCGCGCCTTATCCACCTCTCAGGGAAAATGTCATTGAGGTACTCCCTCACCGCTAAACTGCAATAAGGCGGTGCACCGTCATGCAGTAGCCACATTGCAGGTCGTACTCCAATAGGAACGTTTTTGAACAAAACGAGCAGATCACTTTGTAAAAAGTGTAGGTAAGCCTCACCACCAAGCCTTTGTGGGAAGAAATGTGGCCCAACTAAATGATCTCCCACGATGCCGGCCCATACATTTACAAAAACTTTATTCTGGAACTCACGTTCCACCACTAAATGAGGATTCTCGTGATACCAATAATGTTTATTATGGAGATTTATTAAACAATGATGCGTTGATCCAGCTTCATCCGTGAAAATAATGGAACTGATGAAATTTCTGTTGCCAATATGGAGAGCGGAGAGTGGAAGCGGATCTGGAGGTAGTTGGGCTTGGACTTTTTAATAGTGGAATGGATGTAGGAGTTGTTCGTGCTAGATTTCATGGACTGAGCTTTAGGGAATATTCTCATGTGATGCAATTAACCTGACGCTTATATCAGGATTATTATCAACCGCAGCCAAAACACGAACTTCAGCCACAGGAGTTCGACTCCTTCGTTGGCCACGGATATCAAACCGCCTGGTGTTAAAAGAGCAAAACCCACCTAATCGCTGATGGATAGTACTCAACAACTGCGATCGTGGAATCCTATTTGGAAACGCATCTCGGTACACACGTCGTGCTCTTGATGCATTTCTCGCAGCTAAGCCATAATAATAATGTATGTCGCGCAGCTCAGGATTCGAATATTCATTATAATAATTATTATTATTCATATTATCAGTTTTAATCACGATACTTATTACACACAAATCATCACAACAGAATAATTCACATAAACATTATCTGCCAAAAGTTGCTAAGGCCACTTCAAGCTTTTGTTTTCACAGCATTCTTTGTAAATCGTACAAATCAGTTTACCGCAGCATTAAAATGTTTTCGTTTGAAGTCGTTTTTCTCAGAATCGGTTCCTTTTATCGTATCGCAACAAGAAATACTTTTTGATGCTCTCTAAATTTGTTAACTAGTGAAAACAAAAAAAATGTGGGCCATAGATCGAAGGTTGAGGTCAGAATAGGGCCTTTGGCACTGGAGTATTTACATCATATTTGGAACATTAATCTACAAGGGCACTAGTAATACATGTGGAAGATTTGAAAAAAAAATGAAATCACTAATCAAAAAATCAACGAAAAAAACTTAAAAAATATTTTTTTGACACCTGCTCCGTTAATATTGAGTTTTCGTTTTTTTTATAAGACTGTGGCGCTAATGTCTTGTGAGGAATCATCCCCCTGAAGCCTTGACGCATAATTTCCGCACAGCCTATATATATATATATATATATATATATATATATATATATATATATATATATATATATATATATATATATATATATATATATATACAGTGTGTCCACGGATTGAGTGTGGGTAAGGTATAAGTGACAAAAAAAAATCGAATTAGATTATGATATTCTGGGAATCGCTCCCGCTCCATAAACTCGCCAAGTCCCCTGCTTATTATAAATCTCTGTGGGGGAGGAATAGGCATACCCTTATTAGTTAAAATGTTTCTTATATATATATATATATATATATATATATATATATATATATATATATATATATATATATATATATACAACCAACCGATAACTCAAAAAATACTGTACTGATTTGGGATTTGGACCAAATTAATTGGGAATTACTCTTATTTTGCTAATGGCTTGGATGAGTTTGTTCATCAAATCATAACGGCCAATTTTTCCTAATAAAAAATGGAAAAATATTTTTTAAAACGTAATTGCCCAGTTTTACAAAGCCCGATTAAATATTTAACGGACGGTTAGTTAATCAAGGATTAAGACGACCAATCACAGGTTGAGATTCTGGTTGTTGCCATGACAACTAAATATTTTCAAGCTCTGATTGGTTGTATTAAGATTTGATTAACTAACCAGCCGTTAAATATTTAATCAAGCTTTGTGAAACTGGGCATATATCTCTTAAATTTTCTAAGTGATTGATACAAACATTTACAACTTAAAAGAACATAAACAGATGTGGTTGTGTACCAATTTTCAAGTCGTTTGATCAAAGGAAAATAAAATTATTCTAAATTAATAAATTAATAATAAAATAATCCTCGACATCATTTCAGATTCTGTAATGCAATATCTACAATGTTGGACAAAGACAGATGACGTTATCTGTACTGCTATGCTATTTAAATAAATCGTAGATAAAAATCTAAACAATGGAGGTTATTGCAAAAGGTCAGACATTGTGAGAGATACGACAGGGACGCCATCTCGGTGCAAGACCAGGTAGTATGTTGTCACGACAACTCTAGTTGACACAAAATTTTATAGATAGAGCTGTGTAATTAACAAATTTGGAATTTGTCAGCCTTGGACCATTTCTTTCCTAATACCGGGTCAAAGTTTGCGTCCAAAAGCGCTAAATATTAGCATGCGAATGTATACTAATAAATAAAAAATGTAATGACAGTGATTCAATTTGTTTAAAGGAAATCTAGAACGACGTTTCATTATGTATAAATATTAAGCTTCCCATTCTTCACGTTCAAGGTATTTAAAACTGAAAGCCATCTCTCACAGAGAAGCATGTACGCTCACGCTCTGCGCATCGCATAACCTGGAAATCGACTCCACTGATGCTAATACTAGCGTTGTAGATATTCGGATTATTTTTATATTCGGATGATACGGATTCATATAAAGTAATATTCGGATTAATCATCCGATTACGTTTTCACATTAAGAAAGGGTATATTATATTTATATTTAGCGTGATATGGGATGGAATCGTAGATGCCGTATAGTAACAAGTAATAATAATAATAACGTACATGTGCTAAATATAATTTTGTTTTATTATTATTGTCCAGGGAATACCAAGGTATTTTTACAAATATATAGGATAAGTTCGTGTTAAGTTTTTTGTAATTAATAAAATATAATGGTGATCAATAACTAAACCAAAAAGATTCTGTGGTGTTCATTATTTCACCTTTATTAATAAAAATTTATTTTATATTTGCACCAGCAGAAAACATTTGTTATAAATTCAACTTCTCGCCTCAACAAACCGCTGTGTAATCTAATTGACACAAATAAAAATAGATAAGCAGGATATAACGGAATAGAATACATCCCATTCTAGGAATATAAGAAAAAGTTCGATTACCGTTATACAATACTGCGGGTACAGGGTACGTAGAGGTTAAGTCGGTTTAGATTAATATTTGTTATTACGAATTACGAATACGAATAGCAACCTCCGCGACGAAGCAGCGAACCAAGATTTTCAAGATTGCGGAATTTAACAGGCGATAAAACGTCAAAGATGAGCACCGCTCTGTAAGACCACTCAAGAAAACATTGATTCTGAAATGATCTTAGAAGATCGGCGAATAGGGCTGAAACGTATAGCAAAAACATTATATATTTCCTATGAACTTGTGTTTCACATTGTTACTTACTACAACTTGGGAATGAGAAAGATTTTGGAAAAAAATCGATTCCGGAATATTTGAACGCTGATCAGAAGCACGCTTGTATGTTTAAATTATGATCTCATTTCATTTATTTTTTTAAATATTTTTCCAAAAATGATTTTGATGTTGCCTTGTTTGTCAGTCTTACATAGTAAGCTCCAATATTTTATCATTTTCAAAAAGTATGGATACAGCAACCGTAAATAAGTGTTAGAAAGGCTCTGGGTGCAGCAAGTGTGTTATGATAGAAAATTTTCGTATAAATATTTCAAATCCGATAGCTCAATAAATTTCCCATTAAGCTAGAATTTTCAATCTTGAACCATAGTAACACCTATGTAAATGCACCGTTAGTACTAAATTAAAGAAAAATAACATGAGCCTCGCGCATAACTACAAATTTGTTTTAAAAAACATTTGTTGTTGTTTATTGTTTGCAAAAACTGGATGGGTTGACTAAAACAAAACCATCCTAACAATTAATAAGGTAAAATACCTGCCATATTTATAATTTGACAGGTACATTCCCTTTGTAAATAACTATTTTTTTTCTGACAAACTTTTGTAATTTTAATGAAATTTGAAACACAATTTTTTTAAAGACAGTTTCAGTACTTACATATTATATCTAAGACCACATTTTAATTTTTTAACTCCATATAAAATATAAATTTTTACAAATAACCGCTAACTAGGACCTCTATAACCGGTCTCCCAGGTCCATTTAAATTTGAAGAATTAGTTTTAATAATATATCTTACGAATAGTGTATAATTCTTATGAAAATTAACTACTATAACGCACTTGCTGCGTCCCGAAATTTTTCTAATATTTAAAATTTGTACATGAACTATAAGAATGCTCTAGGGATAAGTGGATTCCAAAGATGAACGAATGATTTGGAAATGACCCCAAAGTGTTTATGCAAAATGCCATACTGCCAAAATCCATTGTCAAATTTCCTGAAGATAAGCAAATTCCACTCCTACAATGGCCTGGCGATTCACCTGATATGAATCCAATCGAAAATGTCAGCGAATTGTTAAAAAGAGAATTTGATAAAACAAGTATTAGAACAATGATTCAGCCACCACTGGACCACAATGAGCAATTGGAGCTACTTGCCAAAAATTGTATGGAGAGCATGCCTTGAAGAATTTAGGCAGTCCTGCAAGTCAAAGGTAGCTTAACACGATATTAATTTCTAGTTTTTATGTGCTTATCTTAGAGTTAGTGCACATTGTAATTTGTTAAGTACAATTTAGAGAGCTAATTTATCACAATACAGTTTTTAGATCTGACGATCGTTTCCCTAACAAAGTTAGCATCATCAGAAGGATTAATTTAGTTTAGTATTTAGTATTGTGATGAATTGCACCTATCAGTGATCATCACATGATGCAATCTTCACTCATTGTGACCTGTCTTAGAATATGTTTAGCATGTAAATTAGGAATAACAATTAAAGTAATATGTCGGTTAGATGAAAATTTCTCCTAATTAGGTAGTTTCACCGTTAGATATTTTCACAGAAAAGATTTCAGAAATTTCTACATTATTGAAGCAGTCAATTCATTGGCAAAAAAAGATTGCTTCGCTTACAAATATTAATGTAGTAACTAAACCAAATAAAGGCTAAAATTGTATTCTGCTAGAACAACCAGCATCATCTGTTAGAAATGAGGTTCAAATGCCATAGACCAGCAAAACAACTAAAAATGACTCCAGCTTTGAAATTAAAACGCTTGGCATGGGCAAACATCAACACATGACGGTTGCACACTGAGAAAAAGTATGAATATTAAGTTTTAATTTTATACCTAATTTTGATTATTTCAGAATTATCTGATATCCTTGTGTAATTTGTAATGTTTCCATTTTGTTCAAGGTTTGTTTCTAAGATGAGTCTCCATAGAAATCATAATGGATAAATCTTTGTTTGCTGAATACAGGACAATAAATCTCACTCTGACTCTGTCATAGACTGTTAAGCAGCCTGAGAACGTAATGGTATCGTCAGTTATCAGTGGGAAGGGGACAAGTCGCCTTTACATAGTCGAAATGATGAAGAACGATCAGTACCAAAAAGTATTGGCAAAACAAAGAATCTTCAGACAAATTAATGGTCTGCTGATCCTTCTGAACGCACTTTTAAGCATGATTCCGCTCCTTGCCACAAACATATATCAGTAACATCATTCGTAGAGATGAAACAAATCCAAGTTTTGCCTTGGCCAAGCAATTCGCCAGACTTAAACGCCATCGAGAATTCCTGGAAGCTTCTAAAACGGAAAATATACAAAGAAAACCAGACTAACAAACAAAATCTTAGAGGCATTGGTTAAAGTTTGACACTGCAATGAAGACTTTCAAATAATGTTTAAACATTCATCCAGAGCATGCCAAAAAGGGTGAACGTTGTAACTGACGCCAAAGGAGGCTGTGCTGGATATAAAGAGATTTTTGTTAACTTTTTGTATTCTGCTTTTTGTCAAATACCTATATAACTTTAAAAACAAAAATTTCTTTCATGGAACTAGGAATACTTGATTCACCTAAAAAAACATAAAACTATAAATTTCCACTATTATACAAATTTGAAGTCATAATAATGTAATTTTTGGATGTGTAACTAATAAGTTGACCAATCATTAAATAGAAATATCATGCCACATTCTAAGTATTTTAAAACACCAAAAATGGCCATGGACGTTGATTTTTTAGTTAATGTTAGCACAAATAAAGAGATGATGTTAGTAGCAAAAATATATTAACTTTTTTATAATGGCTTTTACATTATTTTCAACATCAACTTTTTCACAACATGATATAAATATAGTTAAATATAGTTTATTAAAACACATTAACAACATTAAAAAAATGTACGCAACACAATACGGTCAAAAGATCTACGCATTTAAAAATTCTACACTAAACATGCCTAAATATTTTAATACTTTTTTTCAGAAAGGACATTTCTATCATTAATAGTTAAAAAAATATAAAAAGAATCGAATTAAGCTCCATCATCTCCAAATTGGATTTGCTTCTATGGAGAAAAAGTAGTTTAATTAATTACATTTTTGCATCGCAACAAAATCATAACAAAATAAAAGATAACGACTTTTATAATATAAAATTAAAGCCACCAGCTTAAATAACTTGGAAGAAATCTAATTTAGTATGTTCTCGTCTTAAGAGTTGTATACTCTTATAAAGTCAAAAATGTCACAGCAATACAAGGAAGCATTTAAAAAGAGAGTCTAAATTTAATTCGATTAATAAAACTAATTTAATTCGTCGTATTCAGTTTGAAATTACAAAGCATCAGTCTTATAAATGCTAAAATGTCAAACAGGTATGCTATTTCAGTCATATAAACATAAAGTCTTAAAAGTAGTTAAAAATGTATAAGCTATAATCTTTGGTTAACTAGATATATTTTACTATAAGATCCGCAATAAGATCATAAATATTTTCTTTGCTTAAACTCTTCAACAATTCAATATATTCTAAACGTGATTAAATTACAAGTATACTTTAAAAAGCACCAAACAGCAGCAAAGAGAAACCAGATATCCTTTACCGTTAAGGCTATTGTTTTAAAAGCTGCCGTTAAATAGATATATGAATACTTTTCATGGCTTAACTTATTTTTCTTAATAAACTGGTTTTAACAGTGCTGCCTTCATACTAGAGAATCATAGCTGCTGTCAAATAATTTTCAAAATGACTTCAAAATGTGACCTATTCTTTTGCATCCAAGATTTGCATTATACTTTCCCAAGTAGATCGTGTGCGTACATCTTTTTCCTGTAACCGCGCTTTAAAAACATACGTATTACTATAATTATTAATAAAAATGAACATAAATAAAGCAATAGACACATACTCGTATCGATTGTTCGGAAAATGCTGTTTATCCCAGATGTAGGACGTCGGCCTTCCAAACCCATGTGGAGAATCCTTGTATCAGACCCAAGATATCTAATGTTGATACTGCTATACATATGCTTGAGGTAGTTAAACACTTCTGCTTGATTCCAAGAATCATCAGTGTTCTTACATAGCTGGCATCTTTCTTTTGAAGGAAACTGTATCTTTGGAAATGCTGGATCTTCAGTTTGGTCACCTGCTAATCTTTTATTTACTTCATTATGAGCCTCCCAAAGCCATAAAACAGCAGCATTATATGACGACACATCCCTTATATTTCTTCTATCAGCCATCTCCACAAAATGTTGACTACAATCGGCACAACCAAAGAAGTATTTTATGTAACCATACATTGCATCAAGAACCTCACGTGGGTTACCTGTATTATCTATATTACGTTCAGCTGCAGCAACTGTTAAATAATGGAACACTTTCCACAGTCCACAAGGATAACCTCGTAATTTTGGCTCACTGCCGCTGCATCCAAGCCATTCAGAAGGTGAAGAGAATACCTCGCCTCCTTTTTCTGCAGTTTCTATGATTTCTAGCACTTCAGAACTCTTTAATACTGCACCACTTGATTCTACCAAGCTTTTTATTTCATTTAACATCATCTGTCCTTGGCTTCCAAATGGGAAATATTTCACCAAGACTGCTAAATAGGCTTTCAAAGCTTCCAACTTATCTCCAGTAATAGTTGGTGTACTTGTCACCTCGTGTTGTAGAGAATACCTTAGTGCTGTCTCCAAATCCATTTGGAAAACAACATCACCCATTCCTTTTACTTTATCCAACATAGCCTGGTGCTCTTTTTGCTTAATTACAGAAACCATATCAGGTACCTCTGCTTCCAGCCAGTTTCCAGTATATAATGGTTTGTTTGGTCTTGTATCTGGCACTACAATATTTTTTGTACTTAAGTAATTTCTAATTGCGTCAGCTACTTCAATTCTTGTATTTAACTTTTTACCTAAAATATGTGAAGAGCCATGTTCATCTAAAATCAAAAGCACTGGTAACTCTTCTTTGGATACTTGAGCATTTCTCAACAATTCTGTATTATTACTTATGGCATATTGAACTGAAATTTCTGTTACAGTATTTAAATCAAGTATAACTTCAGGGCCAAGCGATGAATTTTTATCCTGAATAATTAGGAAGACGTATTTAGTTCTCACTGATGTTGCATATTGTACTCTGTCTAGTAAATCTGAAAATGTTTTGGATGACACTGGCTGTAAGTCTGGAAGATATCTTGCTCCACCTTTAAGCTGTTCTGATATAATATGTTCAATTAGGTGGCGTTTGTGCCCCTGCATGTTTTCACCTTTTTCAATAGGTTCTCCTAAATTAATGGTGTCTTCTTCATAAAACTCATGAAAATAGAGTAAAGTCGGATATGACATAATTTCAAACTGGCGACATAGGGGAATATTTTCTTCATCATTACAGTTAACAGCCCCTAACTTTACAAGATTACTCCATGGTTTTATTTCAGTCGCTAATGCTTTCCAGGAAGGTGCAAATCTCTGACAAAAACCACACCAACTACTGTAAAACTCAATCACCCAAACATGATTTTTGCCATACAGTTTGTCTTTATAATTATGTATTGTAAATATTTCTACATTGTCGTCTGAATTGTATAAACCTTGTTGTTTTAACTCCTTTGCACCCAAAGATGCATTTTTACATATTTGAATAAAGCATGCCAGTATTAGAAGAAAGTACAATAAATTATTTACACTTATCATTTTATGCGTCAACAGTCTTGATTAAACGTATAAAAACTAAAATATAAGTCACTTCTGTTATCTTACGGGATAAACTATCACTTCCCTCCTACCGCTACACTTTAAGACTGAACTGACAGCTACAGGACAGAGGACAGGTCCGCGTCCGGGTCCAAGATTATCTCATTTATTTCAGGTTAACTTTACGACGTCAAATTGACAGATAAAGTGAAAGTTAAGATCTGGTAAATATTGTGTTGGTGTATAGGCAACCAAATTAACTATCTAGCGAAAAGAGAGTGGTTTCTTATACGTGCACAAGTGCGCTAAATTTTAAATTATAATTAATTATTATGAGACACTTTAAAAATACACAACCACAACACTATAAATCATACACAAACTTAATACACTCAACACTCATTAAAACAGTGGCACATAATATAGCTATTAACAAAAAAGATACTTTACGGTCACAATAACACGGAATATCACAAATGAAGTTTATAAACACTTGATAATTTTCTCGCCCTAGTCAAGTAGCAACCGAACGATATCAATGCAATATAGAGACTATTAAATTAATATCTGTGCACTCATTTTATGTCGTTCGGTAGAGAAAGGTCAACATGATAACAACCCACTAATTACATACCAGTTACATTTTTATCAATCTAGTAAGCTCGGTCTGACTGGCTTGCTGAAGAATAAAACAAATCGTGTCGCAGCAAATGCGTTATGGTAGCGATTTTTTATTAAATGCTTCAAATTTGAATAACTCAATTTTCGATAAACCTAGAAAGTTATTTCGTTAAAACAACTGTGTCATTTTGAGATGCAATTCTTTTTTTAGAAAAACTAGTCCGATCAGGCTGATATGTCCAAGTCCACTCATATAAACTTGTATATAAAAATTTTGCAGTCATCGTCGATATCTCTCTATTACCGATTTAAAAAAAAAAAGAATTCGCTAAAATAGGCACCACTACACTATAATATATTTTTTTTAATTTCAACAACACACCACGAGGGCTTACAGCCTAAATAGTATCGTACCGTGGGTGTCGACAAGGAGGAAAGAGGCAACCTGTTAATTCTGGACTTGAAGGTTTGGAGGTTCGGGGGAGAAGGAAAAACATGTGCCGGCAAGGAATTCCACAACTTGGAAGTCCTCGGGACAAAAGAGCGGGCATAACAAGATGTTCTATGTCTGGTGACCTGGACAGTAAAAGGGTGCATTCGCTCTGTTCCCCTGGTAGATCTGTTGGGGGCAGCAGGTGGAGGAACTATGGAAGAAAGCTCCTCTGAGCAGTGCCCATGCACATATCTATAAAAGAGAGAGAGGTCACCAACGGCACGTCGGTGGGCAAGGGATGGCAGCCTTTGGGTAAGGGTAGGGTCACCGATGAGACGTATAGCTCTCTTTTGAATTGAGTCCAGGATAGTGAGTGTAGAAGCGGCAGCAGCACCCCAGATGTGGGAGCAGTATTCGAGGTTTGGTCTTATTTGTGAAGTATATAAAGTATAGAGATTAGCTGGTGAAAAATATTTGCGAGCCCGGAAGAGGAAACCTAATTTGTTAGCAGCCGCTTCTGCAATTGATGTGACATGTTGGTGCCAATTGAGATTTCGATCCACAGAAATGCCAACAAGTGAAAATGACTCATTACTTTGAATAACTTGGTTGTGATGGTTCTAGGGCTGGTGTATCTCTTATGAGATAGAAAGCAAGACTGAGATTTGGTGGAGTTGAATTGTACAAGATTTCTACTTCCCCAATCTAATATTTTTTAGAGATCCACAGAGACAGAACCCTCCATGAGTCTGCGATCCTTATCTAATTGGGCTAAAGAGACATAGCATATTGTATATTTGAGTGGAGGGTGCTGTCGTCCGCATAACTGTGAACTGGGTTGGATGTGCTAGAGAGGAGGTCATTGATGTGGAGAAGAAACAAAGTAGGGGCTAAAGCTGAATCTTGAGGAACTCCTGCATTAATTGGATACAGTTTAGAGGAATGGCCATCCACGACAACAGAAATGCTCCGGTTGGAGAGGAAATTTGCAGTCCACGTACAGAGTTTTGGTGGTAGGCCATAGGCCGGTAGTTTATTAAGTAGCGCTGCGTGCCAGACCTGGTCGAATGCTTTGCATATGTCTAGAGCGACAATCTGGGATTCACCGTGTAGTTCCATAGACTTGTTCCAAGAATAGGTGACAAAGGAAAGGAGGTCGCCAGTTGATCTGCGCTGACGGAATCCATACTGCCTGTCGTGGATTAGACTGTGTTTTTCAAGAAATTTTAGTAATTCGGTGTTTATATACTTTTCCATCACTTTAGAGATGACTGAAAGGATTGAAATAGGCCTGTAGTTGCTAGGAAGTGCTTTCGATCCTTTCTTGGGGACGGGTTGTAGTCGAGCAGTTTTCCAGTTACTAGGGAATATGCCTCTATTGTAAGATGTCTGAAACAGACGAGTCAGGACAGGAGCAAGTTCTGGTGCGCATTTTTTGAGAACAATTGCTGGGATCTCGTCAAGGCCGGAGGCTTTCCTGGTATTAAGAGAAGAGAGCATCTTTCGTACCTTTCTAGTTTTGAAAATGATATCCGTCATTTTATGTGTGACATTGGGGACTGTTGGTGGTTGAACATTCGGAGGTGGGTTGAGAGTAGAATTGCCGGCGAACAACGAGGCAAAAAGGTCAGCCTTGCCCAGGGCGGTAGAAACAATTTCACTATATCTACATATAAAATATATACCTATTATACCTACATCCTACAAGTTTTTCTTAATGATGACCAACACTGTGTTTCAATTCATACAGTCGCGACCAAAGTATGGAATAAATTTTGCGATATTGTAGACGAAGAAGTACCTCCGACAGAGATAGAAAATATTATCATGACAAGTGCTGCCGAAGATCTTGAATTTCGGATTTCCTTAAAAACTGTATGATCCTATCGAAAGTCTTACTCAGTTGAACTACTTCTCAGCAGGTGGCGTCTCATTCGGCTTGTGTTTTGTAGAAGGCTCGCAATAATTGTAATTCCTCAGCAAAGCGACGTTGTCATTTGTCTACTCTTTTGTTTACATACCAAGCTTATGAAGCAGGAGGGTGAAGAGCGGTGGACGGAGAAGATACGGATTCTATTGTACTTATGCCTTTAGATGAGTTTGGGAGAGGCAATATTTGTAACCTTTCTAAGCGGTCCAAGAATAAGGCGTCTATTCGGCATTTATTACGCCGGAGAATAAAGTAACGTTATGAATTTTAAGGTCATCTAATATTTTACAGAATGACTGTACTCCAGCAAATTTTCATAAAAAAATTTGATTATTGAGATCAGGCTTTTAACTCTCAAAACATTTCTTCAGATGAACGTAAATGAATGTTGATTAATCTTCGACACATTAGCCTGCTCAATTGGACTAATTAAAAAAAACTATTGCTGAAAAATGTAAATGCATTTTTTCCTCCCTCAGGGCTCGTCTGCTGCAATGAGGTGGTTTTTTTTGATTAAGATTATGTCCGCTCTTACTTCCTCCGCAAGGAGTTGAAGATCAAGTTTCTTATTTGTGATTCCGTTTGCGTTCCAGCATAGCATTTTAAGATTATCGAGTTTCCTTATGTTAGCCATTTCTCTTAAAGTTGATTGAGTATATTTTGAGTCTCTTGGATAACGGTTTTTAACATGTCTGTTGTTGGGTTGAGTTTTCCAAATTCTCTTAATATATTTGATAGTGTGTTTGTTATGGAGGTGATTTGATTGCTCTGAGCTTTCCAGGGGGTGGGGCGTTGTAGTGTTTGGGAAGTTGTCGGCATTGCTGCTATCTTGGAGTAACTTGAGGTAGGGTGAACGAAACGAGTTGCTTGTCCTGGTGACGGTTGAGGTTTAGTAAACATAGGGCATCCTCTGTAACTTGCTGGATGTGGCCCTTTACAATTTACGCATCTAGCGACTGTAGTCGGTGGTTTGTTGCATTCTTGGGATTCGTGGTTTGCTCCACATTTAACACATTTTGCTTCGGCTTTACATCCGCTTTGGGCATGGTTGAAACCTTGGCATCTGTAGCATTGTGAGGTAGTGAGTTTTTTCTTATAGGTTCTGGTTTTATATACATTCGGCAACATTCGTCAATTCTATAAATATGGGATTGATCTTGTGGCAGTTCTACTAATACTAGTGGCATAGGGATTAACTTAGTGTTATTACCTTCCGTTATTTTTCTTTGCATTCGTGTTATTTTAATTGGTGTGGATTTCTGTTTTTGTAGATCTTCTTCTATTTCGGTGGTTGGGATGTGAGGTGGTACACCTCTTAATACGATTTTTAAGTTTTTCTCATGGCTGAGTTTGTAAGTGTAATAGGCTACTTTGTTTTGGTCTAGTAGCCTCGTGGCGTTTCTGTGATCGTCTTCGGTGTTCAGATTAATTTTAATGCCGTCGTTCATATTTCTGGCTTTATTAAACTTGATATTGTTATCGTCGAAAGCTCGGACGACGGACTGCCATTTTTCTTTGACTGTAAGAATTATTGGTGGAATGCCTCGTTCTCTTTCTACTGTTAGGTCAGTTCTTGGTCGTGGTTCTTCATTTAGATTTGCCAATGGGGCATAAGGTTTGTCGGTGACAAAAGACGGTCTTTCTGGTTTTTTGGGTTCTGTATTGATTTTTGCTTTCTTATGCTGTAGTGGTGGGAAATGATCAATTGGGCTGGCTGGTCGGATTTGGCTTGCTTTAGGTTGCGTTTGTTTGTTTTTTAATTTTTTATTTTCTTCCACTAGCACGTGGTTGTCTCTGTATAATATGTCAATTTGGTGGCGGAACGCTTGGATTTGGTCTTTAAGAGCTTGCATCTCATTTGTCTCAATTTGAATGTCCATGTTTATGTTTTCCATTGTTTATTCGAGCGGGGCGGGGTTTGCTTAAGCGTCTCTGTCGCACTAAGTTAGAAGCGTCTTTTCGCTTTTGGAACTGATCACTTTACGCTGCTCACTTATTCACTTACACTTTGTCTTTTTTGCAAACATTTTCGGACACATAATGTACTTTAACTGCACTTTATAATTATACCGTAACGAAAATCTCTCGACGTGTTCAGCAGAACGCTGCTGCTTGCTGCGCTATTGCTCATCGACTATTGACCGCTGTGCTATCTAGCCATGTTCTCGTCTTAAAGTTGTATACTCTTATAAAGTCAAAAATGTCACAGCAATACAAGAAAGCATTTAAAAAGAGAGTCTAAATTTAATTCGATAAATAAAACTAATTTAATTCGTCGTATTCAGTTTGAAATTACAAAGCATCAATATTATAAATGCTTAAATGTGAAACTGGTATGCTATTTCAGTCATATAAACATAAAGTCTTAAAAGTAGTTAAAAATGTATAAGCTATAATCTTTGGTTAACTAGATATATTTTACTATAAGTACCGCGATAAGATCATATATATTTTCTGTGCTTAAACTCTTCAACAATTCAATATATTCTAAACGTGATTAATTTACAAGTATACTTTAAAAAGCAGCAAAGAAAAACCAGATATCCTTTCGGTTAAGGCTATTGTTTTAAAAGCTGCCATTATAAATAGTTATATGAATACTTTTCATGGCTTAACTAACTTTTCATAATAAACTGATTTAACGGTGCTGCCTTCATACTAGAGAATCATAACTGCCGCCAAATAATTTTCAAAATGACTTCAAAGTGTGGCTTATTCTTCCAGATTTGCATTATACTTTCACAAGTAGATCGTTTGCGTAAATCTTTTTCTTGTAACCGCGCTTTAAAACATGCGTATTACTATAATTATTAATAAAAATGAACATAAATAAAGCAACAGATACATACTTGTGTCGATTGTTCGGAAAATGCTGTTTATCCCAGATGTAGGAGATCGTCCTTCGAAACCCATGTGCTTGTACCTGGCCAAAGACATCTAATGTTGATAGTGCTGTACATATGCTTGAGGTACTTCGACACTTCTGCTTCATTCCAAGAATCATCATTGTTCTTACATAACTGGCATCTATCTTTGGAGGGAAACTGTATCTTTGGAAATGCTGGATCTTCAGTTTGGTCACCTGCTAATCTTTTATTTACTTCATTATGAGCCTCCCAAAGCCATAAAATAGCTGCATTATATGACGACATATTCTTTATATTTCTTCTATCGGCCATCTCCACAAAATGTTGACTACAATCGGCACAACCAAAGTAGTATTTTATGTAACCATACATTGCATCAAGAACCTCGCTTGGGTTGTCTGTATTATCTATATTACGTTCAGCGGCAGCAACTGTTAAATAATGGAACACTTTCCACAGTCCACAAGGATAACCTCGTAATTTTGGCTCACTGCCGCTGCATCCAAGCCATTCGAAAGGCGAAGAGAACACCTCTCCTCCCTTTTCTGCTGCCTCTATGATTTCTAGCACTTTAGAGGTCTTTAACACTGCACCACTTGATTCTACCAAGCTTTTTATTTCATTTAACATCATATGTCCTTGGCTTCCAAATGGGAAATATTTCACTAAGACCGCTAAATAGGCTTTCAGTGCTTTCAACTTATCTCCAGTAATCGTTGATATACTTGTTACCTCATGTTTTAGAGAATACCTTAGTGCTGTCTCCAAATCCATTTGGAAAACAATATCACCCATTCCTTTTACTTTATTCAACATATCCTGGTGCTCCATTTGCAAAATTACAGAAACCATATCAGGTAAATCTGCTTCCACCCAGTTTTCTGTATATAATGGTTTGTTTGGTCTTGTATCTGGTACTATGATATGCTCTGTACTTAAGTAATTTCTAATGGTGTCAGCTACTTCAATTCTTGTACTTAACTTCTTACCTAAAATATGTGAAGACGCATATTCATCTAAAATCAAAAGCACTGGTAACTCTTCTTTGGATACTTGAGCATTTCTCAACAATTCTGTATTATTACTTATGGCATATTTCACTGAAATTTCTGTTACAGTATTTACATCAAGTATAACTTCAGGGCCAAGCGATGAATTTTTATCCTGAATAATTAGGAAGACATACTTAGTTCTCTCTGGTGTTGCATATTGTACTCTGTCTAGTAAATCTGAAAATGTTTTGGATGACACTGGCTGTAAGTCTGGAAAAGATCTTGCTCCACCTTTACGCTGTTCTGATATAATATGTTCAATTAGGTGGCGTTTATGCCCCTGCATGTTTTCACCTTTTTCAATAGGTTCTCCTAAATTAATGGTGTATTCTTCATAAAACTCATGAAAATAGAGTAAAGTTGGATATGACGTAATTTCAAACCGGCGACATAGCGGGACATTTTCTTCATCGTTACAGTTAACAGCGCCTAACTTTACAAGATTACTCCATGGTTTGATTTCAGTTGCTAATGCTTTCCAGGAAGGTGCAAATTTTTGACAAAAACCACACCAACTAATATAAAACTCAATCACCCAAACATGATTTTTTCCATACAGTTTGTCTTTATAATTATGTATTGTAAATATTTCTACATCGTCGTCTGGATTGTATAATCCGTCTTGTTCTAACTCACTTGCACCCAAAGATGCATTTTTACATATTTGAACAAAAGATGTCAGTATTAAAATAATGTACAATAAATTATTTACACTTATCATTTTATACATCAACATTCTTTATTAAACGTATAAAAATTAAAATATAGGTCACTTCTGTTATCTTATAGAAGAAACTATCACTTTTCTCCTTCAGTTACACGTTAAAACCGACTCGGACAGGGACAGGACACAGGACAGGTCCGTATCGCAGATATTTTTTTCTTAAGCGTCCTTCCGAGTCCGAACGTTTGTTGAGTCCTTAACTTATTTGCGCGTGGCTTCAAATCAAAAGTCTGGACGCAGCAAGTGGGTTAGGTGGTGAATTCTCATATTTTTAATAGTAAATGTATTTTTTTTAAAGTAATCAGACTTCAAATTTGCTTACTAGTAAAGCCTGTATAGGCAAAACAATTTACCATATTTCACCAAAATAACTTTATTATTTGGAAATGTACAAAAATTTTCTGAAATCAGACTTAAAATATTCCAGAAAAAACTGGTTGCCCGACCAATGAACCTTATAGGTTAATAGCAACTTGAGCTATTCAAATTTGAAGCATTTAATGAAAATTCGGTACCATAACGCACTTGCTGCGTCTCGAATTTGTTTTCTTACAAACATGCATTATATTTCGATCAAAAATCCAAAAATTCAATAACATAAGCCGTGTTCGATTAATAAAAATTTGTATCACCAACGACTTATGGGCCAGCCTGTAATTGTAGAAATAATTTTCTAAGATGTAGCTCAAGACGCCCTATAATTAACGTATACAATTATTTTTTCGTTTTTTGTATAATAACGGCTATATTGAGCTTTATTGATTTTCTACGAAAATTCGCTAAAAATCTTATACCATTAAACGATAAACTCTACAACTAAAACTACTGCGAAAGCATCAGAGAACGGGTCTATTTGAAATGAATTTTCTGGAAATATTTTAGTAAAATAAAGGAAAATTACGGTTGAAGCTGAGACTTCAGGATTTGTAAAACACTCTTCTTGCGACATTTTCTCTACATAACCCGTATTAGTTTCAGGTTCGTTGCATAACTGTTGTCAATTTTGACGCTTCAAATCCGACTTTACATTTTGAGGAAAACCCCCTTTTTTTTCTTTAAATGCCTAAATGCCTTTTGTCTTTAAACTTAAATACCTAAATTTTGGTACATACTCTTTATAATACAAACACGCTTACCAAATTTGGTTGGCCTCTGTTATTTCCGGAGATATAATTTTTTTCCGAAAGAAAACACAACAGTTTTTTCTTTAACTGCCTATAACATTTTAGTGAATTTTCTTTAAAAAAATTCAATAATGAGAAGATCTCGACTTTTGAATTTTGAAAAAATTTCTTCAAATGAACGCTAATTAGGCCCCCACAACACATATCCGAGGTCAGTTTCAATTTATATATATATATATATATATATATATATATATATATATATATATATATATATATATATATATATATATATATATATTTCTGAAGATATAACAATTTTCCGAAAGAAAACGCAAAATTTTCCAGGAAAAACTGGGCCGATTTTTCCGAGTAACGAACCTATCCAAGCCATTTGCAAAAGAAGGTACTCACCAAATTTAATCAAAGTCGGCCCATTGTTTTTTGAGCTATCGGTGTGATCCATACATATACACACACACACACACACACACACACATATATATATATATATATATATATATATATATATATATATATATATATATATATATATATATATACATCTTTTGGAATATTGCACTACACTGTAATCACTTTTAAATATACACTTTATTTGTTTGCTGTACGTTTGTGATTTCTTATTGGTTTACGTGGACTGCAGTTTCGAACCGTCCCGGTTCATCATCAGCACGCTACGTCAGTAGCGGGACGGTTCGAAACTGCAGTACGCGCAAACCAATAAGAAATCACAAACGTACAGCAAACAAATAAAGTGTATATGTTTGCTGTACGTTTGTGATTTCTTAGTGTATGCGTTCTAAGGTGCCTAGTTCGAGCACATTTGAAATTTTTTAAAATCAAAAGTCGCGTTCTCCTCATTAGTGATTTTTTTAAAAGACAATTCACTAAAAGTAAAAGAGTAAGAGTAAGCCACATTACATATGAAAAAGTGAATTAAATGTGGAGCTAACCATCCACATTTATACTTTTATGCCCAGTGTTCTTCGACTTATATTTACTACCAGAGATCAAGTTTGTAAGGCTAGATGTATTCTCGCCACAATTAGAACCGTAGACCGGTTTCGCTCTCATTAGAGCTCTTCAGTACGGCATACTAATTGTAGCGAAAATACACCTATAAAATAAAACGGCTATGGTAGCCAGCCTTCCAACACTAAGTGAATGGTGAGACACGCAGCAACGTGCCGCCACCTAGTTGCGGAACCAAGTAGTATGTTGTCACGCCAGCTCCAAATAACACAACGTGTTAAAAACTAGAGACTGTATACAACCAACTAACAATTTAATAAATTGTCATCAATTGTTAGTTGGTTGTATACAGTCTCTATTTTTTAAACTTTGTGTTATTTGGAGCTGGCGTGACAACATACTACTTCGCTACAATTAGTATGCCTGCTCTGGCATTTGTGTGCCTAATTAAAAGCTAAAAGGGGAAGGAAAAACCCCCATAATCAAGGTCATGTAAGCATAATGTATACTTTTCCTTCCCCTTTTTCCTTCTTTTAGCTTTTGATTAGGCAAACTGATGTAAGGTCAGGTCAGGAAGGTCAGTTGGGAGGATTGTGTGTAAACAGCACCTCAGGGAAAAAAACTCATGAGTTGCGAGCCATGTTAATTATCTCGGTAACTCACTGAAGCCCGAAAGCCAAAGTAGAATTGGTACAGCTAGCTGCTAGTATCCGCGAGCCTTTTCCGTCCAGTATCAGGGAAATGATACTCGAAAAGAACCGCGTGCGTAGACTAGCTCAACCCACCGAAAACCCCACCGACAAACGAGACGCAAACAGACTCATCAAATAAGTACGATCCGCCCTACAATAACTCCGCAACAATCGTTGGGAGGAGCGCCTGAAAACCCTGTCTGCTCAAGACAATTCCGTCTGGCAATTGGCTAAAGCCCTTCGTTCCCAAAAACTTCCGATATCCCCGTTTCAGGGCCGTAACGGTGTCGTATACGCGGAGGCGGAGAAAGCTACTGCATTCGCAGATCATCTGGAGTTGCAATTGAGCCCGAATTATAACAACGTTGATCTGTCGCACGTAGCAAGAACGCACCGCTACGTCAGGACTACGCTTCGCGCCACCCCAGACACAACTATCGAGCCCACAACTTTCGAAGAAGTTTCCCAAATAATCAAATCATTAAAAAATATGAAAGCTCCGGGATACGATTGAATCTCCCCGAAAAACCTTCCCCGCAAAGCCGTGGTATTCTTAGTTACGATTATGATGCGATGCTGCGATTTCAACATTTTCCTTCCATGTGGAAACTTGTCGACATTATCAATATCCCGAAATCCAGCAAAGATCCGCTGTTCCCTCAGAACTACAGGCCCATTAGCCTATTACCAGTCATCGGCAAAATCGCCGAAAAACTGATTCAGAAAAGGCTAGCTTCATTCACCTCAGAAAATCATATTATCCCGGATGAGCAATTCGGTTTCAGACACCAGCACTCCACAACAGACCAAGTCCTTCGTGTGGTGGAAAACATCACCGAAGGATTTAATAAAAACAAGTCAACTGGTGCAATATTTCTTGACATTGCACAAGCCTTCGATAGGGTTTGGCATGCGGGCCTCCTAAACAAACTTCTATCATTTAATTATCATCTCCCTCTGATTCTGCTAATCAGGTCATACCTGCAACAGAGCAAGTACCAGGTCAAACATCTGGGAGCCAGATCTAGAACGTACCCAGCCACGGCTGGTCTCCCTCAGGGTTCTGCTATCTCCCCTCTGCTGTACAATTTATTTGTCGCAGACATTCCGACAGCGCCTCTAAACGTGACATACGCACTGTACGCAGACGACACAACCATCCTCAGCAGCTCCACTCAGCCGAGGATAATAACCGAACGACTTCAGACCGCCGTAGTCGAGCTGCAATCATGGTATAGGAAATCCCTTCTAGCCATAAACCCCGATAAATGTTCAGCTGTCCTATTTTCCAAGAGGAGACACACACCTCACGAACACGTTACATTAAACAACCGTCTAATTCCCTGGCAAGATTCCGCCAAATACCTCGGGGTTTTCCTCGACTTAACATGGCGCCCCCATGTCGATCACGGCCGAAAAAAAGCCTCGATGTTCATCTCGAAGCTGTTCCCACTTTTAAATATAAATTCCAAATTGTCCATGGACAATAAGTTGCTCATGTACAAAGTTATCATCCGGCCAGCCTTGACCTATGCATCACCTGCATGGGCCACCGCGGCCGCAACACACATCAAGACCCTTCAAATCATCCAGAACAAAATTCTGAGAATGGTTACGGGAGCGCCATGGTTTGTCCGAAACAGTCAGATTCACTCTGATCTGGCAATGCCTTCGATACTTGATTTTATAACTCAACTATCCACAACTCAGTTCGCAAAAGCCGCTTCTCACCCAAATGCTCTTCTCCGTAGTGCCACCGACTACGACGAGCAACTTCCACATAAGCATAAGCGTCCAAAGCTTATACTTACCCGCTAACGCCCCCGCGGCAAAAACAGAATGGAAACATTCATACCCAAAAAGTCATTGTGTGAAATCTTTCCGACGGAGGTATGGACTAAGGTCCTGTACTCCCAGGGGGGGGGGGGGGTAGTGAGTACAGTCTCACAGTACCTCGATATCCCACGTCACCTACGGGGCCGTGAATGGGGTCTGCATGAGCATTTCCCCCTCCTGTATCCAAAAAAAAACCGCGAGCGGTCCGACTCGAGAGGGGTGGAAGTTTAAGAAAAAAATCTGCTTCCGCGTACGGGTCCGAGATTATCTCATTTATTTCAGGTTAACTTTACGTCAGACAGATAAAAGTAAAGATAAAGACCTGGTCTTAGATTAGGTAATAAGGACCCGGTAAATAGTGTGTAGGTTGGTAGGCAACCAAATCAACTATATAGAGAAAAGATAATGGTTTCTTATATGTGCACAAGTGCGCTACATTTCAAATTATAATCACTTATTAGCAGACACTTTAAAATTTACATTCACAACACTTAAAATCATACACAAACTCGATACATTCAACACTCATTAAAACAGTGGCACATAATATTTTAACAAAAAAGTTACTTTACTACACTCACAAAAATAATATGGAATATCACTAATGCAAGTTGATAAACTTAATAATTTTCTCGCCCTAGTCAGGTAGCAACCGAAGTATATCAATGTAATATAGAGACTACTAAATTGAAATCTGTGCACTAATTTTATATGTCGTTTGGTTAAGAAAGGTTAATATGATAACAAACCCACTAACTACCTACCAGTTATATTTTTATCAATCTACAGTTATCCGTTTGACTGGCTTGCTAAAAAAAAATTTGGACGCAGCGAGTGCGTTATGGTAGCGAATTTTTATTAAATGCTTCAAAATTGAATTACTCAATTTTTTATGAACCTAGAAAGTTTAATTTTGGTATACAGTAAGATCGGGGCAACACACCTGCCAAATTTTGTTACAATAACTTTATGATTTTTCAAGATATAACTTTTTTTTCAGAAAAATCTACTTTTTAGTGAATTTTCATTAAGAAAATTTACTAATAGAGAGGTATGGATGGTAATATTTTTGGAAATTTTCTTCAAATGGGCGCCAATTAGGGCCCCTAGAACCCAAATCCAAGGTCAGTTGAAAAGATTATATATATATATATATATATATATATATATATATATATATATATATATATATATATATATATATATATATATATATATATATATATATATAAGTGTGTGTGTATCCAACCGATAACTCAAAAAATACTTTACCAATCGAAACCAAATTTGGCAGTTCCCCTCATTTTGTTAATAGCTTGGATGAGTTCGTTAGACAGTTTTAAGACTCGTTGCTTTTAGAAAAAAAACGCGAAAACCAGTTTGAAAGCGCAATATCTTTGAAATTACCAAAAGTATCACACTAAAACGTTACATGCACGTAGATATCATATAAGTGGTCCTGTGCACCAAATTTGTACTTAATCGGTTCTGTCAATTTTGAGTTATAACTAAAAATAATTTACGACATGACCTAAAATTACATGTGAATGGGTGCCTATAATGTTAGACAAGGTCAGACAGATAGATCAGGGTTACGCTGCTATTGCAAACAAATGCTCCAAATCAAACTTCAAACGAACAGGCTACAAAAATATGTCACAATAAACAATCAGCGGGGTTGCCATGCCAAAACTATTATCTGAATCTGAACATATCAGAAAATATATAGTAATAAATAAAAAATTTAATGAAAGATATTCCCTTTGTAAATACAAAATTTTTTTGGGATACTTTTGTAAATAATGAAATTTGTAACACAACTTTTTAAAGAGACTTCCTGTACTTACATATATCTCTACCAAATTATAATTTTCTAGCTCTATATAAAATAGAAATTTTTTCAAATAATCGTTAACTGCGACCTCTAAAACCGATTCCCCATAGGTCCATTTAAATTTAAAGTATTTGTTTTAACAATTTACCTTGCTAATAGTGTACAATTCTTATGAAAATTCACTACTATAATGCTCCTGCTGCATCCCGAACATTTTTTTAGAAAAACTGGTCCGTTCAGGCTGGTTAACGAACTCGTCCGCGGTCTTAACAAACCTAAGATATGTGCCAAGTTTCGCTCAAATCAGTTTAGTATTTTTTGAGTTATCACTCGGATACATACATCCATGCATATATATATATATATATATATATATATATATATATATATATATATATATATATATATATATATATATATATATATATATAAATAACATATAAAAATTCAAACGGACTTGGTTTTGGGTTCTAAGGGCCCAAATTCGCGCTAATTTGTTCAAACAATTTGCAAAGTCGCACCATCGATATAGGTACATCTCTTTCAGCGCATTGTTTTAATAAAAATTCGCTAAAATAAGCACCACATATAGAATATATATACCTATTATATATGGGTCAATTTACAGTCGGGACTAAAGTATGGAATAAATTAAGTAAAAAGTTCGGGACGCAGGAAATGCGTTTTGGTAGCGAATTTGCATTAAATGCTTCAATTTTTAATAATTACATTTTTTATAAACCGAGAAAGTTGAATTTTGGTATGTAGTAAGGAGTTTCCTAGGGAAACATATCCACCAATGTTCATCAAATTTGCTTTGTAATTTTTTGAAATACAAATTTTTCTTCGGAAAAGTTCTTTTTTCGGAAAAACTTATCGGATCGGACTGGCTAACGAACCCGTCCAGGCTATGAATAAAAGAAAGGTACTTGTCGAGTTTCACCAACATCGGTTGATTACTTTTTGAATTATCGGTTGGACATATATATATATATATATATATATATATATATATATATATATATATATATATATATATATATATATATATATATATATATATATATATATATATATATAAATTGAAACCCGTACATGGGTTCTACGGTTCCTAGTTCGCGCTCATTTGAAGAAATGTTTGCAAAGTCTCACCATCGATACCTTTCTATTAGTGATTTTTAAAAAAATACAAATTCACTAAAAACAAAAAAAATCGGGACGCAGCAAGTGCATTATCGAAGTTAATTGTCATAAGATTTGTCCACTATTAATTACGACGTATTACCATGTTACTAGAATAAAAACTTTCAATTTAAACAGACCTTGAAGATTGGGATTAAAGGCATTAATACGGGCTCATCTGAGGAATTTTTTCGAAAGAAACAATCGATATCTCGCTATTATAAAAAAACATTCTGAACCTAATTTTCTACAAACCTAGAAAGTTGAATTTTGGTATGTAGTAAGGTATTTACCAGGACACTTTGTTAATTTTTGATACACCTTTTTTTCCGGAAAAATCAAATTTTTCTTTAGGAAAACCGACGCAATTATTAAAGGAAAGGTTCTTGCAAAGTTTCATCACACTCGGTTAATAAGTTTTTGGGTTATCGGTTGGATATATAATATATACATATACACACACACACACACACACACATATATATATATATATATATATATATATATATATATATATATATATATATATATATATATATATATATATACATAACTTGAAATCGACTTTGTTCCTAGTTCTAAGGGCACAAATTCGCGCTCATTTGCAATTTTGCAAAGTCTCACCATCGATACCTCTCTATTAGCGAATTTTTGAAACATTTTAATCTTGTGTTCTTGCTTCTTTTGAGACAAATTCCCAAAACTGAATTTTCTATGAAGCTAGAAAATAAAAATTTGGTATACTACTATCTAGGTACAGTAAAAAAAACTCGTTTTACAAATTTTATTAAAATTACAAAAGCTTTCTAAAAGAAAACTTAATTCATATTTAGAAAAAGTAAGTGTCTGCTAAATTATAAACGTGGCAGGAATTTTTCCAACAATAAAAAAGTAAAAACAAATTCTCTTCTTTTTATTAACAATACAAAATATCTACTGAAATTTGTAATTCTAGACTTAAAGGTGTCAAAGTTATCCAGGCGGTTTAAAAAAAAATGATATCTTGGTCCAAACGTATGAATAACAAATTGTTTCTACCAAATATTAAAGTTAGTGAAGTAAGACAAAACGTCAATGAAGTTCACATAATGGCCGCCCTTCATCATGGCTGTTAAAAATCGCCGATCTTTTCCATTGATTTTTCTTCTTGAAGACAATTTTCTGGCATTATGCAGATGTAGTGTTGCATGACCCCTGGCACAATGGATGAAGTTGTGACCTGTTAATACCTTCCTGTATAGTTTCGAGTTCAATTTTTTGAGAATTGTTCAAATTTTATTCCCTGAGGATGACCTCTTGGAGTGTAGAAACGCGTCGGGAGTAAGAGAAATCTGAAATAAATTTTGGTGTCTGGAGGAGAAACCGTTACATTCAACGTTTAATTATGGTAATCCCAGACGGTGTGACGTTCAGAAATGAAATTCAGAATTTTGTCTTCCTCTGAAGATGTTGACTTTGTCAACGAAACGATCATAAGGTCTCTGAAATAAGTGTTGTGGTGATTTGGGTTTCTCAAAGTGTACTTATCGTTAATAATTTTCTTTTTAGTCTGCAATACTGTACAAAGTGTTTTAAAAAAATGGCGAGTAATTGGTATGGTATAATAACTTTATTATAATAAAAGTCTGGAGGCAGCAAGTGCGTTATGGTAGTGAATTTTCATAGAAATAATCTGGCATCAAATACCTTTTTATAACTTTATTTTCTTGTAACATAAAAATCTAAATTTTGGTGTATAGTTTACCTTTTATATCGTAAACGTACCTACCAAATTTGGTCACCATAGCTTTTTTATTTTTTGAGACAAATTTTTTTTTTGAAAGATCTTTGAATCTTTCCGGAAAACCTGGTCTGATTTTCCTGGCTAACAAGCTTATCCAAGCCACTTACAAAAGGACGGTACATGCCAAATTTTATCAAAATCGGCCCATTATTTATTGATTTATTGGTGTGATACACACACATACATATGTATATATATATATATATATATATATATATATATATATATATATATATATATATATATATATATATATATATATATATATATATATATATATATATGCATAAAAAATTGAAGCTGACCCCGGACCTGGGTTCTAGGGGTCCTAGTTCGATCTCATTTGTAAACATTTTTTCAAAATTCAAAAGTCCGGATCTCCTCGTTTGTGAATTTTTTCTACGAAAATTCACAAAAAGATAGGATAGCTATGATTATTTTAAATTGTTGTCGCCACACAATAATTTTAATGGTTTATAGCCTATAGGTGGTTTCCAGAAAACATCACGCACTTCGAAAAAGTAAGTATGATAACGTTTTTGATTAGCAATAGAGTTTTTCCTTTATTTTGATTGATCCGTTTCTCATATTCAATTATGATTCACGTGAAAATGTTCTATGTAAAATAGCATTATTTTTTTAGTGTCGATTCGACAATGAAACGGCTCCTCAAGTTCAAGAAAAAAATAGGGGTTACCATTTAAAAAAATGACATTATTACTCTAATAGAAACAAAAAATCAACTTTCATGCAATAATGTGTATTTTTATCAAATAGAATCGATGTTTTCGATGCTTTTATTTAATTTAATCCATACTTTGGGCGTGTACTGTATATTGAACGTTCTATTATGTATTGAAAGATCGGAAAATTTGGAAAAAATTGGCGGAAAATCGATTTTCAAGGATATCAGAATTAATGACCAATAAATGAAACTATTTAATGCTGCATTGTTAGATCAAGCGTGACAAAATACATAATGCTTCCTACAGTTTAATAGTTTGATTTATAACATAATATGTGGTACCCACTAAGACTCATTCTCAATATAGCACACGCTCAAACGGTTATATATGATCTTCTACAAGTTATTATTCGTTGACTTACTATTCCAAAAATGTATACAGATAATTACATAATAAATATAGGTGTCAGGTAGCTACAGGGTAATATTTTGTCAGGGTACAACAGGGGAGGTCAAAATAATACTAGTACTTATTTCTACCATCATTTTTCTTAATGTCCCCTCTAACAAAGATATCGGGCCCCAAAAGCGCACCTGTAAGATTTTCAATTCTAACTTTTAAGCAAGCTTCTATATTTTGATGAAATTTTGTAACTTAGACTTGTTGAAACAGTTCCACTAATGTATAACATATTGGGTCTAAAGTAAAAGATTACCAACTTACCACAACTTTTGATTAAATTCAACCCTCTTATCGCCCTTTAACAAAAGAGGGTCGAGACTCAGGCAAAAATATAGAACAAGATTTGAGATTTCAGAAAAAGTTAAAAGAAGATAACGTTGTAATATAAATGTTTTAAGATAACGGCCTTCAAAAAGCTTCAACCGAAAAAGCGTCATCTGGTGGCAAGAGTAAGAAAATAAAAAAAACATTACCTGAACTGTACTTGAAAAAACCTTTCGAATATTTTTCTCCAAGCTCCAGTTGCCATAGTTACCGAGATATGAATGTCGCTCACCTAATGAATCACCCTGTATATCTCAGCTCCGATGCACTTTTGAAACATGTTTTTACCTTTATTGCATATGTTGTATGAGGTACTATCAAGCAGTAGCGGCTCGTGCCTTAATGCATTCGGGGTGCGCAAGAAAAAAAGTTCGGGACGCAGCACGTGCGTTATGGTAGTGAATTTTTATTAAATGCTTCAAATTTGAATAACTCAAGTTTCTACAAACATAGAAAGTGGAATTTTAGTGTATGGTAAGGTCTTATCCAGGGCAACATATTCACCAAATTTCATGAATATAACTTTGTAATTTTTGGAGAAAATAATTTTTTTTTCAAATAAAGATTCAAAATTTGAATAACGCAATTATATAAAAATGTAGAAAGTTGAATTTTAGTGTGTTGTAAGGTCTTTTACAAGGCAACATATCCACCAAATTTCATTGAAATGGCTTTGTAATTTTCGGAGAAAAATATTTTTTTTGAAACAAAACTCAAAATTTTCCCGGAAAACCTCACCCGATTTTCCTGACTAACGCACTCATCCAAGCCATTAATAAAAGATAGGCACTTGCCGAGTTTCATCGAAATCAGTTGCTTATTTTTTGATATATATAAATATATATATATACAGGGTGAGCCACGGTGGATGGAGTATTAAAAGTATATGGAGAATGAATCAACCGATTGCTCTGAAATTTTGGTTACGGATGTAATGGCGTATGATCTCTCGACCTAAAATATTTTTGAAAATGCAGTGTTGCCACATATACGTAAAACTGGCAACATCTTCGTAATTTTAAATGGAACACCCTATATATTTTTGCTTTTTTTGAATTGTCGTCTCTTTTTGAGTAACTTTTGTTGATATTTTCCTATACCTATCTCAAGTCGTTTTCGAGATAATAATTATTTTCTGAATTTATTACCAAAAATTTGACTTTCATTAAATCGTGTTTTCTCCTACCGACGAAGCGATTTAAAGATAATTTTTTAGCTACGGTTAGGCAAGGTCTAGGGGCATCTCCTCCATTAATCAAATCTATAGAATATCATACAGGGTGAGTTAGAGAACGCTTTCTATAAGTGACTCGGAGAAATGCACGAAAGTCATTTTTTTTTAATAGAACGCCCTGTATATTTTCAAATTTTTTGGATCGTCTTCTCTTTTTGAGTAACTTTTGTTAATATTTCCCTATACCTATCTCAAGGCGTTTTCGATTTATGGTCACTTTTCTCTAACCTATCCAAGATTATTGGTCTTTTTGTATATCATAATGGGTGGGCCATGAAATTTCTATTTTGTCAATTTGACATGACAACAGACATGCTGTTTATCTAAATAAATTTGACTTTAGTTATATTTACATTCAATTTGAATAGCTATAGCACAAATATGGCAGAAAATAATTATACAAACACAGTTTTAATGGATTTGTTTATTATTCATGGACAGTGCAATAAGATTATCAGCAGAACTTGTAGAAGATTTAATGATAAATATCCGAATTTGCCGCAGATGAATAACAGAAAGTTTCTACGAATTCATAGGAATTTTATAAAATCTGGTGCGTCGTTAAGAGATGCAAGAAATCTACCCAAACCTGTGACATCTGACGAGGTAAATGAAATCAATGTGCTAGCGTATTTTCATGCGAATCCCCAGTATTCCATACGTTGTGCTGAACAGGATTTAGGATTGCCATATTCATCCATTCGAAGAATACTAGTAAATTATAAAATGCATAATTATAAATTTACAAGAGTTCAATTTCTCACGCCTCAGGATTATCTACAGAGAATAGAGTTGTGTGAAATGTTAGTTGTGCGTATGCAAGAGGACCCCAATTTTTTAAAGAAAATGATATGGACTGATGAATCCAAATTTTCTAGGGAGGGGATTTGTAACACACGAAATCGTCACTATTGGGCCACAGACAACCCCCACGTTACTAGAGAGGCTGGTTTTCAAGTAAAATTTAGTTTAAATGTTTTTTGTATGTTATTGGATGACAAAATAAAATATTACATATATGACGAAAAATTGAATTCCAGAAAATATTTAGATATAATTAGAACAATTGTGGAAGGCTTCCTTGATAATCTGTCAATTGAAACATATAGAACTTGTTGGTATCAACTCGACGGGGCTCCTGCACATTGTACATCCGAAATTAGTATGGAGTTGGACCGGCTTTTCGATGACCGTTGGATCAGACGTTTGGGACCGTGTAACTGGCCTGCGAGGTCCCCTGACCTTACCCCGTTAGATTTTTTTATATGTTTATATATATATATATATATATATATATATATATATATATATATATATATATATATATATATACATATAAAAATTGAAACTCACCGCAGATATGGGTTCTAGAGGTCCTACTTCGCGCTCATTTGAAAATTTTTTTGCAAAGTCTCTTTATCGATACCTCTCTATTAGTGAATTTTTTTAAATAAAAATTCCCAAAAAATGAAGGGCTCGCCTGTTTTTTTCCCAGAAAGTGTATTATAAAAAAACCTACTTAGTAAACTAACTAAACTTAATAATTATTAACTACTTACCAAGTTTTCCTCTACATAGTTATAGGTTATAGTAGTTAAAAAGCCCTTTCCTTTGATAATTACTAACACAAATCACAATTCTGTTAACACTCAGCATTTACTTTAATTTATAAATTATAACATAACAGACCTATACTCATTCCTTAAACGAAAAATCCATACGTCTATTTTTGATAGGCACAAACTGTTATAAAACTCTTTCATCAAAGTTCGGTATTTCAAAAACAAAGTCCCTGTTTAGTACCAACATTGCTAGCGCATTAAGCATAAATAACAACAACAAAAAAAGAATTCCTTACATTGCATCCACATATCCAGTCGTTGCGATTATATAAACTTCTAGCAAAATGTCGAGTAAAAGACCTACCTTCTTTTAGCGAATTTTTTTTTTTAATTCGCTTATGGGGAGATCTGTGTTTATATATATATATATATATATATATATATATATATATATATATATATATATATATATATATATATATATCCGACCGATAACTCAAAAAATAATGAACCGATCTTGATAAAATTTGCAGAGTACCTTCCTTTCGCAAGTGGCTTGGATAAGTTCGTTAGCCAGGAAAATCGGACCAGGTTTTCCCGGAAAATTTTGTGTTTTCTTTATAAAAAATTCATATCTCCGGAAATAACAAAGTAAGGGCAACCAAATTTGGTACGCGTGTTTGCATTATAAAGAGTGAACTCTGTACCAATTTAAGTCCCTAGCTTTAAAGACAAAGAAGTTATGGGCAGTTAAAGCAAAAAAATTTGGAGTTTTCCTCAAAACGTCAAACTCGCAATATTAAACGTCAAAATTGGCAATGTTTAGGCAAAGAATGTAAAACAAATACCGTTTGTGAAAAGAAAATGTTGCAAGAAGACTGTTCTGCAAACCCTTAAGTTTCAGATTCAACCGTCATTGCCCTTCGTTTTACTAAAATATTTACAAAATATCCATTTCAAATATACCCTTTCTCTAATGCTTTGGCTGTCAGTTTAGTTAAGTTTGGTGGCTTTTAGTGAATTTTCGTAGAAAAAATTCACTAATGGGGAGATCCCGACTTTTGAATTTTGAAAAATTTTTTGCAAATGAGCGCGATCTAGGACCCCTAGAACCCATATCCGGGGTCAGTTTCAATTTTTATATGTTATATATATATATATATATATATATATATATATATATATATATATATATATATATATATATATATATATATATATGTGTGTATGTATCACACTGATAACTCAAAAAATAATAGGCCGATTTTGATAAAATTTGGTATGTACCTTTCTTTTGTAAATGGCTTGGATAAGTTCGTTAGTGAGAAAAATCGGATGAGGTTTTCCGTAAAAATTTTGAGTTTTCATTCGAAAAAATTTTTTTTTGTCAAAAAGTAATAAGCCGATTTTAATAAAATTTGGCACGTACCTTCCTTATGTAAATGGCTTTGACAAGTTCGTTAGTCAAGAAAATCGGATGAGTTTTTCCGGGAAAATTTTGAGTTTTCATTCGAAAAAAAATCTTATCTCAAAAAGTAATAAGCCGATTTTAATAAAATTTGGTTTGTGCCTTCCTTTTGTAAATGGCTTTGACAAGTTTGTTAGTCAGGAAAATCCGACGAGGTTTTCCGGGAAAATTTTAAGTTTTCATTCGAAAAACTTTTTTATCTCAAAGAATAATGGGCAGATTTTGATATAATTTGGCATGTACCTTCCTTATGTAAATGTCTTTGATAAGTTGGTTAATCAGAAAAATCGGACGAGGTTTTCTAGAAAAATTTTGAGTTTTCATTTGAAAAAAATGTTATCTTAAAAAATAAAAATCTATGATAACCAAATTTGGTAGGTAGGTTTACGATATAAAAAGTAAACTATACACCAAAATTTAGATTTCTATGTTACAAGAAAAAAAAGTTATAATAAAATATTTTGTGCCAGATCATTTCTATTTAATTATGGTAAGAATGCATCTAGCCTTACATACATGGTCCCGGTATTAGGGAAGAAAATGGGGCAGGGCTGGCAATTTACAAAATTGTGGTTGGTTGTACACAGTCTCTATTTAAAACATTTTGTTTTCATTGGAGCTGCCGTGACAACATACTACCTGATTCCGCACCAAGATGGCGATCCTGTCGTCCATCTCGCAAACCATAGCATTTTTAAATACAGAATAAAGAGATACTTCAAATGAGGTAGCTAAATAAGATGTAGCAGCCGCTACATCTTATTTAAAAATTTGGGGATTTCAACTGTCACTCGAAGGGCGTTAAATGTGGGGGTGAAGTTTTCACGTTGGGATTACATTTTTTAATCTAAAATTGACGTGTTTCGGGATTTTTTATAAATATACACATTGAGATACTAAATTTATTCCATTTGGCTGTTCCATACTGTATTAATATTTATGTACTTTGTCCCCACAACCTTATTATTATTATTTCTTTAAACTTTAACTTCATTTAACTAGCGATTTAAAATGGAACCCCATTTTTATGAAATCAGACAAACTGATTTATTCTTAAAACCCTACGCGTTTCAACACATTATCGTGCCATCTTCAGTGGTTAAGACAAATTTCCTGTCTCAATTACAGAAAGATGCTGTATGAAATGTTGTCAAAGTTTGGCTTTTCATCTATTGTCCTCAGGATACCAAACAGAAACTGCGTAAAACAGGAAGGCAGGAACATCGCAACACTTGAAGAACCAGAGGATGAATGCAAAAGACGCTTGTTTTTTTAGTTTAATTTTATCAAGAAACAAGCGTCTTTGCATTCATTCTCTGATTTCTTCAAGTCTTGTGATGTTCCTGCCTTCCTGTTTTACGCAGTTTCTGTTTGGTATACTGAGGACAATAGATGAAAAGCCAAACTTTGACAATATTTCATACAGCATCTTTCTGTAATTGAGACAGGAAATTTGTCTAAACCTCTGAAGATGGCACGATAATGTGTTGAAACGCGTAGGGTTTTGAGAATAAATTAGTTTGTCTGGTAGTAAAAGCCTTTAATTTCCTTTAACCATGTCAAACCCAGACGTTATGACGTTTAGAAATAATATTTATGAAAATTCGCTACCATAACGCATTTGCTGCGTCCGAGCTTTTTGGATATTTATTTGTATGTTTAGTGAAGTTTATGGTTTAACGGTCTATATATTTTTTAAGCTAATTATCGTGGAACAAATTTGTTAATGCATTTTTGCATTTTTTACCTAAATATGATGCGTTTATAAGAAAAAATCTGGACGCAGTAAGTGCGTTTTGGTAGCGAATTTTCGGTAAATTTGCAGTTTAGCTCCTGAACGCTTTTCAAAACACTGTTTTCAGAAACCTGCCTAGGTCCCCACCCCCCTGGATCCACAAACCCCAAGAAAAATTGCTTGTTCACACTCCCCAAGGAAGTTACGAGACCAGGAGTGAGTAGGGGTGCATAATTTTTTTTAGCTAATTTTTGTAGAACAAATTCGTTAATGAATTTTTGCATTTTTTATCGAAATATGATGCGTTTATAAGAACAAAATTTGGACGCAGTAAGTGCGTTTTGGTAGCGAATTTTCGATAAATTTGCAGATTAGCTCCCGAACGCTTTTCAAAAAACTGTTTTCAGAAACCTGCCTAGGTCCCCACCCCCCTGGATCCACAAATCCCAAGAAAAATGTCTTGTTTACACTCCCCAAGGAAGTTACGGGACCAGAAGTGAGTAGGGGTGTATAATTTTTTTAACTAATTTTCGTAGAACAAATTCGTTAATGCATTTTTGCATTTTTTAACGAAATATGATGCGTTTGTAAGAAAAAAATCTGGACGCAGTAAGTGCGTTTTGGTAGCAAATTTTCGGTAAATTTGCAGTTTAGCTTCCGAACGTTTTTCAAAAAACTGTTTTCAGAAACCTGCAGGTGAGGTCCTAGTAATGTTTCTGAAAACAATTTGTTGAAAAGCGTTCTGGTGCTAATCTGCAAATTTACCGAATTTTCATTAAATCCTTCAAATTTCAATAACTCAATTTGCTATTAACGTAAGCTTTGTTGGATAGAAAACCAGCATTTAAGTTTATTTTCGAAAATTTTTTGTATATTTTCAAACCATAAGTAATTTTGATAAAATATAAGACATTGTTTCTACCACATAGGCTATACCGGTAATCAGATTGATGCCTGCTCGCATTTGTTATTAAAAACATTTTTATGGAAAATCACTTCCATAACACATTTGCTATATCTAGACTTTTGAAAAATGTTTATATATTTTCAAACAATAAATTTATTTCAATGAAATATGGTACATTGTTTCTACTATATAGGCAACCAAGTTTGATGCCTGCTTTCATCAAAGAAAGACTTTTGCTATTAAAAATATTTTAAAGAAAATTCGCTACCATAACGCACTTGCTGCTTCCCGAGATTTTTTTTCATACAAGTTTGGCTTAACTTTAAATCTGGTGTAGGTCGTCCTAAAGTTTAATCTTTATACCTTAGAATTTAAGTCTAGCTGTGAAAAGTTAACCTTTAAAATATTATCCACTGAATTAATCATAGTATCACAATTATTTTGTCCACTTATTAAGAACCCGAAGTAGTAGCCATCATAATAATAACAATTGTCTTGTTAGAACATGTAAACAACAACGAAATGATCTAATTAAAATCAATCCGACGCGAAGCACTACACGAAAATTACTACACACGCTCTGCGAAAAGTGCACTGCAAACTGCAAGTGTGTAATTTGAAAGCGCACAACCAGATTGCTTATTCGGTCGTTTTTGACGAAGATAGTCGATCATTTCGCATTGAAGTATCGCATTTCCTTAGAGCGCCGAAAATACACACCGCCGCGAGACTCATGTATATGGATGTATATAACGCCTGCAACCATTAACACTATACTTCTTCTGATTCTGTATTAATGGCTGCTGACTCTGCGATCCTCGATATACTAATTGTGTTTGTTGAATGCAGGACGCAAAAAAGTAAATAAAAATTTATTACAATATAGTGTAATGAAGTCCGATTTATTGCAGTTATTTGAATAACTAATGAGCCGTTTAGGCGGTAAAAATAACGGATATTTGTTGAACAATAAATCTGACTCATTTTAAAGTATGAAAATTCGCCAGAGCCCAAACGCAATTCTTGTAGAATGGACCGCTGTACGCCAGTCTGACACGCGCAATAAGATGTGTCCTAGGCGCATGTCAAGCGAACCGTGGAGAGGAGACACATAGCGAGAGAGAGAGCGGTTTGAATCATCGCCGTGGCAACAGGTCGCCGCCGTCCGTATCTTGCTTGGTAATTTGTTAAAGCGTTGGGTGTAATACCTGGGGGAAGATTGTCCCGTGTCGCTAGAGAGTAGCGAAAAGGCCGTGTGTTGGTCTGTTATTAAGTCGGGTATAATACCTGGAGGAAGATTATTCCGTGTCGCTATAGAGTAGCGAAGAGGCCGTGTATTGGCCTGGTGATAAAGTTCTCACTTCGAGAAGTTTGCAGGAGTATAACTTATAAACGGTTAAACTGGCTGTGTTTTATTAATGCTGTTCTACGTGAAGTATTAACAGCGGAGTTGGGATTTCACGTGTATATAGAGTGTACTGGATTTAGTAGTGACCAAATAGTCACGATTGCCCATCTAAGGGAGATCTAAGTAAGGTAAATAATTATGCCGTACTGTAGTGGAATTAGGGTGTTTTAGCGAATCAAAGCGTACTATACAGGATGAACCGCGATCTCTTGAAGGGACGTACGTCCTTTGAGAAATCGTGTATTTATTCTGGAGGGTATGCGCTCGCTGAACTAGGTGGTTAACTAGCTAAAGTGTCCAGCCTAGGTAAGGGCCAAGCTGGTCACGTCTCTTACCCATATAAGGGAAACGGGAGCACGGACAGTGCTGATTTAGGGTAGTATTTAAGGTGCCCGGCATCGTGTGCTGTACTGGTGCGACTATGTTTGCTTTGATGGACGGAAAAGTCCTCGGAGGAAGCAGAGATCAATCCAGAATGGTGTGCAATCGCTGGAGGGCATTGTAGGCGATTTAGGGTGTTCCATATTAGGTAACGAATTACCTAGTGGTATTCATTAGCGAGTTAGGGTCGTGAAAGCGTGGGAACCGTTTGTTTGCTCACGTCGCGGATCCATTCTCCATTTGAAGTTTAGGGTATCCTGTTTTACGCTTGCCGTGCTTTGTTATGCTTTGTTTGCTGTGTGAGTGCTAATCGCCCGCTTAATTAGCATTAATTATTATGCGTATTATTTTAGGTGAATATCCACTGTATTTTTAAATAGTACACATTTATGGTATCAATTGTAAAAGAATGTCTTGCCAGAATCTGAATTGAGATATGTGTCTCGATATTCGCATGATTTGTAGCGAATTTTTAGTTTTAATTATTTGATTGATTTTTATTGTTGCCGATTTCATTTTGTAAATATCTTGAATGTTATTAGAGAGCTTTTATGTAACTAGTTGCGTTTCACTGTATTGCCTGTGGGTATTTGTACTAGTGTAAACGTGTTAGGGCTAGAATCCTGTGACGGATTGCGACTAGCGTAGGCATATCGTAGTCGATAGTTGCCTGTTTAGAGTATTTCTGCTTCCAACTTTATATGTTAGGGAAAACAGCCATTATTCGGGAGTAAGTGATTAAAACCCACTTACTCCTCGAGAACTCTACGGGACAGAATAACTTACGACCCCTGGCTATAGTTTTCGTCTCCACTCGAGTTACCCTGGGACAAGGCTGTTATGAAACAGTAGCTTTGTGGTGCTCTACGAGGGCCTTAGCAGAAGTCCTCACGGGGATCTGACCCCGTCCTATTCAATAGGGAACAAAGATGGCGCCCGAGGATAGTTTAATTAACAACGTTTAAGTCTCGCCCGAAGAACGGATTGGCAAATTATCCGTTGGGTCATCTGCTGAGCCAGAGTTCATCACAATAGCATAGCAAAAATATTATTTTTTTCACGGCAGACGGCAGTGCGTGCGCACAGGCGCACTTATTGAGGAGCCGCCCCTGCTATCAAGGCATGCTAGTTTTGTGGCGGCTAAAAAAAAGTGATCTTCCCAAACCCAATGAAAATTGACCATACCCCTTTGTGTAACTTTTAATGTGTTGGCTAAAAGATTGTCGATTAGGATCAGTTACAGATTTATTTTAATGTCTATTTTCTATGAAATCAACTACTTATTTGTCTTAAAGACAATATTTTATTTTTTGAGGCATTGTGTTGTAAATACAACTGCACAGTGAATCAGCGGTATTACCACTTGAACGTTATTTATTCAAAAATATTTTTATATTCAACAATTGAATGAGTGAATTGTCTTAAAAGTAGAGAAGTATTTGTTTAATGTACAAGAACTCAATAAATATAACTTAACCTAAATATCTGTTTCGATGCATGATGGAGTTGTTTGTAATGTATGAATGTGCAAAAATAATTCTAAAACGGCAATGGAAAGTGGAGATAAACTTTCCTTCTTTTTTCCAAAGGAAGTAAAAATAAAGTATTACATAAATTTGCAGATCGGCTCACAGAGGGTTTTTAGATTTTTTTGCAGAAACATGCTTAGAACCCCCCTTATGGATGCACAATAACCACAAGAAAAATTTCGTGCAAACAACCCCCAAAAAAGTTACGGCACCAGGCGTGAATAGGGGTGCTTGGCAAGGAAGAGGATTAATAAAGAGGTATAAACAAAAATGCGAAATAAACAACTTAGCTGGACCTATATAAGCTGCCTTTATCCCATTTTGCAGCTACACCACCTTAAAATTTTCGCCACAGGTCCCGTAACTTTCTTTTGGTTTGTGCATTGAGGGTAGTTGTAGGCATGCAGAAAGCGAAAGAAAACCCCTCCGTGTTTTGGGGGGTCAGCCGGCATGGGACAATAAGATTGGGGTGGGTTGGGTACTTCGTACTTGGGGGTTTTCCTTCCCCTTATGCATGCATAAAACCACCCTAAATGCGCAAACCACAAGAAAAATTTCTTGGAAACAACCCACAAGATGGTTGGGGGGCCTGTGGCGAATAGGGGTTCTGTGCGGGGTAAACAGGATTTTAAAGGGGTATAGCTGCAAAATGGAATAAAGGCACTTATACAGGCCCGGCTGAGCTATTTTTTCGTCTTCCCCGTCCATTATTCCTATTCACTCCTGGTCCCGTAATTTTATTGGGGGTTGTTTGCAAGACATTTTTCTTGTGGTTTATGCATCCAAGGGGGGTTCTAAGCATGTTTCTGAAAAAATAATTCTAAAAGTCCTCCGTGAGCTCATCTGCAAATTTACCAAGTATTATTATACCTATGTTATTAATTTAGTTATTGCGCTAGCACAATTCACGATTATTTTAAAATTAAATATATTTATGAGATGTTCCTTAGAAATTGATTGTAAAAATTATAAACCCACTATTTTGTATGTGTACAAATACATACCTACCTAAATATTATAAACTTAAATAATTTACTTATTGTGATTAGTTGGATGTTATCAAATGAGGCCAAAACCAGTAAAATACGTAAGTAAACTATTAAAACAACTAAAAATCTAGGTTGTGGTTTAGAAGAAAACACTCTGTCCAATTTGAGACGTGAATTTATAATTTTATAAATATTAATTAATTTTTTAAATCCTTTTCAAGCCAAACAATTAAATAAATTAATTGAATCCAGTGTAATTTAAAATCGATTAATATCCTAAAACATCAATGCTTTCTGTTACTATGTGGAAAAATCTTACTTTTAACTTCTTATTAAATGTTTAATCTTGTTATCAGATCAAAAAGAATATAACTTTGAAAGACGAACATAAAAATGACGGCTGATTTCAATATTCAGTGCACTATTATTCCAGTAGATTTAAATTGGCAGGTGGTAGTGGACTTTTCCGTTACGTGATAGTAAAGGATTTTTTTACGCCCGAGGAGGGACCACCCCATACACCTGGCTCGTGAAGTCCCAACGCACGTTTCCGGTTCTGGTGTATGAGTCGGTTTTCCTTATAAACAAAAATGGTGATGGCTCCTCCTTGTACAAGAGATTCCAGAAATAAAATACCCCTTCATTTGGATCTCCGGGAGAGGGGTGTGCAGGGGGTGCAGACATCAAGATTTAACATATCCTTCTCGAATATATGTTGCCTAAATTCTAACCTGAACTCCGTCCACCATTTCTTCCAGGCTTATAGGCCCCAACTCCTCTTCCTCACCGAAACCCAAATCAGTGCCAAAACAGCCACTAATCACCTTAATTTCCCGGGGTATGATCTGCTTACTTCCCTTAGATTACATGGAGGCGTGTGCGCATACGTCCGTAGCAATATACCCTGCACCAGACTCCCCAATTTAGAAGCTGAAAGAAAAGACATACTTTGGATGAAACTCTCTCTCAGGGTTGCAACTAAATTCATCTGTTGCATTTACCAATCACCTTCTGACAACAACTTTGTCCAGCTCTTTGACTACCTTTCTGAAAAAACCGACCATCTGATTTCTGAATATCCTTCCTCCGAGGTCACTATTCTCGGTGACTACAATGTCCATAATAAGGAATAGCTAGGATCTTCAAAAACCGATCCACAAGGCAAAGCAGCGGGGGCATTTGCAGTCAGCAATTCTTTAGCCAGTATGGTTCAGCAGCCTACTTACTTTTCTCGCATACCAACACACAGCTCAAATCTCTTGGATCTCCTTCTTACTACAAAACCTGAATGCTATAAGACATCAGTCACCGCCCCCCTTGGTCGCTCAGACCACGGCATGGTCACTGCTTCCTGCGAAATGCAACCCGAGGTCACACAGTCATCACACCCACGTACCGTTTTGCACTACAACTCCGCGAACTGTGACAAAATGCGGGATTACATTTCATCATTTCCATGGGCGTCGGTCTGCTTCTCTCATCCTGACCCCTCTAATATCTCACATAACGTCACCGAAATTATCCAAGCTGGCATGGAATTATTTATTCCACGTACACAGAAAACCTCTTCAGTCACTCAAAAGCTCTGGTTCTCTAAATCCTGTGACAAGACCAGACTTGAAAAGGTCAAAGCTCACAAAACGCTTCTACACAATCCCTTTCTGAGGCCAAAAACTCGTTTAATAACTACATCAAAAACAACGTCCTATCAAGCTCCAACGGCAGCACACCCTTCTGGACTCTTGCTAAATTTATTGGGAATAATTTCTGCAAGAGCACGTTCCCACCGCTTGTTTCAGGGGATGAAATTGTTTCGACCGGCCTGGGCAAGGCTGAACTTTTTGCCTCGTTGTTCGCCGGCAATTCTACTCTCAACACACCTCCAAATATTCAACCACCAACAGTCCCCAATGTCGCGCATAAAATGACGGATATTATTTTCAAAACTAAAAAAGTACGAAAGATGCTCTCTTCTCTTAATACCAGGAAAGCCTCTGGCCTTGACGAAATTCCAGCAATTGTTCTCAAAAAATATGCACCAGAACTTGCGCCTGTCCTGACTCGTCTGTTACAGACATCTTACAATAGCGAGGCATATTCCCTAGTAACTGGAAAACTGCTCGAGTACAACCCGTCCCCAAGAGAGGATCCAAAGTGGTTCCTAGCAACTACAGGCCTATTTCTCTCCTTTCAGTCGTCTCTAAAGTGATGGAAAAGTATACACACAACGAATTATTAAAATGTCTTGAAAAATACAGTCTAATCCACGACAGGCAGTATGGATTCCGTCAGCGCAGATCAAGTGCCAACCTCCTTTCTTTTGTCACCCATTCTTAGAACAAGTCCATGGAACTACACGGTGAATTTCAGATTGTCGCTCTAGACATATCCAAAGCATTCGACCAGGTCTGGCACGCAGCGCTGCTTAATAAAGTTCCGGAATATGGCATACCACTAAAACTCTGTACCTGGACAGCAAATTTCCTCTCCAACCGGAGCATTTCTGTTGTCGTGGATGGTCATTCCTCTATACTGTATCCAATTAATGCAGGAGTCCCTCAAGGTTCCACTTTAGCCCCTACTTTGTTTCTTTTCCACATCAATGACCTCCTCTCTAGCACATAATCCAACCCAGGACACAGTTACGCGGACGACAGCACCCTCCACTCAAATATACAATATTCTAGGCTTGTCCCTTTAGCCCAATTAGATGAGGATCGCAGACTCATGGAGGGTTCTGTCTCTGTGGATCTCCAAAAAACATTAGACTGGGGAAGTAGAAATCTTACACAATTCAACCCCACCAAATCACTGTCTTGCTTTTTTTCTCATAAGAGATACACCAGCCCTAGGCCCATCACAATAAACAACCAAGTTATTCAAAGTAATGAGTCCTTTTCACTTGTTGGCATTTCTGTGGATCGAAATCTCAATTGGCACCAACATATGTCACATCATGCAGAAGCGACTGCTAAGAAATTAGGTTTTTTCTTCTGGGCTCGCAAATACTTTTCACTAGCTAATCTCTATACCTTATATAATTCACAAATAAGGCCAAACCTCAAATACTGTTCCCACATCTGGGGTGCTGCTGCCGCTTCTATACTCGCTATCCTGGACTCCATTCAGAAGAGAGCTATACGTCTCATCGGTGACCCTACCCTCACCCAAAGGCTGCCATCCTTTGCCCACCGACGTGCCGTTGGTGACTTCTCCCTCTTTTATAGATATCTGCACGGGCACTGCTCAGAGGAGCTTTCTTCCATAGTTCCTCCACCTGCTGCCCCCAACAGATCTACCAGGAGAACAGAGCGAATGCACCCTTTTACTGTCCAGGTCACCAGACATAGAACATCTTGTTATGCCCGCTCTCTTGTCCCGAGAACTTCCAAGTTGTGGAATTCTTTGCCGGCACATGTTTTTCCTTCTCCTTCGAACTTTTAGCTCCCGAAGGCTTTTCAAAACATTGTTTTCAGAAACCTGCCTAGAGGCCTCCCCCCCCCCCCCATTAGATCCACAAATCCCAAGAAAATTTTCTTGTTCACACTCCCCAAGGAAGTTACGGGACCAGGAGTGAGTAGGGGTGCATAATTTTTTTTAGCAAATTTTTGTAGAACAAATTCGTTAATGCATTTTTGCATTTTTTATCGAAATATGATGCGTTTGTACGAAAAAAAAATAGACGCAGTAAGTGCGTTTTGGTAGCGAATTTTCGATAAATTTGCAGTTTAGCTCCCGAACGCTTTTCAAAAAACTGTTTTCAGAAACGGCCTAGGCCCCCACTCCCCTGGATCCACAAACCGCAATGAAAATTTCTTGTTCACACTACCCAAAGAAGTTACGGGACCAGGAGTGAGTAGGGGTGTATATTTTTTTTTGACTAATTTTCGTAGAACAAATTCGTTAATGCATTTTTGCATTTTTAATAGAAATATGATGCGTTTGTAAGAAAAAAATCTGGACGCAGTAATTGCGTTTTGGTAGCGAATTTTCGGTAAATTTGCAGTTTAGCTCCCGAACGTTTTTCAAAAAACTGTTTTCAGAAACCTGATACCCATCTGCCCCCCTCCACCAATGGATACACAAACCCCAAGAAAAATTTCTTGTTCACACCCCCAAGGAAGTTACTGGACCAGGAGTGACTAGGGATGCTGAGCGGGGTAGGTAGTAAAAAGGAAATATGAGCAGAAAATTCGAATAAAGCGAGCTTGAAAGCTGTCTTTTTCACATCTTGAAGCCATATCCCCCTTAAACCCTGCCTACCCCGCACACCACCCCTATTCACTCCCAGTCCCATAACTTTCTTGGGGGGTGTGACAAGAAATTTTTCTTGTTGTTTGTGCATCCAGGTGGGGTCCTAGTAATGTTTCTGAAAACAATTTGTTGAAAAGCGTTCGGGAGCTAATCTGCAAATTTACCGAATTTTCATTAAATCCTTCAAATTTCAATAACTCAATTTGCTATTAATGTAAGCTTTGTTGGACAGAAAACCAACATTTAAGTTTATTTTCGAAATATTTTTGTATATTTTCAAACCACAAGTAATTTTGATAAAATATAGTACATTGTTTCTACCACATAGGCTATACCAGTAATCAGATTGATGCCTGCTCGCATTTGCTATTAAAAACATGTTTATGGAAATTCACTTCCATAGCACATTTGCTGCATCTAGACTTTTGAAAATGTTTATATATTTTCAAACAATAAATTTATTTCAATGAAATATGGTACATTGTTTCTACTATATAGGCAACCAAGTTTGATGGCTGCTTTCATCAAAGAAAGACATTTGCTATTAAACATATTTTAAAGAAAATTGGTTACCATAACGCACTTGCTGCATCCAGAGATTTTCATATAAATTATTTAATATATTCAGGTTTTATAGTTCCCTTTTCTGATATCGTATTAGATGCCTCTGGTTTGGATTTTAATTCAGTATTTTTATTTTAAAAGTTATCAATATATATTCTAAAGCTCAATCATACTTTGTATACTTTAAATAACAATACAATATATATATATATATATATATATATATATATATATATATATATATATATATATATATATATATATATATATATATATATATATATATATATATATATATATATATATATTAATATATATATATATATATATATATATATATATATATATATATATATATATATATATATATTTATTTATTTTTTTCTAAGAAAATTCACTAAAAACATAAATTTAACATGTGTAATTGGGAACTAGTCTTCAATACTACATTAATGTCTCTATTATCATAGTGTTCTCTTGTTCAGCAAGTACTTCTTTATTTCACTTTTCCATTTGTTTGTTTTTAATCTTTTCATTTCTTCAGGTATTTCATTGTATAGTTTTACACCATTGAATAGTATCCTTTTAGTGAATTTTCTTAAAAAAAATTCACTAATGAGGAGATCCCGACTTTTGAATTTTGAAAAAATTTCTTCAAATGAGCGCTAATTAGGCCCCACAGAACACATATCCGGGGTCAGTTTCAATTTTTATATGTTTATATATATATATATATATATATATATATATATATATATATATATATATATATATATATATATATATATATATATATATATATATATATATATATATATATATATATATATATATATATATATATATATATATATATATATATATATATATATTTATATATGTATCACACCGACAACTCAAAAAATTATGGGCCGATTTTGATTAAATTTGGTGAGTACCTTCCTTTTATAAATGGCTTGGATAAGTTCGTTATCCATGAAAATCTGCCCAGGTTTTCCCGGAAAATTTTGAGTTTTCTTTCGAAAAAAATTGTAAAAAATTTATATCTCCAAAATTAACAAAGTAAGGGCAACCAAATTTGGTACACGGGTTTATATCATTATACGTAAGCTACCTACCAAAATTTAGCTCTGTAGATCAAAAGACAAAAAATTTATAGGCATTTAAATAAAAATTTATTGGGATTTTCCTCAAAATGTCAAAGTTGCGATTTAAAACGTCAAAAATTGGCAACATTTAGGCAAAGAACTTGAATCTAGTACGGGCTATGGAAAGAAAATGTCTCAAGAAGAATGTTTTACAAACCCTGAAGTCTTAGTTTCAACCGTCATTGTCCTTCATTTTATTAAAATATTTCCAGAAAATTCATTTAAAATAGACCCTTTCTCTGGTGCTTGGCAGTAGCCTTAGCTATAGAGTTTATCGTTTAATGTTATATATTTTTTGTCGAATTTTCGTAAAAAATCAATAAAGCTCAATATATCCGTTATTATACAAGATATGAAAAAAAAATTATATATTAATTATAGGGTGTCTTGAGCTACATCTTAAAAAAATATTTCTACAATCATAGGGTGGCCCATAAGTCGTTGGTGATACAAATTTTCTTATTTTTTTAATCAAACACACCTTATGTTATTGCATTTTTGGATTTTCCATCGAAATATAATGCATATTTGTAAGAAAAGAAATTCTGGATGCAGCAAGTGCGTTATGGTAGCGAATTTTGATCAAATGCTTCATATTTTAATAGCTCAATTTGCTATTAACCTATAAGGTTGACCAAGAAACGAGTTTTTGTGGGAACACTTTAAGTTTACTTTTGGAAATTTTTGTACATTTTCACACAATAAAGTTATTTTTATGAAACATGGCACATTGTTTTTACTATATAGGTTATACTGGTAACCAAAATTGATGCCTGCTTTCTGAAATAAAAAGAAAACAGACATATTTGCAATAAAAACATATTTAAGAAAATTCACTACCATAACGCACTTAATGCGTCCCGAGTTTTATTTTGTCCTGTGTTTGTTCTTGCAGCCTCTGTTCTTATGTCTAAACGTCTCCTTGTACCATAACTATATGTACTTCGTTGCTGTGTCTCATTTGCAGTTCTGGTTCATTTATTTCTCCCTGTCTTAGTTTGTGGATGATTTTGATTGTTTCATAATTTGTTAATTCTACAATGTCTAATTGTTTAGTTTTTCTGAAAACTTCATTTGTTGGGGTCCAATAACTCAGATCATATATTAATTTTAGGATTTTATTTTGTATCCTTTGTATACTAGATATATCTGTTTTATTGCCAGTTCCCCAGAAAGGAATCATGTACATCAATTTACTTTTTATATATGCCTCGTACAACATTATCTTCTGTGATTTTGGGAGACAGTTTTTGATTTTATAAGCCATTGCTATATATGATGATATCTCCAATTTTAGTTCATTTATGTGTTTAGTCCATTTTAAGTTTTTATCAATGTTTAGGCCTAGATATTTTACACTGTCTACTTATTTTATGCTTCTTCCTTTAATTGTAATATTCATTTAGTGTCGTTTAGTGGTTTTCTGTATGTGGATTAAGTAGCATTTCTTTTCATTTATGGTTAGACGGTTTGTCTTTGTCCATCTCATTAATAGTTCTAGATCTTCATTTATCTCAGCTTTGGTTTTCTTGTCGTCCACATTTTCATAGAAAATTGCCAAGTCATCTGCATACATCATTTGTTTCCCATTTAATATGTATAGGCTCAGTTCGTTTATGTATAGCATATACAGGTATGGTCCTAGAATGGACACTTGAGGAACGCCACAGGTCATGTGAGTTCGTTTACTTTTCAGATCTCCTATTTGTGTGTAGTGCTTTCTATTTTGTAGATAACTTTTAGCAGCTTCAACACGTTCCCTGTTATTCCCATATTTTCAAGTTTAGCATTCATTATTTCGATGTCTATAGTGTCAAAGGCTTTACGGTAATCCAGGAGCAGACCTGTTATGCATTCCCCTCTGTCCAAAGCACTCTGCAGATAGTTCATTAAGTTTAACATTGCAGTTGTTGTAGATTTTGGAAACCATGTTGACAGTTTGTTATGAGTCCAATACTTTCTATGTAGTCTGTTAGTCTTGTATGTATAACTTTCTCAAAAATCTTGCTAAATACCGTGAGGTTAGATATGAACCTGTAGTTATTTGGCATAAGTTTACTTCCTTCTTTAAAAATTGGTTTGTTTCTAGCTATTTTGAGTTCTTCAGGGAAGTGTCCACCTTTGATGTGCTGATTTACCAATTTTACTATTGTCGGTGCCAGTATATGGGCTAATTTTTATGTAATATAAGTTTCTCATCGATGACTGCTATTAAAACACAAGTGAGAAATCGACTAGAACTTGAAAATGATTATCATTGTCTGTGTCAAATACAGAAGCCAGATTCGAAAAGTTATGGTCTGAGAAACAAGCACATATTTTTCATTATTATTTTTCACTTTGTAATTGAGTAACTTACTATATTGAGACGTTATATGTTATTTATGATATAAATGATAAAAATAAAGCTCTAAATATTAATTTTTGTTTATTTTGGAGATCCTTTCGCGGCGCAAGGGCGTAGATAAGGGAGGGGTAATGGGGGTAGTTACCCCCCCTAAGACCCAAGGAGAAAAAAATTACTAAGTCGGAATTTTTTTGTTAAAAAAAATGAGAAAATCTTGAAATAAGTAAAACTCGTAAAAAATGTTTGTGAATATGCTTCTTGGACCTGCATTTTAGCAAATTTTTTAAACTTTTAAAAGGAAATATGCTGAGAAATCAGTTTGTTGTTTTTTAGATCTGCTAGAAGAAAGAAATATGAGCGCAGATAGATGATTCACGAGATTGTATGAAGAAATTGACAAACTGCGCAATGATTTAAATATTTCTATAAGGTTTCCTCGCATAAACACTATAGACAGAGACGTCTTACTAAAGTTTTAACCATACTAACGTTCAAAAGGAAATCCCTCAGAGATATTATGACACCGGCATTTTCGTTTCTCTATTGAAGAACATCATGGAAAATCTCCAGTTTCACTTTAATTCTAAACAATTTTTTTCTTAGAAATAAAAATATCATTCCTGCAGTTATAATACAAAAAATGACCACATTTCATCATCAGAAGAAAATGTATCAAAATATTTGCTGGAATAGGAAAATAATAAATAAGAGTCCAGATTTAGGTACAGCTCAATTTTTGTGTTAGAAAATAGAACAACAGTTCTCCAGGTGCTTGTTGAAGTTGTTGAAACTCTCAAATTATCTGATTAAGAAGTATTTCGTGATATAGGTACATCTCGCACTAAGATTTTTTGCAGGTTTGCCTGTCAGTGTGGAGTCTGCAGAAAGGTGTTTTTCCGCGTTAAGAACGTTTAAAATTTGGTTCAGCTTAAGAATAGGACAACACAGGTTAGGTGGACTAGCCTTCATGCATGAGGATCAGAGCGTTCCTATAAATGACAAAAAGGTTTTGGAGCGACTTGCAAAACAAAAGAAAAACAGAACCTTGGCATTAATCTGATTTGGAGTTTGATTTTTAGTGAATTTTCGTAGAAAAAAATCACTAATGGGGAGATCGGGACTTTTGAATTTTGAAAAAAATTTTGCCAACCAGCGCGAACTAGGACTCCTAGAACCCATATCCGGGGTCAGTTTCAATTTTTACATGTTTATATATATATATATATATATATATATATATATATATATATATATATATATATATATATATATATATATATATATATATATATATATATATATATATATATATATATATATATATATATATATATATATATATATATATATATATATATATATATATATATATATATATATATATATATATATATATATATATATATATATATATATATATATATATATATAATTTGGTAGGTAGATTTACAATATAAAAGTAAACTATACACCAAAATATAGATTTCTATGTTATCAAAAAAAATTTGGTTGCAGATCATTTCTATGAAAATTCACTACCATAACGCACTTGCTGCGTCCAGACTTTTTAACTTTTTAGTGCATTTTCATAGGAAAAATTCACACGATAACTCAAAAAACAATGGTCCGATTTGGATGAAATTTGACAGGTACCTTCCTTTTGTAAATGGATTGGATAAGTTCGTTATCCCGAAAAATTGGATCAGGTTAACATTTTGCGTTTTCTTTCGAACATTTTTTTATTTCCGAAAATAAAAGACCTATGGTAACCAAATTTTTAATGTAGGGTTAATGTATAAAAATTAAATTATATACAAAACAGATCTATATCTTGCAAGAAAAAAAGTTATAAGTATTTAATAAAAAATGCTTGGTGCAGATCATTTCCATGAAAATTCACTGCCATAACACACTTGCTGCGTCCAGACTTTTGTTTTCTAATGTGAGAAATATTTTCGCAATTTTTTGTTCAATTATTTTGATTGAATACATTTTTTAGTCTTTGTATTTGTAATTTTGTTTACCTTTGTATTTTTTGGAATACCCTCCCCAAGAAAAAAAACTATATACGCCCTTGTCGCGGCCCCGCTAAGGGTATTCAATTGTCATATGGAATACATTTCTGAACTAAAGAAGTCAAATTGAGTCGCCTAGTTCCAAAACCCACTAAGTCCACCTGAACATGTTTTTCAGTAAACGCGAAAGTTTGCTACTGATCACGAAAAAAAGGATACTAGAATCCTGACTATTGAAATTGATAGGTAGTGACATAACACATAAGGGGCCTTTTGTAGGAAAATCCTACTTTAATAGTTTTTTGAAAAACTTCTTGGATTCAGCTGTTTTTGTAAATTTATCTGGACTTAGGGGGTTTTGGTTCAAAATTCATGTGTTTATTGTAGTTTACGGCTTATTTTGCAACGTTAGCTTGAAAATGGAACTTAAAATTGAAAATGAGAATCAAATCAAAAAATAAAAAATTTGTTTGGTGGATATGAAAATACGTAATAACTGTATTGAGTTTGGTTTTATATCTTATATATTTTTTAAGAACAAACATTATAATACATTATCTTCCAGAAAGTCATTTCTCCCGCACAGTCCCTTTTCTTCTTCACCCTCTTCATCGTCTCTATTTTCATTTTATACTGCCTCTCCGAATCTTGTAACGATGTTTTTGTAATACATTAGATTTTCTTCTTCAGCTTTTTCTTGCAAAGTAATTCGTTCACATTTTTTACATTTTTAAGGTTTAGGTCAGCTCTGTTTAATTCTATGCCTTCTGGGTTTATATTAGAAATTGGTTTACCTCTCTTATTGCAAATTCCTAGTGCATTGTTTATGTCGGTAAAGTAATTGGGTTTTCCACGAATCAGTATTGTTTGCTTTTTACATCTAGTTAGAATTATTCTCTTACAGGAATTAATTTTGAAATGAAGAGAAGATGTTGGCTTGATCACACCAAGAATCGTTTTTCGCCAGTCTAAAAGTTTCCAATCAATTCCCAATTTTTTTACAGTCCCAAACTTTTCTAATACCTCATAGTAGTCGTTGACATCAATGATGTATCCTTCTTTTTTATATCTTTTTCAATCAGCCCGAACACTCTATCTGGCGGAAGGAATGCATTACCAGTCACCGGGAAAATTAAACTGACTTTCTGGATATGATTGGGTGCATCATCTGCCAACCATTTGGCAAACATTGCAATCAGTGTATTGTTTTTATTTTGTCCGGTACACCCATCAGATATGAGTTTTACCTCACAAATCTCATCAGAAATTTCCAAATTTTTTAAAGTACTGTGAACAGCAGAACTCTCTGATTCAAACCAAGTATGTATCAGTACATTATTCTTTGTCAATTTCGCTCTAGAGGAGTCAATCACGATTGCGAAATTGTATAAGTAAAGCTGCCTTTTGTAATATGTGATTTGGTCTGGTATTTTCGGCAATACTAAATTTTTTTCACAGTCATATGAGAGTGATTACGTATTCCTCTTCTTTCTTCAATATTTTGAAGAATGATTTAGCTTTCATTTTATGTAATTTATATTGTGTGATGAAAGTTGACTTATTTGCAACGTTCTTTTCGCGTTTAATTTTCCTTTTGTATTCCAAACAATATGAGCACACATCAACTTGTGGGGCATTAAAACCAATATTAAATTTAGTGTTGAATGTAAATCGAAAATAAGATTCCTTGCAGCATTGAATTTCTCGGCATGTAGTATTATAAAACGTCCATATTTTTTTAAATTAATAAATCACTGAACACATACTGCGTCTGTGATCTACCCCTGCAATAGTGTTTTTCTATTACTATGAGAGATTTTATAAATTTTATAATATGTTCCCTAACATCTTGGGACTTGAGTGAGCGGTGATCACCTCCACGAATCTCTTTAGGTAGTTCATCCTTATACAGGAACCGACCGAGTACACCTTCTACTCAGTATCTTTTTAAATTAAAAATTCCAAGAAAGGCTGCCTTACAAACCGGAATAATTTCTTTTAATTTCTTGCGAATATAATAAGTAGTGGCCATCGTACGTGGTCTGTTTGAAAATTCATTTCCTACTCGCTTAATACTATTAACTGTTGCATATTTCAATATAAAACTGTCTTGTGCAACTTTGCTTGAATTTTTATAAAACGCTTGGTGAAACAGTTTAATATGTTCCATTGAGAGACTGCTACACTGATAAGCTTTTGTTTTGTGTTTACAAACGGGATACTCTGGCAATTGTGTCTGTTGGTACCTAACGAAATAAAATTACGATACTAGCTACTGTTATAATATCAGCTGTTATTTAAACATGCCTGCTTCTCTTTTGACATTCTTTTGCCACTTGTCTTGTTGTATTTTCTTTCTCCTGGTACACTCTGGTGTAACTTCCACAACTTGCATTTTGTATAAATTTATATTAATTGTAAAATTTACTTAAACCTTTTATTCACAGTAACACATGTACAAACTAATAATACATACGAATAAGATGATAGGTTATGGTTATGGCCAAATTGTAATAGAAATAGCGGGTTTCGTTACTGAATGGATTTAGGGATGTTTGAATATCTCCCATTATAGGTAACATGCTCATTTCATGTGGATATAGTGAGTTCTGTTATTGTCTGGATGTTTGAATAGCTCTCACCTATAGATTAAGGGGATTTTGAATCAAATGTCACAATTACATAGTGGTTTTTAGCAGGATTGCGCAAGTTTTGAAACATATTTTATAGCTTGAAACATTATTTAGACTTCTTGCAACAAGATAGCGCTACTAGTTCAATTTGATTGAACAATGGATTTAGCAGTTTTGGAACTAGGCACTCAAATGTGCTCTATCTTATAAATTTTTGCTTAACCAACTTGCTTCAAAATAGGAGCCATTTATGGATAAATAATGTGTTATTGATCTAATACATTGAGATGCAATGACAGTGGACTATTTCAGTCCCTCCGCTGTCACCTTAAGTTCATTGTGGCTGCAGTAACATTGCTCAAGATTACAGGCAACTGGGAGCAATATAAAACTGCTCTAACACATTATAATAAAGAGATCAGGAACGCTAAGAGGGAGTCCTGGAGGAGGTTCTGCGGGGACATTAATAATTTGCCCAGCAGCGCCAGAATCCACAGGATTCTCTCACGCGACCGTGTACAGGAACTGGGATCGATAAAACGACCAGATGGTTCCTTTACTGAATCTCGGAAAGAAACGTTAGAGCTCTTAGCACACACACACTTCTCAGATTGTCTGATCCTGAGCAACGGTGAGGTCCTACCAGCTGAGGGACGATCTAAACGCCCCCAAAGGGAGGACTGGCTAGTTGCTCGGAGAATAGTTACAGCCTCGGCAGTGGAGTGTGCTGTGAATCATTTCCAGCCATTCAAGTCGCCAGGGGAGGATGGGGTGGTACCGGTCCTACTACAAAAGGGACTGGAGATTCTCCTACCCTTCCTTATCAGGCTGTTCAGAGCCAGTCTGGCCTGGAACTATATTCCTTCCAGCTGGACGGTGGTTAGGGGGGTTTACATTCCCAAATTGGGACGTAATGACCTCCTACCTACTTCACTGAGACCTCTCAGTATTACATCATTCCTCCTGAAGGGATTGGAAAAAATACAGGACGGACACATTAGGGGGAACATCTTACCCAAGAACCCCATAAATACCCACCAGTATGCCTATCAAATTGGCAAATCAACTGAGTTAGCGCTCAATAACCTCGTCGAGAAGATCACACACTCTCTGGAAAATGGAGAGGTTGCGGTGGCGGCATTTCTCGACATAGAAGGAGCATTTAATAATGCATTACCGATCTCCCTCTACGAGGCCACTATCGCTAGTGGGGTGGAACCTACCATCTGTGGCTGGATCGGAAACATGCTGCACAATCGGACCATTATTACCTCATTACGGGGAGAGGTGGTCAGCGTTAGGGCTGCGAGAGGGTGTCCTCAGGGGGGCGTTCTATCCCCCCTGTTGTGGTCCCTCTTTGTGGACGACCTGCTGGCTATCCTCGGACTCTGGGAGGTTGAGGTCCAGGCGTATGCGGATGATCTCGTCATAATGGTTAGAGGCAAATCTGAGGAGGAACTGTCTAGTACTCTTCAAGAAGCACTAAATGTAGTCAATGATTGGTGCCGTAGGGAACAGATGTCTGTGAACCCTCGCAAAATGATCATTGTCCCGTTCACCAGAAGAAGAAGGTTGGACAAATTAAAACCACCTAATCTTATGGGGGAAAACATTCCATTTTCGGACCAAGCAAAATATCTGGGAGTTATCCTAGATAAGAAGCTCAACTGGGACAGACAGTTAGAAAATGTTATCCGCAGGGCTAAGATGTCCCTGTGGACCTGCCGGAGAATCTGTGGGAACAACTGGGGAACAAACCCCCAACAGATGTACTGGCTCTATGTAGTGGTTATCAGACCTATGATAACTTATGGAGCCATAGTTTGGTGGCCTAAGGTACTTCGTGGTACCGCGAGGGCCAAACTGGCTCATCTACAGAGACAAGCATGTCTGATGATAACGGGAGCGATAAGCACCGCACCATCAGTCGCTCTGGAGGTCCTCCTCAATATTCCCCCACTTCACATATGGTTGGAGAGGGTGGCGAGGTGGACAACGTACAGACTAATACAAACGGCAGATAACATGCCGAGGGAAGTCAGTCTGAGGGGGTCCGGACTCCTTGATGACAGTGATTGTCACAGGATTCTGGGAATGGTCTCGGACTTGATGCCTACAAAAATCAGCAGAGATCTGTCTTTCAAGACCGTCCTCCCGGAAAGGGAGGACTGGGACCGGAACCAATCGACCCTGTTGAGAGCAGACCTCTGCTGGTACTCTGACGGCTCCAAAACCAATATGGGAGTAGGAGCCGGCGCATATGGGGGCAGCACCGATGCTAGACTATCAGCTAGCCTCGGCAAGTACGCAACCATACACCAGGCAGAAGTTTATGCCATCGAGATGTGTGCAAGGGAAAGCTTAAAAGACCTATGCACAAACAAATCGATAAAGATATATGCAGATAGCCAAGCTGCAATAAAGGCTCTTGGTTCCTACCGGTGCAATTCAAAGACAGTATGGAGTTGTAAATCTGCCCTTAACGAATTGGGCAGCTGTAATGGGGTGTCGCTGGTCTGGATACCGGGTCACTCGGACCATGATGGCAACGTTGCGGCAGACGCGCTTGCCAGGAGTGGTGCCCAGTGTGACTTTGTCGGACCAGAACCGGTGCTGGGAATAACATCTTGCACAGCAAAACGCACCTTAAAGACCTGGACAGATAGAAGGACAATTCAATATTGGCAAAATCTTCCAGGATTAGCTCACTCTAAGGCCTTCATAAATGGCCTGTCTGAGTCAAGGGCTAAAAAACTTCTAGAGTTGAACAGACAACAACTGAGTACTCTAGTCGGCCTGTATACAGGACACTGTGGCTTGCGGCATCACATGCACCGTATTGGGATCGGTCAGGAGACCGAGTGCCGGCTGTGTATGGAGAATGACGAAACAGCAGAGTACGTGCTGTGTTCCTGTCCGGCAGCGCATAGGACTAGACACCTGCTCTTTGGCAAGGTAAAGCTTGCTCCAGAGGATCTGGATCAACTTTCGCCCGCAAAGGTTTTCGACCTCTGTAGGAGGCTGGATTTGTTGGGCGAAATATAGACATTAGGCGTGAGCCACAATAGACATTATGGTCGCGGTGGAGGGACCGATATGGACCACTCACAATCTAACCTAACCTAACCTAACATTGCTCAAAAACATCAAATAGGTATTTAGCATTCGGTGACATTGAATGCAACCAGGATCTTTTTATTACCAATTATTAACTAAAAAAAGTCGTAATAGAAAGAAATTTATTTTAAAGCAAACATTAGTATTAATAAACAAATGTATCACAATAATTAACAAAAAAAGACAATATTTAAAATGTTAAAACTTAAAAACAACAGAATAAGTTAACAGAATTTCATACCATAGAATAAAAAGTTAAAAATTAATTTTTAGACCTAGTGTATTCTACATTTTTCATGTCAATCGTCACAATATCTCCATTTATACACACAAATATGTCATTAAAAATTTTCTGAACTGAGCAATGCACTAAAAATAATATTTTCTTATAATAAAATGTATGCAAGTTAATGGAAGTGTGTAAGTAAATACTAGCATTGTAAACTCATGTCTATTGCTTTTCTTAATAAAGCATCCTCATCATCGTCTTGTTCAACACAAATACTGTCACTGTTATCTACCTGTAGACTTAACCGCACTGCCTCCTGTAATTCCTGATCATCTGATTCTGATCGCTTATAGCTTCTTTGCTCTTCTATACTCTTTTCAAGTGCTTCTTGCAGCTCCAGATCCGTTTCTGAAGACTGTGTGGTTAGCACTGGCTGCTGCTTCAACACAACATTTTTAAATACCTCATCTGCAGTACTTTCAGGAAAATCACCGAAAACAACAAATATTGCATACCCGTCATTTTTCAGCTGTGCTAAAAATAATGAAAGATAGGTATCCGATATTAATTGGGGTTTTGCAAGTAAGGAATTTAGGTTAAACCAGTATTTTCCTATCCGTCTGATGGTGAACCAATGGTCTTTGTAATGACATATGAATGCTTTCATTGTACACGGATCTGCGTCTTTTAGTCTTTCATCTGAACTGGTATAAGGCACTAATTCTAGTCCCCACACTTGAAGGGCACTACTGATAACCTGCACTGAAAAATAACCACTGTCATCCATGTTACCCGATGGTTGTTCAAGGAACCTTCTGTATTCTTCACTTTCTTCACCACATTCTGCCATTCGTTGTCTCTCTTCTTCATCTAGTTTCTGTGCTAATGTGCTTAAATCAACAGGAGTAAAATAGGGACCTTGTAGGAGTGAATTCAAGCAGTGTTGGGCACAGAGAGATCCCTCTTGCTGAAATGCAAAATAACGTTTCATGTTTTTATTGTTATGAAAATGATCTAGAACGCGAATCTTACCTTTTCATGAAATATAGCTTCCATTATCACAGGTACAATATATTTGCTAAAAAATGATGGAAAAAAACAAACACAATGATAAATAGTTTTTCTATTAGGTTATAAACAGACAGTAAGCAAAAGTAGATAAAACAAAAACGATTTCGTAGGTATATATTATAAAAATAACTTCGGATGCAACTTCAGGTTATTTGTGTATATTTGGTGTAAATTGGAAACATTTTACTTTCTAAGTTTGTTAATTTGAATTTTTATAAATATGAATATTCTTGTATATAGACAATTTTTAGAAATTCCTTGGTTATTCTTAGAATTGTTTGGAATTTTGACGCTTTTCACTCCACTTTTGACAACCTTCATATGATAATTCCATTAGATAACCAATAGGAAGTCTGGGAAGTCAGACTTTTTGGTTCGTTTTGTTTTTCTCGAGCATGTTGACATTCAACATGGCGGCATGTCGTCAGTGCTGTGCTGTGTCGTGGTGAGTTGAAATTTTCATAAATTACTGTAAAAATAACACCAAATTCTCTCAAAAAAGTACGTAAATCTAATCCATATTATTTCCTAAATAAGTAGATTTAAGATTTATCACTTAAAACATCATTTTGATCGAATAATCATCATAAATGTAAATCCTCTAACCCTCTACTTAAATGTTTTATGCCGACATTCTACGCATTATTCGGTCGTTTTTTTGTGAATTCTTAGCCCCTGTGTTTAATTAATAGCCTCCCTTAATTAGATTTTCCAGGTGTGTGAAAGTAGATGTAAATTTAATTTAGCCTGAACTATAATAACTTCCATTACAAACGAATCAATAAAGTTGACCGTTGTTTTACCCCTTGCCCTAAATGCACATGTTTCTAAATTCGGAACACTTAAGTTATCTAAAACGTTTTGTAAAACATCTCCGAAGCGGTGTATACCTAAATAACTTGCATAAGCAGAGGTGTAGTTTTTGTTTGCACTTTAATAATGTAATAAACTGTTTAAATTGACGCCAATTATTCTGTTAACATACTAAATCATGTACACAAACTATATTAGTTAAGTTCGCTTCTGCTCGCACATAATTTTTTCGTATTACAAGGGATAACCTAGTTATAATTGAAGGTGTGTAAAAATTTAGGGCTGGGTACTGTATTATAATTATTATTAATTCAAAGGTACAGTTGAAATCCATACATGAGTGCATTTGTCCTATTTTTGAGGTTAGATTTGTTAAGAATGTTGCTATTGTTTATGTTGATTTTTTTGGAAACTTATTTATTTTTAGATTTTTCACATGATTTCTCATATCTTTCCTGTACAGACTATCACTTATATTGTTGCCTAAACAAGTCAGACTAAATGATTTGTGTTTAAGTGCAAATATTTGTACTGTATGTTTTCTTTTTGCATCAACTTTAATTATTGTAAACATATAGGTACATAAACATTTCACGGATATTTATAGCATATTTTATTATAATCTGTTTGGGTTAATTAGTAAAAAATGGAACCTTCTATTTAAAGCAATATTTTAATAATCATTTACAATTCAACTCAAATTTTACTTACCCATAAATAAAAGATTATTGTATAGTACGATCAACAAAATTTTTCCTCCAAATTCAGAGTGCTGTGGAAAATTTCAAAACAGAAACCGCTCGTATTATCTCAGTTCGGTAATCCTTTACTTGAGCCCTTCCAACCGGCAAGTCCCAGCATACTAGAATTTTGTCGCTAGAACTCACGCGCTGTTGCCACATCCTTCTCATAGTAGAAATAATTTAAAAGGCCCAAGAATCCATGAATAAAATATGCAGGCATCCATCCAGTACGTTATTGACGTTACCTATATTGACGCAGCAAGTGCTGACGAAGCAAGTGCGTTACGGTAATGAACGATAATACAATTAAAACGTGTGTTATGATAGGGAGTCTCCTACAATTTAGCAAGTGAAACGGAAAATAAAAAATTTTATACGTGTATTGAGGCATCAAGTGCGTTACGGTAATGAATACGAATATAATTAAGACGTGTGTTATGGTAGGGAGTCTGCTATAATTTAGCAAGTGAAAGGGAACCTTAAAAAAGATCTATGTTGACGCAGCAAGTATGTTACGGTAATGAACGCGAATACAATTAATACAATTGCTACATTATGTCATACTCCCTACCATAACGCACATGTATTAATTGTATTCGCATTCATTACCGTAACACACTTGCTGCGTCAATATAGGTATCTTTTTTAAAGTTCCCTTTCACTTGCTAAATTGTAGCAGACTCCCTACCATAATGCACATGGCTTAATCGTATTCTCATTTATTACCTTAACGCACTTGCTGCGTCAATATAGGTATATTTTAAAATTTTCCGTTTTACTTGCTACATTATGTCATACTGCCTACCATAACACACGTCTTAATTTTATTCGTATTAATTACCGTAATGCACTTGCTGCGTCAATACACGTATATATTTTTTCCGTTTCACTTGCTAAATTGTAGCAGACTCCCTATCATAACACACATGTTTTAATTGTATTATCGTTCATTACCGTAACGCACTTGCTTCGTCAGCACTTGCTGCGTCAATATAGGTAACGTCAATAATGTATTGGATGGATGCCTGCATATTTTATTCATGAATTCTTGGGCCTTTTAAATTATTTCTACTATGAGAAGGATGTGGCAACAGCGTGTGAGTTCTAGCGACGAAATTCTAGTGCGCTGGGACTTTGCCGTTTGGACGGGCTCAAGTAAAGGATTACCCTCAGTTCAACAGTTAGTGTTGACGTTCAATTCACACCATTGCATCAAATCCCGATTTATTGCTGTTTTTCATGAAAATTTCATCTTTCCTGCTGGTATTGGGTTTGATATTCTTTTTTTGCCTATAACATATTTTTAGTTTGTGGGCTGTGATTGTGCCGAATTCGCCATTGATAAGTGCCTGAAAGTGTAGAACAATTTGTGTAGTCTTTTTGTCACTAATTCAAATTGTGGATGGGGTGTGGGACCTATTCAACCACATAATGTTTGGGCGCTGATTTTTTATGGTCATTTTTACAATTTGATGCAATGTCGTGACTGAAATGTCAACACTTAAGTCGCTGAAACCTTTCGGACGGGAAGGCGGGGCGTCAAGATCGTAAACTAACCATTGAATTGAGCTAATACACACAGTTTCTGTTTTGAAATTTTCCATGTCGCTCTGTAAGAAGAATTTTTTTGATCACTTGTCATATTCATATGTGTTCATTTTTTCTTTGGTATCTCATTTTTCTACTGAATTTAGCAGTTGTTAGCTCCATAAGCAATAATACAAATGACTAGGGATATTACTTTTTTCATGTTCCCCGATAGGTTATCAACCACATGCGATAAACCTAATCAACATAAACACTGACTGTATTTTAAAATAGGAAGAATTTTTTTAACATCAGTCTATTTCCGCCACTGTGGGCAATCACCGACGCCAGGGAGCAGTTTGACCTCACTATCCTGGAAATTTTGCCGAACCCCTGCCTTTCTGTAAGGAGGGAAGGTATCTTTAACATGTCCAACATCACATGGACACAGGACCGACGGCTTTACGCCACCCTTCGAAGGGCTGAACATGCAAACATTCAACTTGTTCAAATACAAAAGGAGAACGCTGGGATCGAGCCCGGTACCCCTCAGTTCAGAGGCACACATTCTTACGACAACCACCGAGCCGCTGTGAAGAATTTTATGCATGGTTGAGTAGATTAGACAGAATAGTGTTTGGGACAAAAATTAGTAAAATGTCATTTAATTTACAGTCCGTACGATATTTGTCGCCACAGAAATCCAAAAAAGACTCCGGCGTGACTTTCTCAGAATTAACCACATTCGACACCCGAGGTTGTACAAAAGACACTGGCGGCGTGGCGTTCATCGTAGCAGCATACATACTGTGTTTTGCAGTTACAAAGGCGTGTTTCTTCGCAAGTGTATCGCCCTGTGCATTTTCAGCGTTATTTCTTATTAAAATCAATCAGTAGGGGTGAAAAATAGAAGAAAGGAATTGAATTTACAGTCTAATAGTATCTTGTATATCTAATTATTTTAAGACAACAACCGTAGCTGCTACAGGAGTATCTTTAGCCACTATAGGGAGAACCTTAAGTGAACGTGTCGAGTTACAAGCTCTAAACAATGGTGATGGAGATGTAAAATTTAGTTAAAAAAAAACGCAAGAGAATATTTACCAAAAATAACATACCAGAATGGGAACAAATGGATATTCGAAACATCATTTACAATTTTCACAAAACGGAATAATGGCAAGTTAATCTGGGTTACAAGAAAAGTTAAGTGCAGAATACGACATTTCGGGAAAACGTACCTCCCTGCACACGATTATTTAAAAAAAAACTTGGATTCAGGTGTAGAAAAACTAAGAAAAATAAGGTTGAACTATCTAGATAAAATTAAGTATTATAGGAAGCAAGGTAGGCTAATTGTCTCTTTAACTAAAACTTACATTCATGCTGGCCATACTAGTTCGAAAAGTTGGGAAGACAATACGAGTAACGGTTTGTTATCCACCATGTATCAATTCGTTGTTCACGCCGGTAGTGAAATGGGTTTGTCCCTAACTAATGTGGAATTTCAAGTCTGGGATGAAATCCGGAGCTGCATCTCAAGAAAACCAGATATGGTAGATTGGTTAGTAAGTAAAAATAAAGCTTTTTCGCCGAATTTGCTTAACCCTTTGAGGACACAATTAATTTATTTTTGAAAAAAATCTGTTTTGCTTATAAAAACATATTTATTATACTTATTTAATGTAAAGTCAATGAGACACTTATTTGTTTGAAACGTCTTTTGTCCTGCAGGATATGGTTTCCGTTAGTAACCACTGGGCACCTGCTCACTTAGTGTGGTACGCGGTGAAACAATTCCGGTCCTTGTTAAGACAGACTCCCACATTACAAATGGAACATTTCCATATGGTTCTGTGGACATCTTTTGAAGTGTTACAGTTAGCACATCTTAGTGAACTACAATGTTCTGGCAAATGTGCACATTTATCATATCGTACTTCTAATGGCACAATTTTTTTGAATTTATTTGAAGATGTGCTGGACGATTTACGGCCATGTTTTTCATTTTCAGGTGAGGCTCCAATCAAACCAACAGCAATTGACAAACGAAATTGCTTAAGACTCATAGTTTTTGCTGGTGTTCTCTGCTGGTACAAAATGAAGGCGTTTACTATACATGCGTCCAGAAAATACCAAAAAATTCTGTACCACCATTTGTGCGATTTTCGGTCCATTTCATATAAGGATTTGCACATGTCAAATTTATCGACATATCCCATATGTCGATTGTATTCTTTCACGAGCAGAGGGCAGTTTATTTCCTTTACCAAACCATTCTTCCTTTTTCTTGAGGCTGTTTCTACTATGGAAGGATTTTGGTAATTGCTCAACAACAGAACACAGCGTTTATCCATCTTCAAAGCGGCTACACCGTCCCTGGAAACATGGCAATCTGACTTTCCTCGTTTCAGAATTTTGTCAGGTAGATTTGTTCTACCACGACGAACTGTCCCACAAGAGTAAACTCTATCTTAAAGCAGATCTTGCTGAAGTTACACATAGTTGAAAAATTGTCGAAATAAACTCTATGGCATTTACCAACTAAGCTTCTTGTCAGGTCTTTTACAACACGACTTCCTAAGTTTTTTTCAACGGCATCACTAACTTTACCCGTATATATTTGAAATTGGCACATATAACCGGTAGAATCGGCTCGTACCCAAACTTTATATCCACGTTTGGTCGGTTTCATCGGCATGTACTGCCGGATGTTACTTCGTCCTTTGAATTTGATCATCGATTGATTGGTATTCACTTGGATGTAATGCTGTAGCGAAAGTCTCTGATAATTTTGTCTGTAGTGGCCTTACTTTGTACAACTTACCAAACCCCACTTCATCTTTCTTGGGTTGTAAAGCATTATAATTCAGATGTAAGTTGGTAAGTAGCCATGAAAATCTGTTCCTTGAAATTGCAGAACTTATATAGAAGTCTCTCATTTCTTCTCTGGATGACCAGTAATCTCGATAGCTAGGCATCTTCTTCAAAGTCATGATCATATTTACTCCGAGGAATCTCTTGATTTCATCGTTATTAGTAGATACATATGGTTTTTGGCAATTTTGCTGGACAGCGTACAAGTTAATTTGAAACAATATGATTTATAAGCTCTTCTGGGAACAGATGAAGAAACAATATCTTTTGGGCTCTCCACACTTTCTGGTATGTTAGGACCAGTTTGCTTCGAAATTGTTTGTACTATAGTAGTAAACTGAGGATCGTTTGTTCAAGAAATTGAACCTCTACATAGTTTAGTACGTAGTGCGGACAATGGGATGTCATCATCAGGGTCATAGTCACTATCTTGTACATGTTTGTCTGATTCGTACCAGATTTCCTTTGATTCTATATCAAACAGTTCTTGGCTTGGGTCTGGCAGCTCTGCTTGATTTGAATGTTCAGCTTCTTCGTCATCTACATCAGATGTGATAGATTCAATATCGCTGGGAATATCGTCTAAAATTGCCCAAATTTCTCTTTGGAACATTGCCTCTAAGTCTTCAAACGTCCACTTATCTTTACAACCTACAAAATAATAGCACGTTAGCCCGGTGGTTATCA